>JACEEZ010019268.1:335838-358338 GCA_016584305.1 Chionoecetes opilio | reverse complement strand
GAGAGAGAGAGAGAGAGAAGAGAGGACCGAGAGAGAGAGAGAGAGAGAGAGAGAGAGAGAGAGAGAGAGAGAGAGAGAGGAGAGAGAGAGAGAGAGAGAGAGAGAGAGAGAGAGAGGAGAGAGATATTCATCTGTATTCCATTTAATGGAAGAGTATATTTGATGAGAGTGGAACGGTTTCCGATTTCACGCAATATATTTTATATATATAATATATAATAGATATATATATATATATATATATATATATATATATATATGTTATATACAGAGAAACGAGAACACACGTGCAAATATAAAAAAAGTGTCAAGGCTGAGAAACGTAGAAAAGAGAGAGATGGACGTCCCTTCTCCTTAGCTTTCCACCAACGAGCGACATTACCATAATCTGATTACCTGGACTGGAGGTAAATGGGAGGTGAAAGCGACACCATATTTTACGCCAGCAAACATATAAATTTCCTCAAGGACAAACGTGAGACAGGTGTGAGCGAGGCTAAGGGAGGGGGGGAAGTGAAGGGAAGGAGAGAAAATATAGAAGAAAATAAGGACAAGGAACAAGACAAAAGAATAGAAATACTGCAAGAAGGATAAAGTCAAATGAAAAGGAGTAAGACAGTAAGGAAAATGAGGGAGATTAATGGTGCATGGCAGAAGGTTGGAAACGTGTGAAATACTCGTATGCAAACATTTCCCACCCCGGCAGCTGTTGAAGGGAAACGGAAGAGAGGGTTGACGTGGAACAGAAGATTAGGAAGAGATAGAGAGCAGTGAAAAAGGGGAAACGAGACTCAAAGAGGACGTAAGGGAAAGAAAACGAGGGCAAAGAAGAGGGAAATGGAGGGCAAATAATGATGTGGGAAGAGTAAAAGATTAAAAAAAAAAAACAAGAGAGGAAACTAGAACAAGTCGGAGGAGAAGGAAAAGACGAAGGAAAAGGAGGAAAAGGAGGAGGCTGAGGCTATGGTTGGGGGGTAAAAAGGGAAGAAGCGGAAAAATGGAGAACACGGCAAAGGGAAATTGTATCAGAAGGGGAAGGGAAGAGAGGGGAAGGGGGGAAGGGGGGGGAACACGGTCACCCGGCTAAGGACCAATTGTCAGAGGGGAGTTGCTCAGACATTTTCCTGATTTTCACCTAGGCGGCGGAGTGGCAGGTGGCGCGAGGTGACACTCAGGTGAACGAGCTTAGGGACCCAGTGTCACTTTCTTGTTCAAGTCGAAATAGGGTAAAAATCCCAATGGAATAGAAACAAAAATGACGGAACTATAAACTGTGCATTTCTCCTATACTTTGAAAAGCACACAAACACACATGCACGTCAAAGACACACACACACAAACACACACACACACACACACACACACACACACACACACACACACACACACACACACACACACACACACACAAACATACACACACACATATGCACACGGAATATACGATATCATGAAAAGACGAAAAATCCTGCCTTTAATACATTCCTTTTAAATCCTGCACAATCTGATATCAAGTTTATTTACTTTACAGTTGATACTACAATACTACTACTATGTACTACTACTATTACTTATAACATATTCATATTGTACGAGGAATACAAAGAAAATGGAATTATATACAAACACAAGTCCGGACTTCATACATACAAATAACAAGTAAATCATATAATTACAGGTAAGTGCAGAGAAATTGTGACAAACTGTACCTCAAACCTGGCCAGCAACACCTGTTCCCCCCGTTCAACACCTGTCATTACTATTCTTCGTACTTTCCTCATAATTACATTTTCGCAAAGCACCTCCTCCACTTGTGTAGAATTAGATTGCAGCGATGAAGGGAGTCTGATGCTCTACTTTGGCTCTGCTTCGCCCTCCTTTCGTTTGATAAATCACCCTCTTCATTTTTTTGGTCTGGCTTAATCTCCAACGTGTTTAGAATATTGAAAAGGGTTTGAGCATGAGAGAATATTCATACGTGTAGCTCCTCATTCATTCCCTCAACTTAATTAAGAATGAATAATCAGGTTTGAAGTCCTTCCCTCCGCAGGTGAAAGTCTCTCTATGCCTCATTTCTCTTTCATTGCGAGTGTTCATCGTTCCCTCGAGCCTCGCTTTGCCCTTACTTACTCATTCACTTGCACACACACACACACACACACACACACACACACACACACACACACACACACACACCCCACACAGACACAGACACACACACACACACACACACACACACACACACAACACACACACACACACACCACACACAGACACAGACACACACACACACACACACACACACACACACACACACACACACACACACAGACACACACACAGACACAGACACACACACACACACACCTTTAAGTCGTGATTCGTATATACTTTGCACACGTTGCCTTATTTCTTCCCCATTAAAAAAAGGAGAAAAATACTTATTTCCTTTTCTTCCTATCACTCCTTTTCAATTCCTTCACCAATAATCTTTCTTTCCTCAATTTCCCTTCCTATAACCTCTTTACTTCCCCCCCTCTCCCCTTTGTATTATGTGTTCCTTCTCACTACTCCCAACATTTTGACAACTCGCTCCCTAACCATTCCTTCACATATCTCTTCTCTCTCTCCTTCCCATTCCCTTCACATCTCTCTTCTCTCTCTCCTTCCCATTCCCTTCACATCTCTCTTCTCTCTCTCCTTCCCATTCCCTTCACCTCTCTCTTCTCTCTCTCCTTCCCATTCCCTTCACATCTCTCTTCTCTCTCTCCTTCCCATTCCCTTCTTTCAAACCCTTTCTGTGATAAAAAAAAAAACTCCCTCCATTAGCGCTCACTGCCCATCCAATTAGTCGGAAATGATCAGTATTCTGTGCGATTAACCGGACCAATCACACACACGCCAGTAATTGCTCATTAAAGATTAGAGTTGTTTTCCAAACCTGACCATTACTTACCCTTCCTTTCCCTCCCTCCTTAGTCTCTCTCTCTCTCTCTCTCTCTCTCTCTCTCTCTCTCTCTCTCTCTCTCTCTCTCTCTCTCTCTCCTCAGCACTTCATTTTCCCTCCTTCATTTATCTTCCTCTTTGTTCATTAAGGGTGGAGGTTGAGGTGAAGAAGTTTCTCAAAACAAGTCGCTGTTGCTAGACATAGAAATCCTCCTTTTGATACGAGTTCAGTACCGGTATTCTTAAATGATAAAAAAAATACATGACAGTTAAACATATGACTTAATGTAAGTGAAACTGAACAGAAAATGTCACCCATAAGATATAAATAACCAATAGGCTTTAGATGTATAACAATATAAAAATGCATAATATATATAATACAAAAACGTGTTATAGGAATTAATCTAAGAAAATATATGTAACAGTAATAAAACTTACGGTGGAGATACACAATTAAATAAAACAATAATCAAGGACAAACAAGCACAGAAGCAACGTAACAGGGCAATGGGAGGCACACAATTAAGGACAGGTAACAGGTAGTGTGATTACCTTACCTGGAGAGCACCGAGGGAGGAGGCGGCGCAATTCAGCCCCGACAGACCACAGACCCAATAAATGACATGTAAGTCAGACCAATTGTGATGTGCAAGGACATTAATTGCCTAAGGGCGAGGAGGGATACCAAGGGACGCTAAGGAACAGCCAGGGACACACACAATGATATTTAGTTACCCTTGAGGATAATAAGGGACATATAATAGTCTTGGATATACGGAATGACGTGTAGGGATAGGCAGTAACATGTGAAAACTAGGGCAAACATGAAGCAACACATAATAACATACAGAAACACGAACAGGAGGAGAAAGACAGAACGACAATTAACAAGGATTGTAACGACACGAACTTGAGCACACACACACACACACACACACACGCACAGTTAATGTAAGCCAAAACCAGGTCTCGTGGAGTATGCAAACCCATGCCATTAGGGATTTCCGTAATGAGACACATACACACACAACACACACACACACAGAGACAGAGGAACAGTGAAATCTAAGCAGTGACCCCTCTCATGATGCTGCGGAGACGTAAACACCAAGAGACACTCGTTCTTGTGTAAACGGAACAGGGACATCAAAGACTCCTAAGAGGGTGGGAAGGAGGAGGAGGATTAGATACGGCGGATAGGAAGGAGGTGAAGTGTTATCTACTTCTACTTCTCCCAATCTCTTGCTTCATTACTGCTTCTTTTGACACACACACACACACACACACACACACACACACACACACACACACACACACACACACACACACACACACACACACAACTAGATAAAAAAATACAACTAGATGAATACACACACACACACATACGGACACAAACACACATTAATTATTCTTGAAAATTCCTTCAGTTTCCAGGTAAATCGTTAGTTTTCTCCTAAGCCTTGTGACGAAATAAAAAGGTATTGATATATATTGATAATAATAAATCAAGACCCTGCTCTATACTCTGACCATGAATTTCATATTATTTTCTACATATTTTCTTTTCGACCCTTTCCTTACTTACACCTCTATTCCAATTCTAAGAACAGTAAAATACAACACACTTCTCCGTCTTGAATAAAAGAAAAGGGCAGTCAGTAATCGACGTGCAATGAAAAATGAATACGTAGAAAAGTGCTACAGATTGATTTATTCCACTAGGAAATGACGCACTTTGCACTACCATTGTACTATCTTTGACTATGACGGGACGAGGAGGGAGAGGGCAGTGTGGATTACTCAATGAAGGTCACAAGAAAGGTTAAAAGGGAGGAGGAAGGTAAAGGGTAAATAGATCAGTCTGCTGGTTATTTGAGTCTCGTGCTGTCACCGTAACTATAGTCCATGTACTCAAGAGACGACAGCTGAGTGTTCTATATATCATTTATGATTTTTAAATTTTTTATCAACACTGAATTATTTATGAGTTCGAGGATTTCTATTTTTGCTTCAATTCACATTATGTATGTCTGTACTTATCAGTTTTTTGTTCTCTCTCTCAACGTTTCATTACAAAAAACTTTAGGTATTGCAGTCTTCCTATCTTTGCATACATCCGTTAATGTACCTTATCAGTGGTTTACCCTCTTATCATCTACGTATGTATGTATATATGATAAAAGCTGTGCTGTATGTGCCTGTGTATGTTATTCTATGTTTGCATGGAAAGTTGTTGCAATCAGAGGCAGAGACAAAACAAATCGAATAGCCGGATGTATATTTCTGCTTGCAAACATCGCAACACGAAAAGAAGTGGATTGAGCGCCAGCAAATGTTTCATGTTATGTGTGACTTCGCAATATAAATAAAAAAACAGACCAGTAAAAGTTTATTTGAATTTTTCATTCACAATACGCCACCTGCCTATTTACCTGTCACCATTTATACAGGTGAGTCTGCCATCTGTTGGAAAGTTTAGTCATATTAACTTTTAACATCAGCGTTCTCAAAATCTATGAAACAATAGTCGAATATTTCCATTTCCATTTGATAACAGTAATCTAGTAGTAAAAATGAATAGATGGAAAAAAAATGAGTAAATATCTTTGGTTTTCATGTAACATCTTCAATTTCCCGAATGACAAAACTCCATTATTAAGCATCTAAAGAAATTACAAGGCAATTAATGAATTACATTGCTTTCAGTCTACACTCACGCCCTGCAGCCGCATCTCGTTTTCTTCTTTTCTCTCAATGCTAAAAATCCTGAAGTGAGGCTGGTGACGTCACACACAAAGCCTTTCCCATTGGCTCGTTCTTCACGGCTCCGGGCGGATCGTAACGCCACATTAGCATCACAAAAGGCTCTGTGATCCTGCATTCCTCAGAGCCGACCTTAAGGCAGAAAACGTCCTATTTTCATGTCAAAAAATCCTTCGCCTTTATTGTGTATTTGATATGCATGCCCTTCTTAAGAGTCTAGCTGTGAGGGGGAAGAAGGCGAAATGAGATACACTTGCTGCAAGACACGGCCATGAATCGCTTTATAACACGCAAAAGAAATAAAAGAAATGTACGAAGAGTCTTTTAATAGAATAAAAATTATACTGCAATGCGACATAAACCCTCTCATCATTGCCTTGTCGCTAAAACGGATAATATTTAAATTTTAATGAGCATAAAAACCTTAAGATTTCTTGGTCAAGTCCGCTTCTTTATATTAATTGATTTGATTTAAGTTACGTCACCTTCTCTTCCTCTACTTTTCTTATTCTTTATTTATTAGCTAAGTTGTTTTTGATGATGGTGACTGTGACTATGATGACAATGACGTGATGATGTATAACCGGATTAAAATGACCAAAAGATAATTTATTAATCAATTTAATAAATGTATAAATTAACCCTGGGCAGCCTAAACCCTCGCTTCCCTTAGCCACAACCTTTCATCAGTGAGTCGCGTAGGCCGGTGCAACGCGCGGCACAACCTTCGGGATGACGACGCGTGGATGGCAACCCGCGCCACGCCACACTACCCGGAAACGAGTAAGTGGATCTGCCGAGGCACAGACATGGAAATTGAAGAGTATTGATCCTCTGATGTCTGGCTTTTAGATGTTCTATTTCAGACCACTTCTAATTTCACACACATTAAATCCTCATTCTCAGAACTGTAAGATATCTAAATATCAGCACATTAAACTTGGTAACATTCATTATTACCGTCGTCATCTTGCTGTACTTGTAATATTTTTCTATATAGTATGATATATAAGACAAGTATATATCATAATTTCATACTGCTTCGTGTGATTTGTACCTAAAAATGTCGTTGTGACGTAAGCATTCATAAATCAAACAATACCGTGAGTGATCTTAAGTAAAAACAAGTGACAACAATATCATAACATATTTTAGCGTGTCTTTAATAACACAATGAACCTTCCACACATCCTATCCCAAGTTCTCTCCTTGATTCCATTCCCTTTGGTGTGCAAGACTTCTCGTGTCGAATCTAAATCTTCACAACACAAAGCCTGTTAAACTTCGGCCATAAAGCCAACGCGAATTCGCAAACTTGCATCAGAAGCGAATATCAGGAATTACCAAATCGTGTGTCGCGGCTGGCGGGTCGTGGACAGGTGGCATTAACCTTAACAGACTGATAAATACTGACGCAAGATATATGTGGGATAACCCTGTGTGTGTGTGTGTGTGTGTGTGTGTGTGTGTGTGTGTGTGTGTGTGTGTGTGTGTGTGTGTGTGTGTGTGTGTGTGTGTGTGTGTGTGTGTGTGTGTGTGTGTGTTGTGTGGTGTGTGTGTGTTGTGTGTGTGTTGTGTATGTGTATGTGTGTGTGTGTGTGTGTGTATGTGTATGTGTATGTGTGTGTGTGTGTGTGTGTGTGTGTGTGTGTGTGTGTGTGTGTGTGTGTGTGTGTGTGTGGGTGGAGGGGTCAAGTACTGATAAATATGTCGCTTTGTACACGGTCATGAAGTGGAGGGGTCGAGACGTAATCACGGCCACTAACATGGCTTCATGAACACTAATTGATCAAAACCATTGTCGTCTTTCACTCGGCCGCATTCAAGCAATATTCGACATGTTTGGCGAGTAATCAAGTGACTCGTAATCGTTCAATCCCGAGCGGCGGAAGAAATTTTACGCAGGCGTGAGTGACATGAAGTTCGCTTTGTGAAATTAAAACTCATTTCTCTCCCAAATTTTTCAATATTGAAATATAAAATTGATAACCATTTTTGAGTCGTATGATCCAATATTGACGAGTGTTATCTAGTATCTTTCTATTTTTTCCACGTTTCTTTTATTATTTTTCATGTTCTCTCTGTTCTCTCTTCTCTCCCGAGCATATTCCTGGTTTACTGTTCCTTGCTTCCTCCCTGGTTCGTTTCTCTGCCTTCCTGTCCTTCCCCTTTCTCTCCCACGCGGTTTAGAGACCAAAGTTTGCATCTCAGGGTCTCAGAAGGGGACGTGTGCGTGATTACAGCTCGCCTTCCCTCCTCTGTTTCCTTAAAGTCACGCTTCGTTCCTGCATTAATAAACAGATTAAGCTGGTACCCGTCCATGAGGCCATCGTATGTTAGAGGAACTGTTGTATCAGGCGAGATAATTGTAGCAACGGAGAGAAATGACAGACCAGATGGGAAAAAAAGGAGGAAGGCGACGGGATATTTCTGTCTTCTGTTTCATACCTGCTATTTGCTGATTTTAGCTTTACTGTTGGTGTTATTATTGCACTTTTTTCTAGGATAATTCAATATCGTGGTTTTGGTTTAGGATTTTGATATTGACATTTTCTTCTAAATTTGCGAGCGTATTCCAACTTGTATTTTGAATTTTTGTCCATTGCTTCACCTGTCTGTCGCTTTATCATGCACACACACACACACACACACACACACACACACACACACACACACACACACACACACACACACACACACACACACACACACACACACACACACACACACACACACACACACACACACTCACACACACACACACACACACACACACATAAAACCATTGATATCCTCACTTTCCCTCACAACCTTCACTTTCATCAGCCTCTCGATCCCACAGCCGTCCGAAGCCTTCCTCCAAGCACCGTTTCTCCCTACCACTTCCCCGGAAAATCTAACTCCTACTCTAATGAGACCGTTTGTCCCAATTCCCATTCTGGAGCTGATTTTACTGCGCCAATCCCACGCGATGCCTCTTTTTTCATCATTTATCTCGGCCAAGGCTGTAACTTATAATGGGATGAAGGTTAACTCTCTCTCTCTCTCTCTCTCTCTCTCTCTCTCTCTCTCTCTCTCTCTCTCTCTCTCTCTCTCCTCTCTCATCTCTCTCTCTCTCTCTCTCTCTCCTCCCTCCCTCCCTCCTCCTCCCTCCCTCCACCCGCCCTCCCTCCCTCCCATCCCTGCCCTCCTCCTCCCTCCCTCCCTCCCTCTCTCTGCTCTCTCTCTCTCTCCTCTCTCACATCTCTCTCTCTCTCTCCTCTCTCTCTCTCTCTCTCTCTCTCTCTCTCTCTCTCTCCAACATCTGCGTCGAGGGATCATGGAGTGCCAACACGCCGCGTCAAGCATCCAATAAGCCACGAAGGTTTGGAAGCTCTGGTGTCGTTCGTGCAACAGAAATGTTCGGCGTTTGTGTCCCACTGTCGAGCAACGAGATATTAGTATGAGTAATGGTTGGGGAAATGTGCTTGTGTGAAGGTGTCTTTGAGCAATGAGAAAACCCGTTATAGTGTGTGCGTGTGTGTGTGTGGTGTGTGTGTGTGTGTGTGTGTGTGTGTGTGTGTGTGATCGATCTTCTATTCACCGTCCCTTTCTCTTGATCATTCTCCGGTTTGACAAAATACACAGAGCTCTACACTTATTCTCTTTTTTCCTCCCTTCTGCTATCCTCTCCTCACTCTTCTTATCCTTATAGTGCTTCTAACTTCCCTATTACTTATCTATCCCCTTGTATATCCCCTCACTCTCTTATCTCTCTCATACTATCACTGTCGCATCCAACCCCTACATCTAACTCGTAATTGTTGGGTTTGTGTACTTTAGTGATACTGCTACGAACTCAACATTTATTACAATTAAGAAATCATTGTGACGCAAATTGTATATGTATCGTTGTTTTTCCCGTCCAAACCCTCTAATTTGAAACATGGTACACTAGTTCTACAAAATCTAAAGCCCAGTATTATCCAAAGAAGCACTAGATAACCTTATCAAATGATTCGCGTGTAATTTGAGTAAAATATAAATAAACTGAAGCGTTGGATATTTATAGCATATCGTCCGTTCCCAACTTCCTTGTCATCATGTTGATACGTAATTTCCAACAGTGAGTAACTAAGTGCATACAAATGAAAGGTAATTTACTGCTTGACTTACACAATTTGCAAGATTTATCCAAACACTGATCGAACATAGTTATTTTTTTCTCCCTTTCTACATTTCCATTAAATAACAGTCATCAAAAAGTCACAGTGAGCAAAGATAACTTACACATAAAAAATAGAAACATGCATTAGCAAAGCACTGAATAAATGAAGATGAAACAACAATCTATCTTCCGAGGCAGAAGTAAGAGACAATTTTTTCTTTTCATTTTGTTTCTTTCTTTCTCTTTCTTTTTACTTCGACGTTGCTACAGCGAGGACACGTCACGCAACGCCGGCCGAGGACACCAGTTGGCGCCGCTGTCATAACTCTCCGTCCAGGTCTTTTCTGGCGACGCAGCGGGTGGCAAGGACTTAATGATATGAGGGAGAGTGATCAATGAGGCACATACAAGGGTGTGAGTGAGGCAGGTGAGGGTAGGGGCGGCATAGGGTTATGGAGGGGGACTTGAAATGACAGGTAAGATAAAGTAGGTTAGGTCAAGTAGGGTCAAGTAAAAGTAAAGGGTGAGGACATACTGAGTTTCAATGTGGAGTTCGTCTCTCCTTCCTTTTGATCTTAGGTTTGGTAAATGTTTCTTACCTGGCAATCCAAGGTGTAATATTTGGCCTTCCATAGCTTCCCTCTCCCCTCGTATAGTATCTGAAAAAAGTTATAATTAATGGTAATACATACATTGATTATATTAAACAATAAAATAATTTGTGTACCATGTCCTTAATTAATAAATAAGCACTATCAGGATCGATTCTTACTCCATAAATATTATTAAATTTTCATGCGGAAACAATAATGAAACTGAACAGGCACATTGAAATAAATTAATGCGTGTGTACTGAAAAGTTCTAGGAAGGTTATTTACATTTTAAGTCTAAGTAGAACAAAAACATTAAAAGAAAAAATCTAACGATGATATAAGTCAAAGGCTCGGGAGAGTGGGAGAAGGAGGTGCAAAGGAGGTTACAGTGGACGTGCAAACAGCAGAAAAGTCACCCACGTCCCGATACGTCACAAGCATGAACGATCTCAATCACACACATGACACTCCGATATTACTGATGTAGAAAAACGAAGTGAATGAAGCAATCGGCGACGAGTCATGAAAGCGAAGTGAGCAGAGCAATCAAACAGGAGAGCCGCCTCGGACTTTGCCTTCCGCGCACTGTTAAATGGAGTCACATAAGAGGATTAATACTGTGAAGGATGAAGCGTTTCCACTCTCGCTCACTTCCACCTCCTCCCCCACTCCCTCTCTAAATCGAAGACCCCCACAACTTTACCCCCTCCCTCCAAAAAAAAACTTTGGCCTGCCCTTCCCATCCTTCACCTCCGATATAACAGTAGGGTTGTGGCTAGTACTGGACACGGACCACACACAGGCTAAATACTGGAGACACATAGGCGGAAGGCTATGGCAAAATGCGAAGGGGAAAAAAATATAAAAACTCAATTATTTTCATGATTTCTCTGGGCAAGATTGCAGAGGAGAGAGAAATGAGAAGAAGATATTGCAGATCAGCAGAGAGCAGAAGAGAGAGAGAGAGAGAGAGAGAGAGAGAGAGAGAGAGAGAGAGAGAGAGAGAGAGAGAGAGAGAGAGAGAGAGAGAGAGAGAGAGAGAGAGAGAGAGAGAGAGAGAGAGAGAGAGAGAGAGAGAGAGAGAGAGAGAGAGAGAAAAAAGAGAAGAGGAGAGAGAGAGAGAGAGAGAGAGAGAGAGAGAGGAGAGAGAGAGAGAGAAGAGAGAGAGAGAGAGAGAGAGAGAGAGAGAGAGAGAGAGAGAGAGAGAGAGAGAGAGAGAGAGAGAGAGAGAGAGAGTGGCACTCGTATCCCTCTAAGTGTTGACTGACTGAGTGCCTGGGGATAATAGTCATACCAGGCTAAAGTTTCCACGGGCTTTCTGTTCACTGGGAAATACCACTGACGCTCTCTGAAATCTGATGACCAGGCGCACATTCCCCTGCGTTGATGGACTGTGATGCAGCCGCCTTTTTGTTCCACTTTGAGGGGCAACGAAAGGGCAAGGAGACGAGGGATAGGTGAGGGACGAGACGATGATACCTCTAGATAATTGATGAGGGTTGTGATGAAGGTGACACAAGGTGGGGATCTATAGGGTGAAGGGATGATAGGAGGAATGGAAGGATGAGGAAGTGAGGGAATGGATGAGGGCTGAAGTGATGGATGATGGGTGAAGGCCTGAAGGTGAGTGGATGGATGATTGGCGAGTAGCATGAAGGAGTGACCGACATAAAACGAGATAGGTAAAGTGGTTAAGATAGATGAGAAGAAGCGTGAAAAGGAGGAGCTAGAAACCATAATATTGAAAACGAAAGAATGTGAAGGGAAGAAAAAATGGGAAGAACTGTGAGAAAAAGAAAATAGAAAAACTCTGAATCATGTATAAAAAAACAGATTAACACAAAGAAACAAAAATAATAGGAGGGCAGCTGCGGCAAAGAATAGACTGAAGAATTTTGGAAATGTAGAAGAGTAAATGAAAAGCAGGAGAAGAATGGTATGAGTGAGGGAAATGAAGTCATGAATGAGGTGAATCAAGTCATGAGTGAGGTGAATGAGGTGATTAGTGAGGGGAATGAAGGACTGAGTGAGGGGAATGAAAACATGAGTGCAAAGAATGAGGGCTTCTAAAATGAGAGGAGAGTCATTTGAGAGTCAATTAAGCACACACAAACACACACACAAACACACACACAAACACATACACAAACACACACACAAACACACACACAAACACATACACACACACAAACACATACACACACACAAACACACACACAAACACACACACAAACACATACACATACACAAACACATACACAAACACACACACACAAACACATACACTCACATTCATAAAAGTAATTGCATCTTATAACAAAGTAGGTAAGTGGTAATAAAAACGAAAAACAAATAATGAAAAAAGTATGTTACTCTCTCATGAATTTATAAAACAATATATAAGGATACACAATGCAAAATATAGTAAATTGAAATGGATAAAAGAACATGAACAAAAGATGAAAACCAGACAGGCGAGTGACCATGCAAATGAGATCAATGGTAATTCTCCTTTTCATTTTCTGTTTCTTTTAGTCCAATGTTCTCTGAAACCATTGATGTTCGATGAAAAAGTCTTCGAAAATAAGAATGGGGAAAATATATATTGCGGTAATTGTAGGAGTTGGTGTCCCTACTGTTGTTACTGTTGTAATATCCGTTTTTTTATGTACAAGAAATACAATTACTTTTTCATTTCCTTAACCTTGTTCTTCTTTCTGTTCAATGTTTACTCTCTATCTTGATATTACTACCTTATATTTTTATCTTCACATTCTCTTTTTCACCCTCCACAGCTCTTTAGCACCACTTACTTATCCCTGCAACTCACGAAATACATGTTTATTATATTTTCTGCCATATCTCTGCACTCTTCCTCTCCTTCTCTCACTGTCCCTCCCTCAGCAGTCTCACAGCTTCCTCCCTCATCTTGCCCTGCCCTGCCCCGCCCTCCTCCCCGGCTGGGCATGACAAGTGACAGAACAGGACTCCCGCTGTGTGCTAGATGAAGCATTTATCCATGAAAACGAGAACCAGTGTCCCTGCCAACTGAATACAGGGGTGACAGCGCACCTGCCAGCCTTCGGTGACTAGCACGGCGGCAGGGTATTAATAACCCTGTACAAATGACAGGGAGGAGTATGAAGGGCAATCGTTTATAATCAAGACCTACGATATATGAATGATTTAAGTAAACAGGTCACTCTCAATACGGATAAATGTTTTGGAAAATTGAAACAGAGGGATCGCCTCGATGAAAAAGATATGCATACGAATGAAGGGAAACGTGGCAGATAAATGTCCAAGTGGATACCTTGATTGAGAAACGCAAAGCCTACGTCAAAAGAGCCCGTGATGAATATGAATGAATGAAAAAATAAATGATATATATATATATATTTTCACACACGCACAAAATCCTTAATATTACAAAGGAGGAACAAATACAATCCGAAAGGTAAGTTCCAAGGCCCTGGAAGCTGCCAAGTATACGAGAGCAATAATGGTGTGCGTGAGGGGCGGCGCGCGAGACGGTTCCCGGCTGGGGATCCCGAAGGTAAACAGATTATTGGTCGCTCTTGGGGGAAAGCAAACATTATTAATCCTCTCTGTCAAGAAAGATCCAGCAAACAGATTTTGGCTTCAGCTTCCATTACTGCTTTATGTGCAACGAAACGATCAGTAAACAGACTTATTTCAATCATGTATGAAATCTACTTCAAAATCATACAGATGTTAATGCCCGTAATAAATTCATCGTAAAACAGCAAAATACTTTTGAGACTTTTTGATGTCAGAAAGCATAACTCTGTATTATAATTTGAATCACAAGATATAAACATGATCATAAGGAAAGATATACAAATGAAGGGTACTGAATTACTTGAACTAATTCTACTCGCAAATATAAATAGATCCGACAAATGAAACGAAAGAGAAAAATAATGACGAGATGTATGCAGGGAAAAGGAGAGAAAGAGAGAAAGAGATAGATAGAGATAGAGAGATAGTGCAAATGAAGCAAGAATTAGCAAACTGTAACGGAAAGATGCAAAAAAAGGTAAATGAAGCATAAAGGAATGAGAGAAAGACAGAGAGAGAGAGAGAGAGAGAGAGAGAGAGAGAGAGAGAGAGAGAGAGAGAGAGAGAGAAGAGAGAGAGAGAGAGAGAGAGAGAGAGAGAGAGAGAGAAGAGAGAGAGAGAGAGAGAGAGAGAGAGAGAGGAGAGAGAGAGAGAGAGAGAGAGAGAGATTAGAGAGAGGAAAGAGAAGAGAGAGAGAAGAGGATGAAGGGGATTTACTGCGTGGGTGGAGACAATGAGAACAGATGAATGGAGGAGAGGAGAGGGGAGGAAGAGAAGAAGAAAGGAAAGGAGAAAAATATAGATAGGGAAGGAGAATGATAAAGGATGGTGCTTCAAGAACCTATACATGACTACTTAACTTAACTCAATTTTTCGAACTATCTGACCACTATCGTGGCTCCTCCTCCACCTCCTTCTCGTCTCGGAAAAATCGTTGACTTATGACCTTATGGTGACCTTCGACCTGACAAGCGCGCTATGTTTCAGCCGCATATCCAATTTTTATGACCTCACTGCAGGGCCGCCACAATGGAAGAAAGAGGTCACTGCAGAAACACCAGCGACCTCTAACCCATTGTTGTGGAAGGTTAGGGGAGGTAGCTTTAAATGAGGCCAACAAGCAAAAGACTGACCTGTTTTGCTAAGTGTGACCTCTACTCAGGGGGGTCATGCTGCATTTGATTCCTCCTCTTCTTCCTCCCCCCTCTTTCAGCCCGCCTGTCCGCCTTGACTGCACCTCTTAATTCCAATGACAAATGGTCGTTTCAGAGGGCAATACAATAGACCGTTAATTGATTTTGGCGTGAATCGTTCGGCTTCGTTATTAATTTGATTGTTCACGAGAAGAGCACACCTACACGCAGACTTCATAATGCCCCGCGATGAAAGCAGCATTTGACGTTCCCGAAGAAATTAATAGCTATGAATTGTGAGAAAAAAAAAATTCATTTATTCATCATTCAAAGCTCAATATAGATACATGCACAAAAGACTTAGTATTTTTTTTTTTTAGCGAGAAAAGCTTGAGTGAGGTAGGAGCTAAATTGCATGTGCGTGTGTGTTTTATACACCCCATGGTCTTGTTCACGCGAGTCGGGCTCGCGATCACCAGTTTCACCCTCCCGGTGTGATCTTGGAGCTCATTATTACCGATCTTTGGGCACTGCTGGGACCTCACACACCACACCCCCCATCCCCGTGCTCTAAGGGAACACTAACCGCCCAAATTTGTCAGTGAAAAATCCCCGGGAGCAGTGAGGATTCGAAGCGGTTACCACAGAATGGCAGGCCAGCGCGCTGTCCACTTGATCATCGTGGCGGTATTGACCATGGTGGCGTTGTGTGTGTGTGTGTGTGTGTGTGTGTGTGTGTGTGTGTGTGTGTGTGTGTGTGTGTGTGTGTGTGTGTGTGTGTGTGTGTGTGTTTCAATCTCTTGGTCTCGCTTCATGAAAAAATCTATAATATTTTACCTTCTAAACCCTTTCAACCTTCACCTCGCCTTCTCTTCCTTTCTTCCTTCTTTTTCTTCTTCCTACTTCTCCTCCTTGCACAATATTTCTAGTCTTTTCTTCACCCCACTAATCCATCCAAACCCTCTCTCTCTCTCTCTCTCTCTCTCTCTCTCTCTCTCTCTCTCTCTCTCTCTCTTCTCTCTCTCTCTCTCTCTCTCTCTCTCTCTCTCTCTCTCTCATTCTCTTTCTCTCTCTCCCAAAATTCCGGCCCACGTCCCAGAGTCATCATCTATAATCGTGTTGACTGTGGAGGAAAGAAGGGAACAGGGAAGAGGAAAAAAGAGGAAAAGGGAAGAGGAGGGAGGAAGGGAAGAGGAAGAGGAGGGAGGAAAGAGGAAGAGGAGGGAGGAGAGAGGAAGAGGATGGAGGTAAGAGGCGAGTGTTAGAGGGGAGAGAGGGAGAAGAAAGAAGGGGTGGAGGGAGGGAGCTGTGTTGGCTGGAGGGATATTTCTTGTTTGTCACACACACGAGCTTCGTAAAACCCACCGTGATGGGAATAAAGGAGAAGAGAAAAAAGCTGGAGTGACACCAAAGGCAAAATATTGTATAGGAGAACATCTGTGGGCCGTATACCTCTACTACTACTACTACTACTACTACAACTACAACTACAACTACAACTACAACAACAACTACTACTACTACTACTACTACTACTACAACTACAACTACAACAACAACAACAACAACAACTACTACTACTACTACTACTACTTCTATAGAATTGTTATGTTGATCCCATGAAATAAACTTATTGTTCAGCATTATTAATTATATGAGTACGACTGACACATTTCTCCTCTAATTGACAGGTAAATAAAGGGCATTCATTAATAACAAAGGTGCATTATGAAGTACCCATAATAGAGGTTTCTATAGCTAGTTTAGTGATTATATTCGGCGCTCATAGTGAACTATATGACAAAATGTTGGAATGTTTTTTTTTTTTTATAGTTTACTAGGTTTATATATTGAAAGCCTTAGGATATTATTAAAAAATACATAATTAATAAAGGACTCGGGGTAGATAATGAGACACCTACTTGTCACGCTAAATATACATGTTGATATTTTGCCATTAATTAAAAGCGTAATTAAGTGTGCAAGGTCATGTTGTATTTTAACATAATCATAATTGGATAAGAAAAAAAACACATGGAACAGATTACGGCTAATACTGGCTATGAAAGAATTAAATAATGTCGTGTGATTATCAATACTGAAAATAAATGCGGATCAACGAAAGAATAGTTATAAATGCACCGCTATTGCCAAATAATTTAAATTGCAATACAATACATATACGAGGGATAAGTGTGAAATAAGAATTAATGAAGGAAAATCCCTGAAAAGCAAACGAAGAAGAAAAAAAACAGACATGATATTGTGTAACACGGCATCACGTCACCTCAGACTTCTTAAATATTACAAATAAAAAAATGGGCTAAACATTCGAGCCTAACAAAGTGAATGCAATTTTGGACTCCTGATATAACTTAACGGGTGCTTAAAAAATATAAAGAAAACAAAACTCTAAGGAAAGAAGAAAGAATGAAGAGTAATGTTTTGTGGTGCGGGGAAGAAATGAACAGATAATAATAATATTAATAATAACAAGAAAGGTATTTTAAAATGGTTCATACAATTTTTCTTTCCACCGCATCTTGTTTACGTCTTCACGTCTTACTCTCTATTGAGTGATTTGCTAAGTAGTTTTCGTCTCCATATCAATAGTCAATTATTATAACTATCCCTCTTCTATTTTCTAATCTTTATTTTTATCTGAATGTGCAGCCGTATGTCTATGTCTATTTCACGCAATTAGTCTTTTTAATCCATTCTGGTTATTTATCTGTCGATGTGTTACTGTCTGAAAAACTCGAACGCTATATATCTATCTGTCTATCCACTAGTAACAGTTCATGTGCTGCTCTATTTAAGCATTTAGTTCACCGATACTGTCACTTCTGTCTAACTGTGTGGCAAGCGTGTGCGGACAGAGCATTGGTTCAAATATGGTCAAATATCAGGTATTTTCAGCAATATTTTAAAGTAAGTTTTTCAAAAATACACAGGAACGACATAAATTTAAATGAAAAAATATATATATAGAGATGATGTAAATATAAATATATCTTTAGAAACGATATGAAAAATGACTTAACTCTATTTATTCTAAAGTACAAACAGGTGATGAATATTATTCTAGAAACGCAAAGGCGATGTTTCTATTCTTTTTTATATGAAAAGTTGATATTTTATATATATACTTTTTTTCAAATACTATATGGCAAGAATGGATTTCCCCAATATAGGGAAAAAATATATATGAACAGGCTATAATATACGTTGGTTCAAAACAGGTCAATCATCAAGTATTTCCAGGCGACACGTTTTACAGGTGTGTGTGGCGCGTGACACAAGACAGAGTCACGTCAATATGTAGTAACTCGCTAAATATTCTTCACATGACTGATATATTTTGTATATCTCTTTCCTGTTGTTAACATTTTTTTTACAGATCAATGTTTGATTGCGTGTATGTGTGTGTGTGTGTGTGTGTGTGTGTGTGTGTGTGTGTGTGTGTTTGTGTGTGTGTGGTGTGTGTGTGGTGTGTGTGTGGGTGGTGTGTGTGTGTGTGTGTGGTGTGTGTGTGTGTGTGTGTGTGTGTGTGTGTGTGTGTGTGTGGTGTGTGTGTGTGTGTGTGTGGTGTGTGTGTGTGTGGTGCGTGTGTGTGTGTGTGTATTCATCTAGTTGTATTTTACAGGGCCAGAGCAATGCTCGTGTGGCCCCGTCTCCATTTCAAAATTTTTATCATTCATCCTTAGTGCTTTGTGTTGGCCGAAGCCAGCACCCCGGAGAGCAGGTCACAAACCCCGGCTAACACCCGGTACCCATTCACTGCTGAGTGGACAGGGGTCGGGTTTTAAGGAAACAACCCATCTGTTTCCGCTCCGCCCGGGGATCGAACCCGGGACTTCTCGGTTGTGAACCAAGCGTGCTAACCCCTACACCACGGAGTACCCACGGAGGTTAGCGGAGTACCCACACACACGGAGTGTGTGTGTGTGTCTGTGTGTGTGTGTGTGTGTGTGTGTGTGTGTGTGTGTGTGTGTGTGTGTGTGTGTGTGTGTGTGTGTGTGTGTGTGTGTGTGTGTGTGGGTGGGTGGGGGGGTGGGTGGGTGAGAGCGAGAAAAAAAATATTCACGCATTTTACTCCGCTTCATTAATATCACCAGTATTATATAACCCTAATTAAGAATAATAATTCATAATTACATTGGTGATGTCAAAATAATTTTCATTGGTACAGAAGTTGGTGATATTCAATCAAAACTTTGTTTCAAAGCCTTGTATTTGGCATAACGATGATGCTAGAAATGATACTATATTATTATTATAAAAAACAATAACAATATCAATAATAATAATGATAATAGTAAAATAATAATGATGACAAAAACATGATTCATAAAAAAATAATTATATGGTTTTTTTTATACACTTATTGGCGAGGCAACAAAAACTGAAAACAATATTTCGACATTTGCTTGCAGATGAATTGCATAAAAATCATTACGGTTACCGGATAATGATAAAGCAATAAAATATATCCATTTCAATATTTGGCGCCAATTCATATTGCATGAAATCAAGTGCGGCGCTTGTTGCATAAATGAAAGTTTTTATAGATAGATAGATAGACATAGATATATATAAATAGATAGAAGAGAGAGAGAGAGAGAGAGAGAGAGAGAGAGAGAGAGAGAGAGAGAGAGAGAGAGAGAGAGAGAGAGAGAGAGAGAGGAGAGAGAGAGGAGAGAGAGAGAGAGAGAGAGAGAGAGAGAGAGAGAGAGAGAGAAGAGAGAGAGAGAGAGAGAGAGAGAGAGAGAGAGAGAGAGAGAGAGCATAACAAAATAGCTAGTCGAACAGGTGAAAGAAGATACACGTTTTATAAGAAAAATAAACAATAAGAGGACGAGGAAGAATAAGAAAGGGCAACAAGAAAGCCATCCAATCAGGGCTGAGAGACAACGCTTCGCCATAACCCTGCACACAAAAGATTCTCACCATATCTCTCTCCCTTTCTTTTCCTGGCATTTCTGTGACCTGTGAAGCATATTCCTTTTCCTTCGAGCGATGGGCACTTTTTCCTCCTGGTGTATTCTTCAACTTTCCGTCACTCTGTCTCCCTACCTTCCTTCTTTTCCATCTCATACCCTATCCCTCCCTCCCTCTCTCCTCCTATCACAAGAGCCACCTTAGTTATTTCACGCCGTCTCGCCCATCAAAGACACTCATCACTTAGATCACAAAGCCTACTGTAATTTCTCACGCACCTCACTGCCCAGCCTGCCACGGTTTGTTATTGTTATGGTGTGTGTGTGTGTGTGTGTGTGTGTGTGTGTGTGTGTGTGTGTGTGTGTGTGTGTGTGTGTGTGTGTGTGTGTGTGTGTGTGTGTGTGTGTGTGTGTGTGTGTGTGTGTGTGTGTGTATGTATGTGTGTGTGTGTGTATGTGTATGTGTGTGTGTGTGTGTGTATTCATCTAGTTGTATTCATGTAGTTGTATTTTACAGGGCCAGAGCAATGCTCGTGTGGCCTCGTCTCCATATCAACATTTTTATCATTCATCCTTAGTGCTTTGTGTTGGCCGAAGCCAGCAGGTCACAAACCCCGGCTAACACCCAGTACCCATTCACTGCTGGGTGGACAGGGGCTCGGGTTTTAAGGAAACAACCCATCTGTTTCCGCTCCGCCCGGGGATCGAACCCGGGACTTCTCGGTTGTGAGCCGAGCGTGCTAACCACTACACTACGGAGTACCCTTAGTGTGAGTGTGTGTGTGTGTGTGTGTGTGTGTGTGTGTGTGTGTGTGTGTGTGTGTGTGTGTGTGTGTGTGTGTGTGTGTGTGTGTGTGTGTGTGTGTGTGTGTGTGTGTTCTATCAGCCCCAAAGTCAGATTCTGTTTTATAAGTTTCCCCGTGATAATTAGGAAGATACAAAAGGTAGACCTAAAAAAACATGAAATGGGAAGCGCAATGCGGGCAATTCCTTTGTTTTCCTTTGTGGCTGTTTCTGTTGCCATTCCTGTTGCTGGTATTTATCGTGCCGAGCCGGATACGCACCATGACAGACGACGGGAATTTCATCAGCCTTTGGTGCTACTTTCAGAATAAAAAGGTAACAACGCCACTCTAGCGATCAAGGATGTAATACTTTTAATCCTAACATAGAGCTTTGAAAGTGGGTATACCTTTCTCAGCTACGATGTACACACCTAAGAGAGAAAAGCAATAGTAATACTGATATGTAACATGTATATTCTTGAACAAAATGAATGTATTAATAGAAGAGAGCGCGTGGGAGCTTGTAATGCATTGGGAATATTAGTATTTGAAAAGGAAGAAGGAAGGATGAGATAATGCAAATGATAATTATAATTAATCAAAATAAATGAATAAACAAAAGACACAAATGCAACACGAATAGATTCTAAAGGTATTATTCTAATGTTACTTTATTGATATACGTGAAATATTGAACTATTTATATATACCTACGTATATACTATTTCGAGGCAATGGACCCGTCGATTGTGAGCCGAGCGTGCATGCTAACCATTACAATAATATAAATGATGATGATGATAATAATAATAATAATCAAATCAATAAAAATAACGTAAAAGCTGCAGCAAGCAACATGACATAAAAAGTATCATAACAAATAAACGTTTAATAAGATTAGTCGCAATCTGAACACTAAAATGAAATATAGAAATATTCTACACTAAAGCTGTTATGACTGAAAATACTGAGTAGTGTGAATAGGAATAAAAATAACGAGTCATAAAGTAAAGGAAATTGCAATTAATCCTTTATTTTCCTCTGTAATTATAATCGGGACGACCACAAAAAAATATGCATAAAAACACTGTATAATTAGATATAATTAGATATAACTTAATGTGTATCCGTCTCATCCACTATTTCTGCGCCATAAGCATCTTTACTCTGGATCCAATTATTAATGTCCACAGATTGACGAGTGAAAAGTATTTTATGCCCACTATTCATATCAACTTTACCAGGTGTTAATACTACTCGTAATGAAAAAGAAATGAGCTTTTTTTTCCCTCTCATACGGTGTCATTCCGCAATAAAATTAATGTGATTTTCTCTCGCTAATGAATTTCAAGTATCACTCGGCAAGTTTTGAAATCAGGGTGATTCATTATTAATTTGAGAATCCACGCTAATTTTTCGATATCTGATATAACAGCCTGGTACCCCTGGAAAGCAAGGCCCTTCAGGTTCTATATCATATTACCTTTCATATCACTGTATTATTGGCTGTCCATTTCATCTAAAGGTACTTGGTATTATATTTCTGTTCGTCTGTCTGTCTGTCTGTCTGTCTGTCTGTCTGTCTGTCTGTCTGTCTGTCTGTC
>JACEEZ010019268.1:298338-330838 GCA_016584305.1 Chionoecetes opilio | reverse complement strand
AAAGGGGTTTAAATCTCCCCCTCCTTCCCCCCCCACCACGCGAGCGCCACGCCTCGTTTGTTTACATCTGTTTTGGCGAAAAAATATCAATTATAATGTTTTTTTAGCCTCAAAATTAAATGGAACCAATATACAAACCCCTTATAGGGTGTACTGACGTAACACTTAGTCAAACAAAAACAAAAAAAATCAGGGCTCGTTTCTGAAAAATGTAAGTTATTCTTATACAATTTCCTACTCCTTCATCAGTTTTTATCTGATCCTTACATTTGAGGTATCAATGGATAGCTGGATAAAACACGAAGAAAACTATGGTAGAGCTTTTTTGTTTATGTCAATTAGGAACATGGCACTAGTGTTACAAATTGATTTTTTTGGGAAATTTTTCAAAATGTTCCAAATTTTTTCTCTCGGTGATAAAGAAAGATAAAGAAAAACCACACCATAATCTTTTGTCATAGGTAGAAGAGTTAATGGTTATAAAATAAAAGAAATCTACCAATAACCCTACGAGTTGAAAGCAATTCAAATCAGCCTAATTTTCCTTGCTTTTTACATTTTTTTTATTTTGCAGAAAACTATTGGCCAGATCTAAATGAAACTTGTTTTGAAGTCCTTACTTAGCCCTAAATAACTCATAAAATTTACAGCAAGATCCATCAGTAAACAAGATTTAAGGTGGGCGGTCCCCTTAATGCGTGCTAAAAGTGACTTGGAGAAATATATACGGATTGTGACGATATGAGATTGTGCTTATCGTTGGTTTATCTTTTAGAGTAATCGTGTTATCGTTATGTCTAAGTGAGGACTGACCACAGCGCCACCTACAACACAAACGAAAAAAATAATGGAAATCTTTGCAACAGTAAGACGAAGATTTACATCACGGTATACTATTCATAGAACTTCTCTCATATTACCATTCTGTGGCTGAGAACATGATATTGAGTCATCACGAAAAGGACGGTCTTGTTACTATGAGATGCAAGGTACAGGAGAAGAAAGACCTTTATTATCATGTCTGTTTGTCATGTTTCTTGTCACTCCTTAACTTAGAGATTCGGAAACTCTCACCAAGACGCAGGAAATAGACATTCTCAAATTTATATATCACTTAAATTTAGAATAATAAGGCGCCCTGACTTCTGAGGAGGTCTTCTATAACATTACATTTTGTCTGAGCTTAAGGATTTACTTCGAGGATTTAGACAAAGGACACTATTTTTTTTTACTATTTTTTTCCGCAGAGTCCCTGTCTGTACCTCCATTTACCACTTACTCCGCACCGCATCTATCTGTTCTCCCCTTCTGAAAAGCTCCAAAAAATGCAATAAATCTTTCACCTTAACCTTCCTTCCTTCCTTCGCACTCCTTTTTTCCTCCATTACTCTCTCCTTCACAGCTTCTTCACTTGTGTAGCCAGAAGACACGCCAGTTTTTCCCGCAATGTCGCCAAATTTATGGTCAAATTAAGATACATATTATTTTAGATTTCAAAGATGGAGCTTTTTGTTGCCAAGAGATAGATGAGGCAATGATAGCTGACAGGAGGGAGAAAGGGAGGGAAGGAGGGAGGGACGGAGGGAGGAACGGGGAGGGAAAGAGGAACAGGAGTGAAGGAGGAATGGTTTGAAATTTTGGAGGTGTGAGAAAAGGAATGCAGGCAACAGGGAAGAGAATTTGATTGAAAGTGAGGAGGGATTGAGGGTGGAAAGGGACAGAAAGAGGAAAGAAAGGACAGGATGAGGCAAGGAACGAATGGAGGGTTGAATGATGAATGGAAATAAAGGGAAATGAAAGAAAGAACGAAAGGAAGGAAGAGAAAGAGAGAGGAAGGGAAAGAAGGAGGGAAGGAAAGAAGGAAGGGAAGGAGGGAGGAAGGGATAGGGATTATTTGATTTACTTCCGAATTGCGAGTATATATTCTAGGGATTGACCAACAAAGAGTCTCTCTCTCTCTCTCTCTCTCTCTCTCTCTCTCTCTCTCTCTCTCTCTCTCTCTCTCTCTCTCTCTCTCTCATATACTTATATATGTAAAAACATGTATTTTTTCACGATGCACCTTCTTTTCTGTAAACATCCGCGTCTGTGATAAATGTATACCTGTTTGTATTTACGCTCACATAAAAGAATTTGTTTCCATGCATGAAAAATAAGCGTGTCTGTGTGTGTCCTTCCTTGTACGTGAAATATATCTTCGTGCGCTGGGATGAATGTGTGTGTGCGTTTATATATGTTGTAATAGTAGTCGTAGTAGTCGTAGTAATGGTGTCGGTTGGTTGGTAAATATGTATAGGGAATTCGTGTCAATAGATTCTTTCAGTCTTTCAACACCTGCCTGGCTGCGTCTAGGCCCTATGGACGAGGCTCAGCGGCCCTCCTCTCGCCTATATATCCCACGTCACACGGCAATAAAAGTCATACATCACAGCCCAAGTCCAATTCCACGGGGACGCACAACCTCACGCAACGGCCGCCGCCCCTCGTCTTTCTCCCGTGGCTAGGTGGAGTAAGGAGAGGCGGCGCACGAGAGGGGGATGAGGCAACGTTGGGTGAGAGTGAGGAAAAGGGTTGTTATGAAGAGAGGAGAAGGAATGGTGAGGAACTAGTGAAGGAGGATGAGAAGAGGGTAGGCGAGAAGGGAAGGGGATTGTGATGAAGGTGAAGGAGTAGAGGGCTAAGACTGTGTTAGTGATGAAAGCAGCGAGTGTTAGGGAGACGAAGGCCGAGGAGGTGGATAAAGGTAGAGTATTGAGTAAAGGGAAGGATCGAAGGTCGGGGAGGTAGCGAGGACAAGGAACACAACAGATGGCTGGACGGGACGAATAAAAGTTGATTTGATCCTATTTGATGATTTCCTGGAGGACTGACGGCTTGGGGCATTTTTTGATCTCATTATTGAGTACAAATCGCCCCCGAGATTCGGAAAACAACTTGCAAGGCACAGAATACCTTTGAACGCTTTCAGAGGACCTGACTAATTGCAAATCTTTTAAAGCTACCAACAAAGATGCTTATCGTGAAATTCACCTTTTTAAAACCCATTCCACTGCTCTTCCTATTTGTGAATCTTAAAAAATTCGAGAAAAAAAATCTAATATCACAGCCAGGAATCCTTGTTTTCTATCACTGTTGGAAATAAAAAGAATTCGGCGGAACATGATAGAGATCGGCTATTTTCCTTCCCTCCCTCCCTTCGACCCGCCTTAACATCCCCCCTGAGGCGAACGCTGCTGCTCGATATGAAGTATTTACGTGGGGCTCCTTGTCCACCCACCCAGAGGACCGGAATTGACTAGTTCGCCCCAAACTACATTGTGAGTCATATACTGGGAGTGTAGATGCCTAGGGCTGGGATACAGATACACACAAATTGATTCTATATCACTGTTGAATGCTGATATTTCTGGTAGAGATTATTTTTATTTCTATACGGTACAGGGTTTTCTTTATGATTCTAGTTTTTTTCTCTCGTTTGGTGTAGGAGACTGGAAATGTCTGGTGTTTCCCTTTGGTTTTGGTCCTGTGTTGTTGTCTTATTCCTTTCTCCTCGCTCCGAACTCCCCCGGGGACGCCTTTCCATCTATTTCAACTCCACGTATTCCCTCCGGAGGCTCGGTGAGTGCTCCAAATCCACAGAGCGCCTCTCCTATTCTCAACGCTATTCACGCCCCTAGTAAAAGCTCCCTCTCTCCCTAACATGTTTCCTACCGCATCCTCGCCCTTCGTTTCCCTCCTGCAGGCGTCCATCCCTCCTATATTGAGGCCCGCCCTCCTTCCTCCCATCTCCCCACCCCGACACGCCCTTCGTTTCTTTTCTCTAGTGTGTTTTCCTCCGCCTTTACCCTGCCCTGTCCCCTTCCCAGTCTCCTCTTTTCTTGGCTTTGCGTTTCTCCTCACGCCGCGGTATCCTCCACTTCCCTGCACGTTCGTCCTACCCTCCGTCTTTTTCTCACAATATCCTGTTCCGTCTTTCGACTTGCCCCGCGTCCTCTGTTGCGCCCACTGCCCCGCCATCCTGAACCAACCCAGGAGTCTCATAATATTTATCGCCGACTCACCATTAGCCTAAAGCTACTTAAATCTCGGCTAGGCGTCTTCCATAATCTCAGCGAGGCAGATGCTCAACTTGAGTCACGACGCCAGAAACAACACTTTTTGGCGTTGTTTATTTGGTGGACTTTGAAGCAAAGCGCGGGACGGAAAGGTTGGCGAGTGTGTTGGTCAGATAGTTGTGGTTATGGTGGCGTGGTGTTGTGATGGTGGTGGTGGTGGTCTCAGGGATATAATGGGCAGAGGTCATGTGTCCTGCGGGATGGAGGTTGGATCTACTGGTCCACGCACGCAAGGTTCCACAGCCAGACAAACACTGCCTATATTTGCTTCCGCCGCTGCAAGATCTCTTTTCAATTTCCTCAAGAGTCGCTCGGTGATCCTTTCCCATCGGTGGAGGCAGCAGTGGCGGTGGCGGACAGTGACGATCTGCTGAGAGGAGT
Organism: Chionoecetes opilio; assembly: GCA_016584305.1. NCBI lineage: Eukaryota > Metazoa > Arthropoda > Malacostraca > Decapoda > Majidae > Chionoecetes > Chionoecetes opilio. The sequence continues at coordinate 326,342 of JACEEZ010019268.1, read as the reverse complement.
GAAGGTGATGTTTGGGAGTGATGCTATTATTTAAGATTACTGTCAAAAATCCATTACCCGATTAGGAATGAACTGAGGAGTGTGGAGGAATAACTGCAAGAATAATAACACCATGGCAGCTTTCTCTAGAAATAGCGAAGTAACATTAGTGGAAGCAACTACATATCAATGGCAAAAGAAATTTAATGAAGACAATCATAGACATTGGATGATGAAGTTGTTCTATCACACACATGACAAGAAGCGACTGCATGGATCAATGGCAAAAAATTATCTCAAGGTGACTGAAATTAATTTGGTCGAAGATGCAAAAAGTTATTTCCATATATTTTGGTGCAGAATATACGATTTGTTTTTTTGTATTTCAATCTTGTAGGAATTGTAAGTTTAGTCAAATGCTGAAGACTTTCTTGTAAGCCTTATCTGCATGCTGGTCTTTTTGTTTTCCGGCTGAGTCTCTTTCTCCGACATCATGTTTCCACGGCCAAAGGACGGTCACCACCACTGCCTCGATCTTTACTCCATTTTTCTTATATTTTCGTGTTCTTCCTACTCCCTTTTCCTGTTTTTCCTCTTCTTTGTCTTCTTCATCGTCTTACATTTCCTCTTTCTCTTCTTCTTCCTTTCCGCCCTCTTGCTCTTCCACGCGACCTACACCCGAATATGTTACGTCGACCTGGAGGCAAAGTTCAGCTCTTCCTTTCTTTTTTTCTCTTTTATTCGGGGAAAACTGTGTTCCCGTGTTGCTCAGTCTTGCAAACTCGCTCCTGCTCGGATCCTCTTCATTTGCAATGCGATGTTTTCAGCCTTACTTCCAGAGAGGTTAATCTCGGGGGTGCCTGAGTCAACCCAGCAATGAGGCGGGTCCCAGGGGCGCCTTCGGAGGGCTGGAAGCAAAGTGTTCCAGGTAGGAATATTTTAAGGGGGAAGGCCTTAAGCAAAGCGTGGGTACGTGTGTCTCTAAGTATCAGCCGTGTGGTTAGCAGAGAAACTAAGGGAGTAATGAGGCATGTATCTATCCTGTAGGAATGTTATTTGGGATTATTACATGTAGCGTGGAAAGGTATAGTTTGCTTCTTGAAACGTTGAGTGACACTTACAAAGGAAATGTATTATAATAAAATTAAAATAATTATAAGCCAAAAGCAGCACTTACGTAGTTCCATGCAAGATATCGCGTCCAGAATCTCAACATGAGTTAAGAAAATTAACAGGTAAATCAAACAGATCTTAAAACAAAGGAGCTTGAAGAGAGCAGCACCAACAGCGGTACTTGAAAGAGATCAATCGGGATGTCTTGATGAGTGATAATCTTCAGTGGTAATCAAGAAAAAGCTTGGAATAAGAGGATCTATTCACCTTAATCTTAGCAAACCCTCATCATAAACACCTGGCAGAAGGGGAAACAAGGGAAGAGAAAGGTGAAGATAACGGAGAAAATGAAAGGAGGAGGAGGAGGAGGCAAAGAAAGAGGAAACATCACTTGATCTATTTAGAGCCAGGTAATCCCACATCTGCTGCGTTACGGTCTCTCTCTCTCTCTCTCTCTCTCTCTCTCTCTCTCTCTCTCTCTCTCTTTTCGTCTCTCTCTCTCTCTCTCTCTCTCTCTCTCTCTCTCTCTCTCTCTCTCTCTCATATCCTCACCCCAGCCACTAAAAAAAAACCACACACAATCATACAGCGAAGAAAGGAGCCCAAAAATCACCATCACACCGGAAAAAAGAAGCGAGGTAGAGAGAGAAATAAAATCATACAAAGATAAATAACGCCATGTAAAGCAACAACTACAAAAAAGGAATAGAAAACCCCCATTTTTCATTTGGTACTTAATTCTCAATGGCCCACAGCGATTTAAATGCAATTCAAGGCTGCCATGTTACCCCAGTTTTTATGCCCCCCTTCCGGCACACCTGGGAGGAAAAGGTGTTGTACCTTAAAAACCTTCAACCTGTTCAACCTGTGTTCAACCTGCAAGTATTGTTATAGCTTTATGGTCGTTGTATTTATATCTTACACTAATATTAATGCATCTTACCTTCTGACGCTTGGTATTGGAATTATCTTTCTAATGTGAGTTGTTCTTATGATTATGAGTAATTAATGGAAGTGTCATGTTCTAAGCGTAAGTATTCGATTGCTCTTATTCTTAAGATGTTATGCAGATCTATTGATATTGCTCTAAGCTGCTTGTGTCCCCTGTAACATTATAGTTCCACGAGGGAGCCCCATATCTCTCTCTCTCTGTCTCTGTCTCTCTTTCTCTCGCCTCTCTCTCTCTCTCTCTCTCTCTCTCTCTCTCTCTCTCTCTCTCTCTCTCTCTCTCTCTCTCTCTCTCTCTCTCTCTCTCTCTCTCTCTCTCTCTCTCTCTCTCTCTCTCTTTCTGACTCACTCTGTCTCTGTCTCTCTCTCTGTGTATATCTCTGTCTGTCTGTCTGTCTCTGTCTCTCTCTCTCTCTCTCTCTCTCTCTCTCTCTCTCTCTCTCTCTCTCTCTCTCTCTCTCTCTCTCTTCTCTCTCTCTCTCTCTCTCTCTCTGTATCTCTGTCTGTCTCTCTCTCTCTCATGATTTACACATAGTCACACACACACAGTTATACACCATGCATATGAATACTACCTCCTACCAACCTTCATATGTATTTCGTAAGCAAACAGATGTATCAGGTGTCAATACAGGTAGAATAGACAGGTGTGCAGAGGGTTCAAGTGTGACTGAGCAATGATCCTCACCACACAAGCATCACTGTTCCTCTCCTACTGCCTCTCTCACTTTCCCTTCCTCTAATAATACACTATTCCATCATTGCTTTCACTATCCCCTCTGTTTTCCCCTTATTATTTTCTGTTTCTTTTATGCGTCCTCTCGCCTGCTCTTCTTCCCTCATTCTCTCTCAGTCCTCCCATCAGTGATCCGCGGATTAAGAAGTGAATCAACCCATTAGTGAGGATTATTTGACAGTGGGTGAGTTACTGCCACTCCCACAGTACCCCCCCATCTTAATCCCACCCCACTCAAACCCTTTCTCTCTCTCTCTCTCTCTCTCTCTCTCTCTCTCTCTCTCTCTCTCTCTCTCTCTCTCTCTCTCTCTCTCTCTCTCTCTCTCTCTTTATTTTCTCTCTCTCTTACACACATGGTCGCCCTCTCACCTGTTCTGATGTTTTTTCCCTTTTTCTTCTTCTTTATCCTGGGTTCATTTTTTCCGTGTTTGTTTCCCACCCTGCCTTGTCCTCTTCCCCCATTCCCTGTTCTTGGGTTCATACTAATTTTTTTTATCGCTCTCTCTCTCTCTCTCTCTCTCTCTCTCTCTCTCTCTCTCTCTCTCTCTCTCTCTCTCTCTCTCCTCTCTCTCTCTTCTCTCTCTCTCTCTCTCTCTCTCTCTTCTCTCTCTCTTCTCTCTCTCTCTCTCTCTCTCTCTCTCTTGTTTCTTCTCTTCTTTCCTCGTTCTCGGTCTTTCTGTAACGGGAAATGCTTTGTTCAGCTTCTACAGTTTCTCGACTTATATTGTTTGTGCTTCAGGGAACAGGAGGAAGTATAGAACGCTGGTGAGAAAGATAGTGACATGCAGAAATGGATACAGGTAAAAGAAATATGAGCAGAAAAGATGAAATATTTGTCTCATATCTATAACTAAAACACACACAAAGTCTCTCTCTCTCTCTCTCTCTCTCTCTCTCTCTCTCTTCTCTCTCTCTCTCTCTCTCTCTCTTCTCTTCCGTCTTCTCCTCTGTTATTCTGTTTCCTGTCTCTATCCCCTCTCCCTTTTCTACGTTTCCGGTCTTCCCCTCCCATTTATTCTCTTCACTGCTTCCTCTTTCGCTTCATTTATTCGAATTCAGAAGCAAATTTTCCTCCAGTGGCAATTCTTCTTCAAGTAAATCAACCAACCCTTGACCTCCCATTCCTCTTCCTCTTGTTCCTAATTTATTTTCTTCTCCGCTTTCTTCTTCTTTTCCTACCACTATTATCACTACTAGTTTTCTTTCATCTTTTGCAATTTCCTTTTTTCTCTTTCACCGTCTTTCTCTTTCTCTTCCTCTTCGAAACACGTCTACAATTAGGTCATGTCTTTCGCTTACGTTAAAAAAAGCTTAGTAATACTCAATTAGATATGTACTTATTATCAGGTGGTTTTTTTTATCCCTCTATCGTATCACCCGTTTATTTTTACATCTTGTCTTCGTCTCTAGTATATTTTTTTCAAATTTTTCACGTTTCATCATTTTTACCAAGCTGTGTCTTCTATATTTCATCTCTTGCATTATTCTTTTTCTCTCACCCTCCCTTCTTCTTTCTCTCACCCTCTCTTCTTTCCCCTTTGTGTCTTTCTTCTTCTCATTTCAATTCCTGCCTCACTGCATCTCTCTCTCTCTCTCTCTCTCTCTCTCTCTCTCTCTCTCTCTCTCTCTCTCTCTCTCTCTCTCTCTCTCTCTCTCTCTCTCTCTGTCACAGCTGAGTTACTCTTCATCTTTCCTTTTTTCATTCGCAACCTTCGAGTCTTTTTCCTTTTCTTGCCGATTTTTTGTACATATTTGCCTAGTTTTCGGCTTTCTACTCTCACTTAATCTACGTTTCTATCTTTTTCGTGTTCTACTTTCCTCTTATTTGTTATCTTATTTCCATCTCCTTTTTCAACGTCTCGTCCTCCTATTCACTGTTCTCATCCTACTCCTTTCTCTCTCTCTCTCTCTCTCTCTCTCTCTCTCTCTCTCTCTCTCTCTCTCTCTCTCTCTCTCTCTCTCTCTCTCGCTCTCTCTCTCTCTCTGAGGAATGGGTACTGTATCTACAATGAACGTGATAAAGGAGGGAGAGAGAGAATGAGAGAAAAGAAAAATATATAAATCGTACTCGTACATTCAGTCTCAACATAGAAAAGAGAACAAGAAAAAAAATTACAACAAAACACACACATCCTGGCGAGAGAGCAAGCAATTGACGGTCTATTTCTCACCGTTTGTCTTCTGCTCGAGTGCTTTTGTATGCGAAGCTCCGAAGCAGCGGCGCCTCGTTCATTGTCGCTCACTGAAGCCCTGAACGAACACTGAGACTGCTTCATTCACAAAACTGCATGGTTCGGAGTGCATTTTAAAAGAGTGAATGTGCCTTCTTTATGTTTGGCTGTTGTGTGCTTGGATAAGAAATGGAATGACTGTTAAGAAAGATATTGGTATGATAGAATTTCTTATTTCTACTTTTATATAAGTATTTCAATTGTTTTAATTAAATATCGTATTTATAAGTATTATCTATTTGTATATGAATGACTTATCAGAGCTTATGCATATTGGATTTAAATATGAATGAATAATACATTTTTCTCATAATCTTATTTGTATATATTCCTCATAGGATTATTTTTTTGTCTATATTTAGTTATCATTCAAATGTATATTCTTTCTCTTATCACGTATATTTGTCTAAAACTTTCTATTTTCCTGATCAAACTACATGTTTTCGCGGAATTTTATGGAGAATGCAGTGTAGGTAAAGTTATTGTTTCGACGCTTCCAAGACGCTCTTCAAATCAATATTGGAAGTTTCAATTGTCTTCGGGATGTTCCAGCGCGGTGTTCCATTTCCTTAGATGGAACCATTGCGGAGAACGATACGTATGTGTTGTCTTTTTTGTAGAAACCATCAACATTCCTATCTATTTCCAACGGAGAGAGAGAGAGAGAGAGAGAGAGAGGAGAAGAGAGGAGAGAGAGAGAGAGAGAGGAGGAGAGAGAGAGGAGAAGAGAGAGAGAGAGAGAGAGAGGAGAGAGAGAGAGAGAGAGAGAGAGAGAGAGAGAGAGAGAGGAGAGGAGAGAGAGAGAGAGAGAGAGGAGAGAGAGAGAGAGAGAGCAGAGAGAGAGAGAGAGAGAGAGAGAGGAGAGAGAGAGACGAGAGAGAGAGAGAGAGAGAGAGAGAGAGAGAGAGAGAGAGAGAGAGGAGAGAGGGAGAGAGAGCGAGAGCGAGAGCGGAGCGAGAGAGAGAGAGAGAGAGAGAGAGTAGAATAAATGAAAAGCAAAAGAAATAATGCATGTTCGTTTCCATGATTTGCTTCTTACTGTCTATATTTACTTTTTACCTCAACTAAGCCATAAATATAAAAATTAACATTATATAATTTTCCTCTCCTCTTTTCAGATTACCATATGTATATTGTTACGTTTCCATTTTACATCATATGTCTCTGTTTTATTGACTACCTTCTAATACATTTTAGTGTATACTTTCTTCCCCCTTTTCCTATTTCCGTCCCATTTCCTCTTGACACCCTTTCTCCTTTGCCCTCTCCACTCTATACTGTAATTTCCTCTCTTTTTCTCGGTCCTTTTTCCGGTTGCTCTCCCCTCTCCCTTCCCTTGGCACCCCAGGACAGAGGACAATCGCCCTTAATAAATGTTGCACGATAAAACCAAGACAAAAATCCTTTGTGAGTCGGACAGCAGACACCTTCACCCTCTTTTTTCTTCTCCCCTTCTTCTCTCCCTCCTCCATCCCTTCTTTCCTCCCCTTACTCCTTTGACTCAATCCACATCATCCAATCCCCTCGTCCGTGCACCACTTCTATTTGTCACTCATTTCCATTATTCCCTTGTGTCATGTTTTGCATCATTAGGAGTCACCTCATCCACCTCTACAATAAGTCACTTTGATTACGACCTCCCTATTGTCCTCTCCTTCCCTCTCTCTCTATTCCCTGCTGTGTTCCAACCCCTATGTTGTTCCCTTTGGTCGATAGCTACTGCCCAGAGTCCCTATCATAAAAAAAAGTCATCAGTTATCCACAAAAAAAACACTAGAGTAAATTGTGAGTCTCAGGTGCTTAAGGAGTGAGGGCCTACTTTGTAACCCTGAATTAAGTTGCAAGTGAGAAGGCGGAGGAAGTAATGCACTGGATGGGATCACGTCCAGGATGAGGTTAGCCAAGAGAAGGAAGTGGGGGAAGGGAGAGATAAACAAGTCAAGAACGCATGCATAAAACTTGCTCAACACCGGGAAAACGACCTCGCCTCTGCTGCATTCACCTTGCCCTTTAAACTTTCACTTGACCTAAGCTTGTTTCTGGGGTGACCTCGGTCCTTCCCCTAACAAGCCTTAACTTTCCTTGGGTCTGTATCGACATGGAGTGCATATGTGAAAAACTGAATAAAAAAATCATGCTACCTACAATATAAGAGCCTTGAGGAATACAAACACAACGGCACACAAGAGGGTCATGTATATTTCTGAGGCGCAGGACGATATTCCATGGAACATCACACAAGGAATCAATATTTAATGTGCATGATAGATGTGGCTTTCCTGAGAGTGAAGCATGAAGGCTATGCGCACACACACACACACACACACACACACACACACACACACACACACACACACACACACACACACACACACACACACACACACACACACACACACATACACACACACATAAACATTCAGGAACAAACTTGATATATATATAAATACTGAGAAAGTTCCTCACTATTATATAGCTCAAGTCCTGTTTGCTACAACTAAACAGTACGGTAAATAGACTCTCTCTCTCTCTCTCTCTCTCTCTCTCTCTCTCTCTCTCTCTCTCTCTCTCTCTCTCTCTCTCTCTCTCTCTCTCTCTCTCTCTCTCTCTCCAATGATAAATCCATGTTATTCTGATAATTCGTCTTTATTTATTTATATTTTTTTCTTGTCCTTACACGCAAATATGACAACGACAAAAAAACACAAAGGAAGGTGACCGTCAACCCAACTCTCGTCAATACAAAATTCAACAAAAACACGATAATTAACGCAAGTGGAATCAACATACCTATTTATATTTTTACGCTCCACAATACTTTCACAATAATTGAGCACAGGCAACACTTTTCAATCATAATGGTCTGTGTGGTACATGAATATATAGTACGTAAGAGCATTAGCCTCACTAATACACACGCGACCTAATGTTGCTGCCTCACACCACAAATTAAACCTGTTCATTAAGCACAATCTATTTTTCATTGTAATGGCAAAATTACCTAATCAGCTATGACCTCCTGCGCTTGGGTCATTCGCCTCTTTTAGTAGAGTTTTTTTAAATTTTTGTTTACATCACAAGAAACTGGCCAAGGGCACAACAAAAATGGGTAACACAAAGCCCGCTTAGTTGCCAGTCCCTATAAAGAAAACAGTAAGAGAATAAAATAAAAAAGAGGGGTGAGCCAATTTAGTTCGGGAAGTGTCTTGTTACTCTTCTTTTGAAAAGATGTAAGTCATAGGAACGTGGAAAAATAGAAACAGGAAGAGTTCCAGAGTTTACCAGTGAAAGGGATGAAAGAGTAAAGATACTGATTAACTCTTGCATTAGGAAGATGGACAGAATAGAGATGAGAATGAGTAGAACGTCTTGTGCAGCGAGGCCGCGGGAGGGGGGGAGGCATGCAGTTAGCAAGTTCAGAAGAGCAGTGAGCATGAAAATTACGGTAGAAGAGAGCAAGAGAAGCAACATTGCGGCGGTGATTTAAAGATTGAAGACAGTCAGTCAGAGGAGAGGAGTTGATGAGACGAAAAGCTTTTGATTCAACTCTGTTTAGGAGTGCTGTATGAGTGGGTCCTCCCCAAACATGTGAGACATACTCCATACATGGGCGGATAAGGCCCCTGTAGAGAGCAAGCAATTGGGAGGGAGAAAAAAAAGGACGCAGACGCCACAGGACACCTAACTTCTTAGAAGCTGTTTTAGCAAGAGATGAGATGTGAGATTTCCAGTTCAGATTTTTAGTAAAGGTTAGTCCTAGAATGTTCATTGTAGAAGAAGGAGACAGTTGAGTGTCATTGAAGAAGAGGGGATAGTTATCTGGAAGGTTTTGTCGAGTAGATAGGTGAAGAAATTGGGTTTTTGAGGCATTGAACAAAACAAGGTTTGCTTTGCCCCAATCAGAAATTATAGAAAGATCAGAAGTTAGGCGCTCGGTGGCATCTCTCCGTGAATCACTTAGTTCCTGTTGAGTTGGACGTCTAATAAACGACGTTGAAAAATGCAGGGTAGAATCATCAGCGTAGGAGTGGATAGGGCTTTGAGTTAGACTTAGAAGATCATTAATGAATAATAGAAAGAGAGTGGGTGATAGGACAGAACCCTGGGGAACACCACTATTGATGGATTTAGGAGAAGAACAATGTCTGTCTACAGTAGCTGCAATAGAACGGTTTGAAAGGAAACTTAAGATGAAGGTACAGAGAGAAGGATAGAAACCGAATGAGGGTAGTTTGGAAACTAAAGATTCGTGCCAGACTCTATCAAAAGCTTTTGATATGTCAAGGACAACAGCAAAAGTTTCACCGAAACCCCTAAAGGAGGATGACCAAGATTCAGTTAGGAAAGCTAGAAGATCGCCAGTAGATCGCCCTTTACAGAAACCGTACTGACGATCAGATAGAAGATTGTGAGCAGATAGATGCTTAAGAATCTTCTTATTAAGTATAGATTCAAAAACTTTAGAAAGGCAGGAAGTCAAAGCTATAGGACGGTAGTTTGAAGGATTAGAACGGTCACCCTTCTTAGGAACAGGTTGGATGTGCGCAAACTTCCAGCAAGAAGGAAAGGTGGAAGTAGATAGACAAAGACGGAAAAGTTTGACCAGGCAAGGTGCAAGCACAGAAGCACAGTTTTTGAGAACAATAGGAGGGACTCCGTCAGGACCGTAAGCCTTCCGAGGATCTAGGCCAGAAAGGGCAAAGAAAACATCATTCCGAAGGATCTTAATGACAGGCATAATATAGTCAGAGGGTGGAGGAGAAGGAGGAACAAGCCCTTCATCATCCAGATGTAAAAGATCCAGAGTAAAAATAAAACGTGAAAAGCGTGATGAAAATGATTTAGCTGAGTTACTTAGCAGATGTCAATATAGTACTGGATCAGATTGAATCCATGCGCCAACAGTAGTGGAAGTAGTGGTGGTAGATGTAGTAGTAGTAGTAGTATAAGAAGTAGTAGTAGTAGTAGTAGTAGTAGTAGTAGTAGTAGTAGTAGTAGTTGTAGTAAAAGTAGTAGTAGTAGTAGTAGTAGTACATAAGAACATAAGAAAATAAGGAAGCTACAAGAGGCCGCGAGGCCTACACGTGGTAGTTCCTGTAAAGTAGTAGTAGCAGTAGTAGTGGTAGTAGTAGAAGTAGTAGTAGTAGTAGTAGTAGTAGTAGTAGTAGTAGTAGTAATACTGTAGTAGTAATAGTAGTAGTAGTACTGTAGTAGTAATAGTAGTAGTATCACGCTTTTGAAGTATTTCCATAAACCAACAAAACACAACAAAGACGACAAAAATAAAACCAACGTAAAAAAATCAGCTTATTTAAAAAACAACCTATTTTTCCTTTTCTTAGTCCCCTCCTCCTTCCCTTCCTTGTCCTATACCCTCGGTCCCTCTGTAAATTCCCTGAGGCCACGCTGCCCTTAGGATACCTCCGGGACTCTGGAGAAGGAAAAGGATGTCAAAGAGGTCCTTAAGCACCGCAAAGGAGACGTAGAGTAAAGTGGGTCGTCTCCTCCCCGTCCTGTCAGCCCTTTCCATATATAATTGACCTATATTTTTGTTAGTTTTTCCTTTATAACTTTCAGTATTTTAGTGTTCTTTTGTGTCTGAGCCGAGAATAAAGGAGTTCAGAGAAGCAGAAAAAAAGTCAAGAGAATCTGAGATGATCCCAGATGAGCGGAACAGAGATAAAAGGGATTGAAACAGGAAAGAAAGAAAAAATGGAGAGTCGAAAAGAGGGGATGGAAATTGAGAAATGGCTATCGGAAAATGAAAAGTAATATAATAACATTAAGAAATACTTCCCACAAAATAATCCTACCAGTGAATATATATGAAAAAGTAGATAAAAAAACAAATTCATATCTGATCACTCCCTTGTGCGTGTCTTGTGCCGAGGAAATAAAATACAGAATCATGGCAGAGATTAATTTTGTGCCTCAAAGGAAATACAAAACTAAAAGGTGTTCGTGAGTCATCTATCAGAGCAACTCACTTAGCCTGCAGTGTTTCGTTGCAGAGTTTCTACCTTTTGAAGAGAGAAGCGTTTATATTTCTGCTGCTGAATCCGTGAGAAAGCGAGAGAAAGAGAGAGAGAGAAAAAAAAGAGAGAAACTATGACTTTTTATAATCACATACTCAGAGGCTTATACTTAAAGAGATACACCTGCTAATCTGGCACGTCATACACACCTGTACCATTATTATGACAATCATTAACATAACACCAACCATGACCATCCATCACTGCATTACCCCCAATTACCCTCCCATCATCACCCATACATGACAACCCTCCATCACTCATCACCACCCACTACCCTCCCATCATCACCCATACATGACAACCCTCCATCACTCATCACCACCCATTACCCTCCCATCATCACCCATACATGACAACCCTCCATCACTCATCACCACCCATTACCCTCCCATCATCACCCATACATGACAACCCTCCATCACTCATCACCACCCATTACCCTCCCATCATCACCCATACATGACAACCCTCCATCACTCATCACCACCCATTACCCTCCCATCATCACCCATACATGACAACCCTCCATCACTCATCACCACCCATTACCCTCCCATCATCGCCCATACATGACAACCCACCATCACTCATCACCACCCATTACCCTCCCATCATCACCCATACATGACAACCCTCCATCACTCATCACCACCATACTATAAAACGATTGGTCTACAACTCTACATATTGAAAAAAAATACATATCGCCCAGCTTGGTGGTTTAAGTTTACATGTGGACAAAGCGAAAGGGTATCACCAGTACTGCCTCCTTGAAATGCTCCTTATGCACCATGTATAGTAGTATGTGTTATTTTAGGTATTCATGAACCCAATAGGTTACGTAATGCACTTGTATATAACATTCTATAATGTTTTCAATATTTTTCCAGTCAGGTGGATGTGAAGAGGGATGTGTGGAAAGCATACACACAGATTAGCGAATGAACGTGAATGAAATGCCTAGTATTCTTTTTATCTTCTTTGTCATGCCCAGTAAGGCTTAACTTTGTCCTCCACCCTCTCCTGCAGACTGACAGCTTTGCACTTTTACCCAGAAACAAGTACCAAAGGGATAAATCGGAAGTGAACGTTCAACAAGGATTAAACGGTAGTTTAAGCTTATATTCAGGTACATCTCAGGTAATCCTCACCATTTTCATGGCTCAGGTAAATATTTGAAGGAAAAAAATTATTGCCACAGAGCATCACTGCAACACAACTTTCATCACGGAGGATTATTTCCACCTCAATCTGGTGTAAAAGGATCAAGTTGTGATGACGACCCTCGATTATTCTCTCATCGATATATTAATTTCTTCCCACGGAAAATAAATAAATACAGAAATACAGAAACGAGTAAATGAATATGCGAATAAATATATATAATATATATATATATATATATATATATATATATATAATATATATATATATATATATATATATATATATATATATATATATATATATATATATATATATATATATATATATTATATATATATATATATATATATATATATATATATATATATATATATATATATATATAATACTATATATATATACTATATATATCATAAAATATACTAGATGAGGTTAGAAAAAACTATTCAACTAAATACTTAACGCGAACTATAAACTGCTACTTTCATTATAAAATTTCCTTGCTTTACAAACGATGTTAAATCATTTCATACGTGTAAAAAACTCGCGTTCTTATAACACGAGTGCGTTGGTCTTTTGTGTAAAAAAAAATTAAACTCGTTCTTGTTGGCATGTCAAGAAAACCATTGAAACAATGTATTTTGTCATCAAACACATCGATGAAAGATTATCTGATTGGTAGATCAAGAGCTGCTCGGGTCGCTGACCTCTGGCAGCGAGTGAGTGACACGGACAGACAGAGACAGACGGCCATTGTCACTTGCAATATTCATCCCCACTACTCTGCAGGTGTTCTATAGTATGCTACTTCCAATTCCATTTATAAACAATATTTGAAACTGCCTCCCTCCCTCCCTCTTAAACCTCCTCACTCATCAGTACCCTCAACCCCCACAGTCACAGGGGACAACTCTAATCCCATACACGTACAAGCAGAACCTTCCCCTTCATGCCCTCAGACCACCCTTCCCTTGCCTTCTTGTTCCGCGTGGTGCACCTCGAACGTCGGCGGGACCACATGGAGAAAATCCTCGAGCATCGTAAACAAGACACGTGGGCGGAGCATGTTTTTGGTGTTGCAGGGGGAGAGGAGAGCGTGACAGGTCTCATCAGGGAGTGGATAAAGGACGCCAGTGAGAGTATCTGGAGTAATGCTAAAGGGGAGTGTCTATGTAAGTGCGTTTTGCCTCGTTTGGGAGAGAATATGGGAGTAGGAAGAGGGAGGGAGAGAGGAAGGTAAAGATCTGATAGGAAGGGAAGAGGATAGAGGGAAGGGATACCTACATAGGAACTGAGTTGAGAGATTGGAAGGGTGGAATAGATGGAAAGTTTAGGGGTGAAGGGGAGAGGAGGGAAAGGGAGGATAGAAAAGACGGTACAGTGGGGAGGGAATGGGGACGGAATGGAAGGGACAGAGCGAAGGGAACAAAAGTGAATTGGTTACGCCATCGTTACTGTGTATTGAATAGATAAGTGTGTGGGTGGGTGGGTGGGTGGGTGGGGGTGGGTGGGTGGGTGTGTGTGTGTGTGTGTGTGTGTGTGTGTGTGTGTGTGTAAGTAAGTAAGTAAGTAAGTAAATATTTATTGCTATATAAATATACAAAAGCACAGAATTTTAATAATAGCATAATAGCAAGTGTCTGTCGAGCCGAAGCTCCCTGACAGGCAGATATCATTTAATATAGGTGCATTCAGACATGCCTAAACCCTAGCCTATAGCAAAATTATCCTTGACAGTACTATGTTATGAAAAGTAGTAAAAAAAAAAAATTGTGTGAATTATGTGTTATTACATAACTTATGCAAATGCAATAATGATAATAAATAAAATAATTAAAAAAAATAAAATACAAATAAAGTAGTTAGTTTTGCAATGGTTATTGCAAAACTAATTTGTTGGTGTACTTGTTGAAATATCCCTGCTAAGAATTCTGATGTATGAAATTTCTTATTTCCCTTTTGAATGCTAAATAGTTGTTTGTTTTAACTAAAGCTTTAATATTTAGTGGTAAGCTGTTGAATAACTTGGGGCCTGAACATAAAATACTGTTTTTATATAAAGCTGTTCTGAACTGTGGACAAATCAAATCTCCATTATTGCTTCTAGTCTGATGAAGATTGTCAATAAATTAGAAAATTTCATTTCCTGTATAACTTGCAATAGACATTTTATAAATCAATAATAATGAAAAGTATTTGTGTATTGAATCGAATGTTAACATTTTCATTGAGGAAATAATTTCAGTGACAGAGTCAAATTTGCCTAAGAAAAGAATACATCTGACAAATTTCTTCTGTGCTATTTTTACCTTATATAAGAATGTTGGCCATGTGCTGGCCCAGATGGACACACAGTATGTTAAGTGAGGGTAACACAAGGTATAGTAAATACTAAGTAATGCATCTACAGTAAGATTGTAACGTATCTTGTACATTATTCCACAAATTTTTGAGACTTTCATACAAACCTCTTCTATGTGCAATTTCCAGTTCAGATTTTCATCTATGCAAACACCTAGGAATTTTGTGTGATTTACTCGATTTAATGTATCGCCTTCTAACTGTAATGGAGGAAGAACATTTTTTATGGATCTATTCTGAAAAAATATATAATTAGTTTTAGAAACATTAAGTTTTAATTTATTACATTTTATCCATTGAGATACTAAATTCAATTCTGTCTTTATGTTTAAATGTAGGGAATTGATGTCTTTGTCAGCTAGTAAGAGGTTAGTATCGTCGGCATATATAATATATTGCAATTTTAAGTTAGCATTAATTATATAATTTATATATATGAGAAAAAAAATGGTCCTATGATTGATCCTTGTGGTACACCTCTGGATATAGATATAAATTGTGATGTATCATTATTACAAAAAAACAGATTATGATCTGTTACAGAGGTAACTGCGAAAAAGTTGTAACGGTACACCCCTTATCCCGACACGTTTTAATTTATCTAACAAAATACAATGATTTAATGA
Organism: Chionoecetes opilio; assembly: GCA_016584305.1. Classification (NCBI taxonomy): domain Eukaryota; kingdom Metazoa; phylum Arthropoda; class Malacostraca; order Decapoda; family Majidae; genus Chionoecetes; species Chionoecetes opilio. Next base: position 311,143 of record JACEEZ010019268.1, on the reverse strand, counting down.
GTCAAATGCTTTGGATAAATCAATGAAAATCCCAACCACATAAAGCTTCTCCTCCAAAAAGGTATACACATTATTGACCAAGTTTAATATAGCAGTTTCTGTTGAGTGATTTGCTCTAAAGCCGTGTTGATATTTAATTAATAGGTTATTTTTTTCAAGGTAGTTAGTTAAACGTGACGCAATAATTTTTTCATATACTTTACTGAAAGCAGGTAAGATTGAAATTGGCCTGTAATTGTTGATGTCGCATCTATTACCAGACTTGAGTATAGAAATGACTTTGGCTTTTTTTAAATGATCAGGAAATATGCCTCTTTTTAATGTTAGATTAATACTATAAGTTAATGGGATGGCCAATGATGCACATGAATGTTTCAGTATTTTAGGAGAAATTTCATCATATCCTGGACAATTAGATTTTAGGGCCTTTAAATTATTGGTTACTTCGGTGGTATTTGTTGGGGTCATGTACATAGAGAAGGCGGGGGCTGACTTAAATACCTCATATAATCGTCGTCAGAAGAATTTGATTCTAAATTACCAAGATTAATAAAATGTTCATTAAAGACAGTCGAGATGTTAGTGCAAGGTGGATCTAATGATATTGTATTATTGGCTTTATTGGTTCTGCCTAGAAGGGAGTTTATGGTATTCCAATGGGATTTGGGATTTCCTTGATTATTTTTTACTTGTTTTTATAATATTCATTTTTGGCTAATTTTAATGTTTTAGTTAAGTTGTTTCTATATTGCCTGTTTGTTTCTTTGTATGTGTGTGTGTGTGTGTGTGTGTGTGTGTGTGTGTGTGTGTGTGTGTGTGTGTGTGTGTGTGTGTGTGTGTGTGTGTGTGTGTGTGTGTGTGTGTGTGTGTGTGTGTGTGTGTGTGTGTGTGTGTGTGTGTGTGTGTGTGTGTGTGTGTGTGTGTGTGTGTGTGTGTGTGTGTGTGTGTGTGTGTGTGTGTGTGTGTGTGCGTGCGTGCGTGCGTTGACGTTTGCTTAGTTTATCAATACAACTGTTAGCTTTGAATAAAGAATTTAAATGTCTTTTTTTTGCAGAAATATGTGGCACTTAGCATGAAAAAAAATCCCGTTTAGGACTCTGACGCGCGGAAAAGTCTCAAAACGCGAAAAATATCAAAGAGTACAAAAATCTTTCCTAGCGTTATTTTGCAGTGTCTGAAACTCACGGAAAAGTGTCTACACACAAAAAATAAAATCTAGTCTTTGTTCAAATAAAATAAAATAAAAGCAGAGAGGGGAGATCTGACCTTGAAATCGTCAGTTTGCAAAGATTTTTTCCCATGGGAGGGATCATATACTGGTGGAGAAAGGGGAGGACGGGAATAGAGGGGGGAGGGAGGACACGAGTGTAGAGGAAAGGGAGGGAAGGGGGAAGGGGAAACAGGGAGCATGGATCAGTAAAGTAAACAGTAAAAATCGAGGGAAAAAGAATCGAAGGGGTAAAGAAAAAGGAGAAAGGGAAGTGAAAAATGTTGATAGCTTCAATGAAAAGTAAATTCAAAAAGAGAAATACAGTACAAGAGAGAAGGAAAGAATTGATGGGATTTAAAGTAACGAAAAGAAAGATGAAGGTGGACATGACAGGTGGCCAAGGAGGGAATGTAGAGAAAAGAATAGGGAACGAGTGAAAAAAATAAAGTTGAGAACATATCTTCTAAGAGAATGAAAAATGCTGAAGGGCAAGACAGAAAAAAACAAAGTATCAAACATAAAATAATAATATATGTTAAATGAAAAAAAAAATAACAACTTTCCAAAACAGAAGCGAACAAAGACGTATTCTCAGAGTTGTGAGAACCAGAACAAAAACAAAAAATGGAGAACAGACAGAAAGACAATATATGAAACACACCACACACACACACACACACACACACACACACAGTCACACATTTCTTCCACATATTCCTTAAGCCTTCTCCAATGACCCCCAGGCAGTGTATTCTACCTGATATGTATGTATGTATGCATGTATGTATGCATGTATGTATGCATGCATGTATGCATGTATGTATGCATGCATGTATGCATGTATGTATGCATGCATGTATGCATGTATGTATGCATGCATGTATGCATGTATGTATTTATGTATGTATGCATGTATGTATGCATCTATGTATGCATTCATGTATGTATGTATGTATGTATGTATGCATGCATGTATGCATGTATGTATGTGTGTATGTATGCAGAGCTGGGCACTAAATGCATTGAATGTATTTAAATACTAAATACTAAATACATGGGAGAAATGTATTTAAATACTAAATACTAAATACATTTTACGAATGTATTTAAATACTAAATACTAAATACATCAATTGTATTTAAATACATTTGTAAATACACTTTAAATACACCTAAATTCTAACATGTTCAAAAAAATGGATTTCCTTAGGATTTCCTTAGATTTTGGGTTTCCTTAGATATATCCTTCTCAGGCCTAAATTTCCTTCAAATCAGGACATTTCCTTGAAAGTGGAAACACTGTTTCACTGTAACATCAGGTTGCCAGATAGTTGGGCGGGTTTATGGCTAAATTAACTGATAAAAAAGTATTTACATTTTTATATTATAAGTACTATTTAAATACAATGTATTTAAATACTCATAAAGACTATTTAAATACTCATAAAAGTATTTAAATACTGTATTTAAATACATGACAACCAATGTATTTATAAATACATTTCTAAATACACAATGTATTTAAATACGTATTTAAATACAAATGTATTTAAATACTGCCCAGCTCTGAATGTATGTATGTTTGCCAAGCACCCCTGCGTAGGAAACCTGGAATTTCATTTTCTCCCTTCAGGTTTTTTCAGCTTATTCCAAGAAAATTTATTGCCCGTATGTCTTCACTTCTCATACATCATAATATCTCTTGCTGTCACGTATTCTTTACCATCTGAACAAGGAAATAAATATGAATGTAATATCTTCCCCCTCCTTTCGGTTCTATTCCTCCTTTTCTCCATGCATCATCTGGAATTACGATAACGATATTTTTTTACTCTCTCTCTCTCTCTCTCTCTCTCTCTCTCTCTCTCTCTCTCTCTCTCTCTCTCTCTCTCTCTCTCTCTCTCTCTCTCTCTCTCTCTCTCGTAATAACACTAGTAGAAAGAACCATTTTTAGGACGTGAATGCATATTTGCTCGACGGTATAGAATTGTTGTTACGCTGTCGATGTTGCAAATTTTTGATTGACTATTATGAAAAGGCAGTAACACGACGCCCACTATTAATTGATTTCCCTGAGAGCCGCCGGATGATGATCGCTTCACCATTATTTCCAATATTTCGTAAAGCGAGGCTGCAGCGGGAAAGAGTTGTATTTCAGGAAAAAAAGAATGAAAATACAAGAGCTTTAGAAAATAAAATAATGTGTATGGAAAGTATATTCCACGAAATGGTTTTTTAATAGTTTTCCATTCTTAGAAGGCAGTTTTCTTCCATTATGTTTTTTAATTGGTCATAATCTTTCCTCTGAGTCGAATAGTTTCTTAATAGAGTTAAGTCTAATAAATTAAAAGTCCTGAGTAGCTATGATAGAACGAAAGAGAGTTAGATAGAGAGAGACAAAATCGTTATCGTTCACTGTTAATGTAAAAATAATAACAATAATAATAATGATAATATTAATAATGATGATAAAATAATAATAAGCTTCCATTCAAGAATTTGTATCGACGTCCATATATAGTTTTACCCTCTGATAACCTGACAAAAATATTTTTTTCATACCTAACTCTCGTTTTTTCACCTCTTATGCTCCGTTTTACTTATTTTTAAGTCTATAGAAAAATAACATCTTAAGATTTAAAGCGTATTTGATGTTATGTGAATGTTAAAAAAAAGATAACATGGAGGAGGAGGAATATACATAGGAATACATAGGAAGAAAAGATACCAGGATACCTATTGGTCTATAACGAGGGTATCTGCTGAACTACTACTACTAATTATCAAACTACATGTAAGAGAGCAGTTAGGAAAGGATACCATGCCCCTAAAGAAGATAGGGACATGGAAGTTACGTAGTGAGGAATGAAGAAAGGAGGAGGAGGAGGAGGAAGATGAAGAGGAGGAAGAGGAAGAGGAAGAGGAGGAGGAGGAGGAGGAGGAGGAGGACAGACAGGCAGTTCGGGTCACTGTGGTTCCCTCATGACCTGCATTGTAAGCCATTCTTGCCGATCTGATGGAGATGATGACGGTGTTTAAGTAAATCAGGCTTATTTCCGCGTTTTCAGGAGCCATTCACACATCTGCTGCTCATTACTAAGGTCTCTCTCTCTCTCTCTCTCTCTCTCTCTCTCTCTCTCTCTCTCTCTCTCTCTCTCTCTCTCTCTCTCTCTCTCTCTCTCATTGAAGTATCTTGATGCTCGTGTGACTTGAGAAAATAACGTTAATGAGTCTTAAAGGAAAAGATCGAAGTGCGTCTTGCCTGTAATGAATGACTGGAGGGAAGGAGAGGAGCGAGGTAAAACGAAGGAAAGGAGTAGAAAGGGAGATAGGAAAGTAAATAGGTGGGAAGGGAAGGATGAAAAAGGAGAAATGTGGGATGAAAATGTGATAAAAATGTGGATTAGAGAGAGAGAGAGAGAGAGAGAGAGAGAGAGAGAGAGAGAGAGAGAGAGAGAGAGAGAGAGAGAGAGAGAGAGAGAGAGAGAGAGAGAGAGAGAGAGAGAGAGAGAGAGAATATTTGCAAAAGAAAGAAAGGATGTAAGGATAATAAATAAAGACAACGAAGGGAGAGGTAAAGACAAGAATGAGGGATAGATAAGAAGAAAGAGAAGTAGAAAATCCACGAAATGGAACTGTAGTCTGAGTCTGAGTTGGAGTCTAAGGAGGAAGAGGAGACGAAAATGAAGGAAGAGGAGGAGGAGGGAAGCAAAGGAAGAAGAAGGAAGGATCTTTACACTTCCCCGCGCAGACTGAAGAGGAGGTGATGAGGAGGGCGAGGTAATCCATTTCCTCAACCATTACCAAACATTAGACGAGCCTTCAAGCCTTCTCCTTCCCTCCTTGATATCTCGCCCCATTACCGCCCCACAGCACTCCCCCATTACCAGTCCTTGCAAGGTCGATGCAGTCCTTTAATCAGCCTCGTTGAATTACTTTGAGTCAGTCTCCATTACAAAATAACAGGTGAATAGGTGAGCTGAGCAGGAGTTTGATTTTATAAAACTTTTTGGGGTTCGAATCCAAGAGTGTGGCATTCAATGTTTTGCTAATTGATGAACGCAAGAATAGATCATTTGTCCCACATAAATATTTACGATCATGTAGCGAGGCCGAAATTACCTATTTACACTCAATCACACACACGACATAAAGATCAAGGTTTTCGATAATGAACTTGATTAACAGTAATGTAACGTTATAATACAAAATTCCTGCAAAACAGCTGCAGGACTGAATGGCATTAATGAGCGCGTAAAAGGTCACTGCTGCGTCACAACACACCTGTTCAGTGTTCACCCACAAGAAAGAAAAAGAAACAGGTGAGGTAATAATTCACATTAATGAAAGGAGAAAAGAACACGAGTACCAACATGCCGGAGAGATTTCATGTTTTAAAAGAAAAGAAGAAATATCAAATATCTGCTGCTGGTGTATATTCGCTGATAGGCAATTACGGGACAGCTGTGTGATTGCTGACTCCTGATTCTCACAATATTTCACCGCCAAGTGATTTCAGATCAGCCAACTGGTCATGGCTTGTCTTCACTCATCCCAATATTCTGTTAAGAGAGACGTACATGAGACAGCAGAGTACCAAGATAAGACATTGCATTCGTGGTTGTAATTCTAAGGAAATTATAATATTTTCTACTACGAGACTGCACTTTTAAAACGGAGTGATGATATGACGGAGTTAAGAAAAGTTAATGTTGTTTCAATATTTAGAGGAACTATTTTCCGAGTCTTGATTTATGAATTTTTAACTATATAAAATTTTGGTGCATCTATTTCGCCTATGTAACAAATCTCTCTCTCTCTCTCTCTCTCTCTCTCTCTCTCTCTCTCTCTCTCTCTCTCTCTCTCTCTCTCTCTCTCTCTCTCTCTCTCTCTCTCTCTCTCTCTCTCTCTCTTTCTGAGAAAAACACCGTCGCCCAATACCACTTCACACGCTCTGCCTCCCTCACTAAAAGAGCAGAAAAAAAGGTTCCTGTCATTTGTTTACCCTCATCAAAGCGGGATTATCCAGGTGCAACCATTCACTCGGATAACTAAATATTCTCCCTTTCAGAAGAAGTCCTCGTGTCTGATAGGCGAGAATCAGGGACGAAAGCACTACTGCACTTGTGTTAGAAAATGGAAACTAAAATAATAATAGCAATAATACTCTGTAACAATGCCTTTCAGCATAATAAGGAGTGGAATCCTAAAAAAAACACAAAAAATAACATTTTTACAAGCGAAGGTTTATCCCGGTGGAGGTCAAATTGTATCGGCTTGTTCTTGTTACGATATCCAGTGAGACGTGAAATGTGACATCTCTTCATAAACAAAAGGAAACACGGTTCATTTGCCTTATTGATGAAAACAATTTGTTTAAAGAGAGAGAGAGAGAGAGAGAGAGAGAGAGAGAGAGAGAAGAGAGGAGAGAGAGAGAGAGAGAGAGAGAGAGAGAGAGAGAGAGAGAGAGAGAGAGAGAGAGAGAGAGAGAGAGAGAAGAGAGAGGGAGAGAGAGAGAGAGAGAGAGAGAGAGAGAGAGAGAGAATTCTATTACCCCCACTACTTCCACTACTATACTATTTCAGCTTCTACTCACATTATAACCACCTGACCTTTGACTTTATAACGTAAACTGATATGAAGGACTCGAAAACTATGTCCGATTTGTATTAATATTAATAAGAAACTACCGGCACTTCGAACAACACAAAGGGCAAACAGTAATTGGCAGAATATCAAAGCTGTTATACATTTGTTTATTATTTATGATGACCTTTGACAATCGATACCGGAAGAGCTGTCAACCATTTTATATATCGTTACGTATATTGTTTGTTTTCGTTAATATTAATAAGAACATCTAAGAAGTATTGCCTCCTTTTTACATAGTAGTGTTAATACATTGATTTGCCTTATAGTATTTGCTTTCGTACTTCATTTCCTTCATTTGATTTCATTCCGTTACATTTTTCCTATTTTCAACAATTTTCTCATCTCGTTAATCTTCCACCTGCTTCCTCCTCCTCCTCCTTTTCTCTCTACTACTAATCTTATTAATCCTTCACATCCTCCCCCTTTGTCTATCCTTCATATCCCTTAACGCCCCTTCGTAGGATAATGTGGGTAAAGGGTATTGGCAGGTAATGGTGGAGAGTGATGGTGAGTGAGTGGTTAGTGGCGATGAGTGGGGGAAAAATGAGGTACAAAGAGGAGACATGGTGAAGAGAAGAGACGGGAAAGGAGGGAAAGGAGGCAAAGGAGGCAAAGGAAAGGCGGGAGTTGAATGATCATGCAACCGGAAGCCGATATTGGCGGCGCTGGGTGAAGAGCTTAAACGAAGGATATTTGGCGAAGACTTGAGTGAATATATTGAGAGAAAGAAAAAGAGAGATAGAGTTTCATTTCGTGGTATCAACATTCAATTCAGTTATCTCCTCTTTATGAAATATTCGTACCATCACAGAGTCCGAACATGTGTTCTCTCTCTCTCTCTCTCTCTCTCTCTCTCTCTCTCTCTCTCTCTCTCTCTCTCTCTCTCTCTCTGATGTGCTCAGGTAAAGTGACAACTGACGGATGAAGAGAAGCAGGTGTGAGTGAGAGATCAAGACAGTGCTTGGGAGAATAAGAGTGACGGAGGAAGAGTAAGAGAGGGAGAGACTAATGCAAGCAGAGGATGAAAGAGGTCATTCAGAAAGGGATGTTAATTGGATAAATAAAAGATGATGTAAAATTGTCACGAGTCTTAAACGGTTAATTGAACACTAAGGTTGCGTTCGTTCACTTCAGTTCAGTCCAATTCTGATCTGTAATTGTCTAATGAATGCAGGTCAATAATTACTCTGATTTGATAGCGTGGAAATGTTATTGTGGGGTGGATATGCGTTCATGCAAGATAATCTCTCTCTCTCTCTCTCTCTCTCTCTCTCTCTCTCTCTCTCTCTCTCTCTCTCTCTCTCTCTCTCTCTCTCTCTCTCTCTCTCTCTCTCTCTCTCTCTCTCATTCTTATCCATCTTTACAGAATTCTCCCTAATTTTCTTTTGTTTTCTGTTCTCAATTATATATATTTGTTATGTATTTCTACACCTTTGGCTTTAAAATAATCAAACTTTTCTCTATCGTAAGCAAAAGTTATATGCCTACCAAAAAAAACAATATGAATAAATTGTTGCTCCTGATACTTTCCTGCCTCATTTTCTCTTATCCTCTCTTCTTACCTTAAAAGCAGGTAAGTCCCCAGTTAACACACCTGCTCTCCACGTAATTACCCTTCATGTTGGGGCCCTCCATCTCTCCTTTCCTCCAAAACCACCACCACTACACACACACACACACACACACACACACACACACACACACACACACACACACACACACACACACACACACACACACACACACACACACATACACACACACTTCACTGGTCTGCACACTTTCACACGTTCGGGGGCTTTTCCTACACACTTCCCACTCTTCTCTCTGTTCCTCTTCAACAAACACTACACTTCTCTGGCTACTCTTAACCCTTCCTCTTGTCTTGGGTGATTTTGGTCCTCTTGTTTGATGGTGGTAATGCGTTCCTCTCTGTAATCTTAGGAATCATGTTTGTTTTATCATTGTTTGGTGTTAATTCGCAATTTTTTTCTGTCTCTTACTTATATTGTGCTCTTAGTTTTCTTTTTTGGTGTGTTCAAGGAATGGTTAACTTTCATTTTCTCCTTCTTCGTTCTCTTCTTATCTTTCTACAACTTACTCTTTACCTTCTCTCTCCAACATCCACCTCCTCTTTCCTCTTCTCGTTTTTACTCTACTCGTCCTCCTCTCACAATAACTCAAGATGGAGAGATTAAACAAAGACGCTTGCCCTTACCCTACCTCACAAACTCATAAACTTGTAAATCCTCAGAGCTCCCGACCAGCCCCGACACACAGCTCGGCGGACTTGACTCCCCGACAACACAATGTGATTTCTGTACCGACCATTTAAATCAGAATCCTGTCACTTCCTATTACGCTTAATGGAAGATTTTATCCCGTGATGCACGAGGGTGATGGAAGGAGGAGGAAGGAGAAGAGAGGAAGGCGAAGAGAGGAAGGCGAAGAGAGGAAGGAGAAAGAAGGGGAAGGAGAAGGAGGAAACATGAAGTAAGAGGACAGTAACAAGAGAATGAAAATGACATCTACAATAAATTATAATACTAATGTTGCTGGTGCTTCTAAGACTATTACCACTACTGTTACGACTTCTACTACTGACTCTACTACCACTTCTACCGATTCTACAACAGTGACTAGTACAATTATACAAAAAAACTAAGAAAAAAATAGAGAAGTTTGAATAGAAGGGGCAGAGACTGAAGAAAGGAATGAAAAATATATGAAGAGCAACAAAAAGGCTGTACAAAATGGAGGGAATAGTAATGAGAAAAATAATGAGAGGGTAAATACAGCGAGAAGTAGGAGAAAAAAAACACAATAAAAGCTTGCTCTGTTATGGTAGCTATGTACAAAGGGGAAAAAATAGTGGAAGTGGAAGAGAAGTAGATGGAGTAGGGGGGAGGGAGGGATAAAAGTGAAGGTGAAGAAGTGAGAGAGAGAGACAGAGCTAGGTAGGAAGGAAGGGTAGAGAGAGAGAGGGGGGGAGAGAGAAGGAGGGTCTTTGTATTCCTCCCTCTGCCACCATCTCTTGACAGTAAAAAATGAGGCAGGAAGGAAGGTAAAGAATCTACTTTACCATCCTTCCTTCCTTCCTTCATTTTTCTTCTCTTACCTTATTTTCAGCTGTACAGGAAAAGTTAAACAATTCTACGAAATGACAACAAATGAAATAATACTACTGGAGCACGAAAAAAATCTCCCTTGGCGACAAGTTAGGTAAAAGTAGAATAAAAAAGTCGGTAAAAAGTACCAAAACTTTACGTGAAATATGGAGAAGCGCGCGAGAGGAGGGTTGGGAGAGGCAAGGCTGACGAAGGATGGTGGAGATGGAAGGGAGAGGAAAGACCACTAATGGTGAGCCCTTGACAAGTGAATGGCAGCCGCTGGTGAAAGGAGCGCCGAGGGAGACCGAGCAGGAGGGAGGAAAAAACAGGGAAATGGAAATGAATAGAGAAAGAGAGAGAGAGAGAGAGAGAGAGAGAGAGAGAGAGAGAGAGAGAGAGAGAGAGAGAGAGAGAGAGAGAGAGAGAGAGAGAGAGAGAGAGAGAGAGAGAGAGAGAGAGAGAGCATTGAACTTTGCAAACCCAGCAAAAATTTCAAACCAGAAAAAAATGTTACTATACATCGGCAGAAAAAACAGGGACTTCAAAACATGAGGCACTGAACATTGAGGACAAATGACACGCACTCACACACAAAAATGGACCAAAAAAACTCAGTCACATTACCAAGAAACAAGAAGAAAAGCTTCTCTCTTTGCAATGTCTGGACAGCGCGATGCCAATTATTTTCATTACCAATGAAACTATAGGAGACGAAATTTGCATTGACAGAAAATTGTTTAATCAAAATTCCGGTTGATTTGTGTCGCAGTTAAGCTGAAACCTTAATTATCCAATGTTTTGTTCATCATAATTATGTTTACATATGGCCACGCTGGCACGGGATGTAACAATTCATCTTAATTAACAAGAGGCGCACCTTGACGCGGCGGTGACGAGTTTGGAGGTCATCATAATCATCGCGGGAAATTATGACAAGATAATAAGTACCAAAAACGAGGTCCATTTTCTCTCTCTTCTTTGGTTGTTTTTCCCTTCAATGTGTGTGTGTGTGTGTGTGTGTGTGTGTGTGTGTGTGTGTGTGTGTGTGTGTGTGTGTGTGTGTGTGTGTGTGTGTGTCAGAGGTGGGCACCGCAAACGAAAATCCACTTCCGCAAACGCAAATCCGCAAACCCCAATCCTTATGTTCCGCAACCGCAAATCCGCAAATTTCTTGAAGTTCACACTTCCGCAACCACAAGTCCGCAAACCGCAAACCAATTAGGTGATATGTTTTCTGCATATATTGCAAAAATAGAGGTAAAGCACTTTGTGATAGTAGATTTATATATTATTTTCTAAATCACTTATGACAATAATTATTATTATATATATATATATATATATATATATATATATATATATATATATATATATATATATATATATATATATATATATATATACAATTTTACATATACGTATTTTGTTCATACTTAGCTCGCAGCGCCCCACATATGTTATAGCTCATATTTTACCTTGCCCTCATTGTGACCACTCACTCGATATATCCACTTAAGTACACACTAAGAGATAATAATAAGTATAAGTACACTGCACTCCAAATTCTATTTCATTGATAAGATATCAGACCCTTAACCTCAGACTCCTCATTCAGAGTCCTCTGGTTATAGTTCCATCTTCAGCAGGTCCATGTTCCCCTTCATGAAGACCAATCTCTCAAAATGATCGGAGGTCATATACTCGCTCTCTTGGCCTTCATGATGTCCGACCCCTAGGAGAACAGTCTCTTCACGGCTGCAGAGCTGGGTATGGCCGTGTTGTACTTAACAAACACATCTACCCAGGCGGCATGGGAGAGGGCGGGAAACATGGCCTGCTCCAGCAGCTTCTTCCTCTGGTTCTCTGAACACCAACTGTCAAGCTCTTTCCCTATCTTGTTGGAGAGGCGGGTAGAGTTGGTGCCCTCTGTAGCTATATATATATATATATATATATATATATATATATATATATATATATATATTATATATATATATATATATATATATATAATATATATATATAGTAAAAAATTTAAGTAATCGGAGTCAGAAAAAAATATATACTGTTACTGATAAAAAAAAATGCTTAGATTTTTTTTTGAATATATTATTGCACTTAAATCATAAATATTACAATAATTTATCAGCATGAGCTCAAGATTGCTAACATAGTGACTCGGAGTAATGAACTGTCACAACTGAACTGAAGATGCAGTAGATCTCGATAAAATTGATGTCTCACCTTGAAAAAATCCTCCTCTTCGTCTTCATCTGGGCTGCTGTCTTCTGAGGTATCCAAGACAGCCTGCTCCGTGACCTCGAACAGCAGTCTTGATTTCACGGCATCTACCTACTCATGGTTAAGAAGGCGGACCTCAGGCAGATTGAAGAGGGGATAGATTGCTGTCAATCAATCATTGGGGGCATACGCCGGGGGACGCGTCACCTTGCCCACCCTACGACGACACTCCCGGGGGTCACCACGCGCGAGTCCCCATGCAGGCTCCCTTCCTATACCAAGCAACTCTCGACAGGAAACATCAACTTGCCCCAGCCACGAGCCTAGTGGGCGCCATCTTGGCCTCCTCCACGCCGGATTGTCTCTTACAGATACAACCCGATGGGAAGGATCGTTTTCAGGGTAGCGTGCCACATGCCCATATAGCCGAAGTTGGCGCTGACGAACTATGCAGATAATAGGCCTCGATTCAGTTTCACGGTGCAATCGCTAGATTTGACACGTAATCATCTCAGCGATACCCCATTATTCTACGAAGACACTTATTACCAAAGGCATCGATTCGCCTCTTCAAGTCGCTATTTAGTGTCCA
>JACEEZ010019268.1:263338-293338 GCA_016584305.1 Chionoecetes opilio | reverse complement strand
AAATTGCATAATTTTATCAGTGAGTATAATATATATGAAAATGACTCCGTGAACATTTATACTTTTTTACTGTGTGCTGGAACCATTTTTCACTGTAATATATTTTTTCCTGCACACAAATTACATACTGATAACATGTTTTCCATTTTTTTTAGTAAATTGGGACATGTTTTGAATTATTTTTCATGTTGCCATACAATACATGGTTCAGGAAGCAAAGGGACCACAGCATAACCACGGGTCACAGAGGTCACGGGGGAGGGGGGGACAGGTGATAAGGACAGCTAAAAAAAAAGTGACACGATTAGCATACCTTGATTCCCTTTCTCAGTAATCTATGATATATCCTTTATTTTTTCTGCCATTCTGAATCACGTTCACCCGAAAAAAAAGTAGTTCGTCCAGTACTTCAAAGTAGAGCGTTATCGGATATGCTTTCATTAATAATAAAAAAATAATACAAAAATCAAGTCTGGCTTGGATTAATTTTAAGAATACACAATTTTCCTCTGTTTAACCCAAATTGCCTACTCAGAAACGCATCTCTTATCTAAAATAGCTTCATCTATTACCTACAAACAAGCAACCTTCATCATACCTAAACAATATATCTCTTCTTAGTAACTTTCTTAAGGGTGGCCATGCTTAGTCCTCACATGCTTTAACGCTGTGCCCTCATGTAGAAAGCATCCTCTTTTTCTCTCTCAAACCCTTGCCTCTCTTTTTCTATGCGGTCTCCCCTCTCTCCCCTGCCCTCTTTACGGAGGCTCTTCCCCTCTTTTACTATCCAAGGCTCTCCTTCCTCATTCGCCCTCTTTTATAGTCCTCCCATTCCTTAACCTGGTCCTCTCACATAGTCTTACATTATCCGTTTTCTCTTTTTTTTTCTCTCTCCCTGTGGCCGCCCATGCATATTGCTTGACATATCAAGTGTCCACCACCCCACCACCCCACCACGACGAAACCCCCCCACCACCACGACACCCCACCACCACACCCCACCACCACCACCACGACCCCCACCCCACACGACGACACCACACCCACCACGAACCCCTACACCGAACACCCCCATTCACATCATCTTCATCCACCACCACCGAACCCCCACCACCAACACACCACACATACACCCAACCAACCGACAGCTGTTACTGATTCCATGGATGACATTTGCTTGACCTTTGGTTCTGTCTTTAGATGTTATTACTATTCTGCTTGTGGTTCGCTGAAATGATTATTTGTATTATTTAACTGCATATCTATTTCTCTTTATTTCAGACTTCCTTTGGTACCTTCCTTCAATCCTTTGTATTTGTATGATTCTTCATTATTTTTTTTTATCATAATTATTTTTATATTTAGATTCCTACATTTTAGTTTTCTCTCCATTTTCTTGTTTCATTTATCTGATTTTTTTTTTATCTCACTCTCTGACAAGTTGCATTTGCCTGAAAATTCTCGACACAATCCCCTGCCTCACATAGATATTCGACAGAGGAGACTGAGGACTGGCTGGAGACCACAACAGACCCATCTCACTTCTGGAACCAAAACACAGCAAACAATATAGACGGAATGACGTTTGCGACCAATAACAACTTTTTGAGAAGCGGCAGCAAATTGGGTCGGAGTCAAGAGTCTGGTGTTACAAATCATTCTTGTTGTTTTCGATCCTGAGATAAAATAGTCCATTTCCATGAATTCTGTATAGTGGGATTTACATAAAAAAAATATAAACGTATTTTGTGAGAGACGTAACGTAATAAAATCGAGGACAGGTGGAGGAAACTATCTATATATCTGTCTATTTAGAACATCTATTCACCATCACGTCGTTGGAGTCTCATATTTCCTCCGAGAGATATTTTTCCATTCACTTGACAGGAGAGACGGACGCCCGGAACATTTGACCAATCAGCGTTCACAGATCACCATGGATTGGAATGGAGTGAAGCAGGATAATCTTATTGGCTCAGAGCTGCAAACGACCCACCAATCATAATTCAGGCTAGAGGTGAATTATTCTAGAGATATATATATATATATATATATATATAATGAAGAGTATATATAATATGAAGAGATAATAGTATATAGATGAGAGAGAGAGAGAGAGAGAGAGAGAGAGAAAAAAGGATATATATATAACTAGCCGCAAAGCCGCCCTCCGGGCGGACTTTTTGGCTAGCTCCTGCGGAGGGCTATTGGTGGGCCTTCCTCCCGGCTATCTGGAGACTCTCCAGATAGCCCCTTCTAACTTTCCTGAAATCATGGATGTAGGATTTCCTGGATGTAGAAATGTATGTATTAACGCCAACCCATTCACATCACCCCCAACCCATTCACTCACCCATTACCCATCACCCCCACCCGTTCACTCACCCATTACCCATCACCCCCCACCCATTCACTCACCCATTAACCATCACCACACACCCATTCACTCACCCATTACCCATCACCCCCCATCTATTCCCTCACCATCACCCATCACCCATTCACTCACCCATCAACCCACACCCATTACCCATCACCCCACCCATTCACTCATCCATTACCCATCACCCTACATCAAGGTTTCCTCAATTCTCGCAACCCATTTTTTTTTCACAATTCTCGCTAATAGGCTACTAAAAAAAAGAAGAAAAAAGTGATCGGATCATCCCATAAGTGGGCTTAAAACCTTCCCCTGGTCAACCTGATTCCAAAAATGTGCCATATGATAGGATTCCGCCACGGGGGGCGGAACCTATACCGACACACACACACACACACACACACACACACACACACACACACACACACACACACAGACATACACACACACTTTCGCTTTTATTAATATAGATCTTGTGTCAGCAGTGTAAAATATCACTGGTCTGCGTAGTGAAAGGGAGAGAGTAAAGTTTGAAAAAAGGCTCATGAAAAATGAACAGAAAGAACAATGCAAAACTGGAACGTCAACACATGTACTAACAAACAATGACGCCAAAAATAACTCTAAGTCATATTATTCGTATAAAGAGATTTTTTTTTTTTTTAGCATCATAAAGTAACGCCAACATGAATAAATTACACACACACACATACACACACACACACACACACACACACACACACACACACACACACACACACACACACATAAACACACACACACACACACACACACACACACACACACACACACACACACACACACACACACAACACACACGAATTTTCAGGAACTGTAGAAATAAATAAAAAGTAGTAAATGAAATCCTTCAAATTTCATGGTGGCGCCGTCCAAAATTTTGCGAATAAAGGCAATGATAACATGAACAAAAAAGTTATTTCGGTCATTGCTGGCTGATAATACTGAAATAACCCGCTCAGTTCAGGCTTAGTCTCTCTCTCTCTCTCTCTCTCTCTCTCTCTCTCTCTCTCTCTCTCTCTCTCTCTCTCTCTCTCTCTCTCTCTCTCTCTCTCTCTCTCTCTTTCTAACAGGCTTTCTACCTTGCGAGTAACAGGTTTTTAGCTTCGAATAGTGACGTGGGGACGTATTATTATAGTTTCTATTTTAATTTTGGCCAATCAGGTGGTCGAAATGACGGAAAGGACACAGAAAAAAACAGGGAACGTTATTTGCAGCACAATAACATTCTCAATATTTACTCTATTGATGAGTATAAAAATAATGAGTCATTCCAACCAGTGCCAATAAGCTACAACATAAATAAACAAGTAAATGGGTTGTAGTTCAAATATCAGACAACTAAATATGTCTTCGTGATGGATTCGTTATCTTTTACAACTCAAAAACATATTTTTCATCCGTATTTCTACATTTGCATGAAGATAATATTATGAGGGGGAGAAATATTTTTCTAAGAAAGGAAAAAAATATAATAGAAATTAAAGCAACCATAGAGACATTTCGAATGTACAATGATTAACAAATAAAGATGTGAAAGAGAAAAAACATGGCGACAAGGAGACAACAGATAAGAGTCAATCATATATATATATATATATATATATATATATATATATATATATATATATATATATATATATATATATATATATACTAGATATTTATCAAAAGCCGCCCTCCGGGCGGCCTTTTTGGCTAGCTCCTGCGGAGGGCTATTGGTGGGGCGTGCCTTCGGCCCACCAAGCACAGACTCTCCAGATAGCCCCTTCTAACTTTCCTGAAATCATGGATGTAGAAATGTATGTATTAACGCCAATCCATTCACATCATAGCCCCTTCTAACTTTCCTGAAAGCAAAGCCGCCCTCCGGGCGGACTTTTTGGCTAGCTCCTGCGGAGGGCTATTGGTGGGCCCTTGGCCCACCACCTGTGTTTGGTGGGCCGAAGGCCCACCAAACACAGACTCTCCAGATAGACCCATTACCCACCACCTCGGCCCACCAAACTCCTCCAAATCTCCAGATAGCCCCTTCTAACTTTCCTGAAATGTATGAATTCCCCCCCACCCATTCACTCACCCATTACCCATCACCCCCTACCCATTCACTCACCCATTACCCATCACCACACACCCATTCACTCACCCATTACCCATCACCACACACCCATTCACTCACCTATTACCCATCACCCCCCACCTATTCCCTCACCCATCACCCCCCACCCATTCCACTCACCCACACACCCCACACCCACACCCATTACCATCACCCCACCCATTCACTCACCTATTACCCATCACCCTACATCAAGGTTTCCTCAATTCTCGTAACCCACTTTTTTTTCTTCAGTTCTCGCTAATAGGCTGCTAAAAAAAAAAAAAAAGTGATCGGATCATCCTATAAGTGGGCTTAAAACCTTCCCCTGGTCAACCTGATTCCAAAACTGTGACATATGATGGGATTCCGCCACAGGGGGCGGCACCTATCGCGGACAGACAGACAGACAGACAGACAGACACACACACACACACACACACACACTTTCGCTTATGTTATTATAGACTAGCCGCAAAGCCGACCTCCGGGCGGCCTTTTTGGCTAGCTCCTGCAGAGGGCTATTGGCCCACCACCTGTGTTTGGTGGGCCTTCGGCCTACCAAACATAGACTCTCCAGATAGCCCCTTCTAACTTTCCTGAAATCATGGATGTAGAAATGTATGTATTAACGCTAACCCATTCATATCATAGCCCCTTCTAACTTTCCTGAAAGCAAAGCCGCCCTCCGGGCGGACTTTTTGGCTAGCTCCTGCGGAGGGCTATTGGTGGGCCTTCGGCCCACCACCTGTGTCTGGTGGGCCTTCGGCCCACCAAACACACTTTCCAGATAGACCCATTACCCACCACCTCGGCCCACCAAACACAGACTCTCCAGATAGCCCCTTCTAACTTCCCTGAAATGTGTGTACTCCCCCCACCCATTCACTCACCCATTACCCATCACCCCCCACCCATTCACTCACCCATTACCCATCACCACACACCCATTCACTCACCCATTACCCATCACACCCCACCTATTCCCTCACCCATCACCCCCCACCCATTCACTCACCCATCACCCCACACCCATTATCCATCACCCCACCCATTCACTCACCTATTATCATCAAGGTTTCCTCAATTCTCGCAACCCACTTTTTTTTCTTCACAGTTTTCGCTAATAGGCTGCTAAAAAAAAGAAGAAAAAGTGATCGGATCATCCTATAAGTGGGCTTAAAACCTTCCCCTGGTCAACCTGATTCCAAAACTGTGACATATGATGGGATTCCGCCACAGGGGGCAGCACCTATCGCGGACAGACAGACACCCACACACACACACACACACACTTTCGCTTATATTATATATATATATATATATATATATATATATATATATATATATATATATATATATATATATATATTGGTAGATTCGCGTACTGAAGGCGAGCGTTAGTCTCTCCGGTAAAGAAATATCGATAAATATTTGCACTATTTTTCCAGCGTAGGCCAGTAAACATTCCTAGAAAAATATTATGTGATATTTTTGGTGTTCTACGAGTCGGTGCTGCTACAGAAAATCCAGTTTTGCTAAATATTCACTGAGCATTTGTCTCCCGCCTGCCCTAAAAAGAGGTGCTAAGTCTTGCTGGAGACCATGAAGTGTCCAGACAATGACGCCACGCCCATAGCGACGCGCCACACCTGCTGCTGCACGCCCACCACACAATAACCGCGAAAACTCTTGCAAAACAACACATCAATAACACCCACGGGAGGTAACACTGTCTTTACTTATTCATTCCTGTGATTCCACGAACTAAAATCCAAAACTTCACGAGAAATTCTCTCATTCTCTCTCTCTCTCTCTCTCTCTCTCTCTCTCTCTCTCTCTCTCTCTCTCTCTCTCTCTCTGTACAAGGCTGTCACGTGGCTGTCAAAACCCACTACATCACATCACAAAACGACGACAATTTCCGAAGTTTCTCTCATATTGCTGATCTTCGAAGCTTAAAAAGAAGTTTCATGTTTCAATTACCTTAAAGCGAAGCACCTCATTTACTACAGCTGAGAGGAGAGAGAAAAGAGAGAGAGAGAGAGAGAGAGAGAGAGAGAGAGAGAGAGAGAGAGAGAGAGAGAGAGAGAGAGAGAGAGAGAGGAGAGAGAGAGAGAGAGAGAGAGAGAGAGAGAGAGAGAGAGAGAGAGGAGAGAGAGAGAGAGAGAGAGAGAGAGAGAGAGAGAGAGAGAGAGAGAGAGAGAGAAGAGAGAGAGAGAGAGAGAAAAGAGAGAGAGAGAGAGAGGAGAGAGAGAGAGAGAGAGAGAGAGAGAGAGAGAGAGGAGAGGAGAGAGGAGAGAGAGAGAGAGAGAGAGAGAGAGAGAGAGAGAGAGAGAGAGAGAGAGAGAGAGAGAGGAGAGAGAGAGAGAGAGAGAGAGAGAGGAAAAGAAAATTTAATTAACTGAAGGACACTTTAAAAGATGCATCGGAACCCCAACTCAAATGAAGCGCTATTACCTGACATTTGATAGATGAGAAAAGTTTTTACAAGAAACTTCGAGCCTTCATAATTATCACTACAACCTGACCAAAAAAGAAAACTTAATTAGTAGTGCATAAACTTTGGTCGCATAAAATAGTTTCAATGTACATCGATATATTCAATTAAGTGTGAGACTGACAACCAATTCAGTCCGATATTCGTGGGAGGAAATGTCACATGCGATGAGGTGAGGAAGGAGGCAGGTGAGTGTGTCCCGGACCAGGCCACACCACCACCTCAGGTAAGTAAACGCGGTAGTAAAATATATATAAACTATTTCAAATATATGTATTCCTGTCTAATTATACCTATGTTTATTGTCTACCTACCTATTTGTGTTTTTTACACCTATGTCTACTTACATATACCTAACTCTAAATGTCTAGGTTTTTGTATACATCTTAACCTTACGTCCTTCAATAGTGGATAACTAACTATACACATTAGACATTAGACAGCTCTACAAATAGACATTCACATAAAAATACAGACAAGCTGTGGTTGGCAGACTTAGAATTTCGTTATCTTCCTACAAAAATAAAAAATAAACGCTATTTTACAATTTAGAAAAAGAAAACTGAATATTGACTTACGATAAAAGTATAAACGATCAAATATTCTATGCCACTGGAATTATTTAGTCCTAAGAAAGTTGAAACCGTCTAGCCAATCCTCCTCTTTCTCCTGCTCTTCTTTCTCCTCCTCCACTTCCACCTCCTCCTCCTCCAACATAAACAGACAAATTAAGTACCATCTAAATTCTTAATGAGTATTCTTAGTTGTTAGCTTTTTTTATCTAACGTATTCCATTAAACCAGAACACTCAGGCCGAGGAGAAGGAGTCGTGTATGGAAAAAAAAAGGAGAAAATGAGAGGGAGAAAATGAAGAAGGTACTACTTTTAAGAATAAACACAATACTGTTATTCTCCTTACTAGTCTATCTAACTCCTTTGTCTCCTACTTACCCTACCTACCTACTTTACCTTTACCATCCTGACTAATGCCATCTCAATACAATAACAAGGAAACAAATGATCACTTTCGACTACATGTCCTCCATTCCTCCTCATCCTTATCTTTGTCCTTCTTCAATATCATTACCAGACCACTTCACTTCCCTCTCTCCTTCCTTACGTCAACAACTCCCCTTCCACATATTCACCACGCCTGCCGCCCGCCCACGCCTGCACAGAACCCTCAAAATTGGATGAAGTGGGCGTGGAGAGACGAGGAACAACACCCACAGGTAGATGTATAGACTGATAGAGAAGGAACAGACAAATACGTGATAAACATATATGATAAAGGATATGTGATAAAGGTAATAATGGATAGAACTATAGAGCACATAAGTATGTTTAACATTTACGTTTATAAATATACAATAAGCTTAAATGCTAACCCAACAGTATTATTTTTTTCTTTTTAAAATTGTTTGTGCATGAGCATTGATATAATCGAAACCAAGAATAAAATATGCAATAACAGTTGATTTACGATTTTGAGGACGCGAAAACAAATACTTGGTTTCCATTTATAATACATCAATACCGTAGAGACATGAAGCACACACACACACACACCACACACACACACACACACACACACACACATATGCATAATAAAGCAAGATGGATAGGAAGGCGATCATATCATCATCAACACGAAGATTTATGAAAAAACGAGGGTAAGATATATATGGAGACACGTTAATCAATAGATAGAGAGACAGAGAGTGAGGGGCGGCCGTGGTAGAAGTGTCAGTAAGTAGCGAGGAGTGCCAAAATGTGCCAATATCCAGCCTGCGTCAATTACTCACACGTCCATACTAATCCATGAGAGAGATATATAGAGATAGAGAGAGAGAAAGAGAGAGAGAGAGACTACCCATACAACGCCCCCCTGTATAAATCTCTCAGCATAGATAATGTTCTCCTCCAATTAAATGCTAAGGAATCTCGAATGTCAGATGGATTTATTACATAGGGGAAACAAGAAACCTGGAGAGAGATGGATATGGAGAGAGGGAAGAGGAGGAGGAGGAGGAGGAGGAGGAGGAGGAGGAGGAGGAGGAGGAGGAGGAGGAGGAGGAGGAGGAGGAGGAGGAAGAGGAAGAGGAGGAGATGAAGGAGGAGGAGGAGGTCACGTATAAATAAAAATATTATGACACATGAATGGTCTTTCGTGTCTTGCTGCTGTGAACATCATTATCTTTCTGTTCATTTTCTAGTTGTTCTTTATCATAGCTGCAAAATGTAAGATGACTTAATGTCTTGCATCTACAGCATAGGACTGATCATAATTGTAGACATACTGACAGTTGTAAAAACAGGTGATGAAGGAGACACGGGCTGGGAAGTAAGTACTATATTTCTGACTAGTTTCGCCTTTACTGGGCTTTTTTCAGAGGAATGAAGAAGCCTCCATTCCTCTGAAGAAGCCCAGTAGAGGCAAAACTAGTCAGGAATAAAGTACTCCCCAGCCCGTGTCTCCTTCATCAACTGTTTTTACTTATCATAATGTTATGAGCAATTGAATGGCAATAGCGTATCCATTTTTTTCTACTATATAAAAACTCACCTAAAACATGTTCACAATTTCCTTTTAGGTATTCCTAAGATATTTTACATTATGAATATGGTGTTCAGTACCTGATCAACAAGATGGTATTAATATATGGGGAGGCGGTAGCGGAGTGGTTAGCGTCTCCGACTGGCGTTCTCGGTGATCCGAGTTCGATCCCCGAAGAAAACCAAAACCTTTCTGCACCGTCGAGTGGCCACTCGACGGTGCAGAAAGGTTTTGGTTTTGGCCTAAAGGGGTATCCAGACGAGCGGGCCTGATCGGCGGGCATGCCCGTTATCGGGCACATTTGACGGGCAAACCATCAAACTGCCCGATCCCCCGTTGAGCGAAATCACAGGCGGTGCCCGGTGGCTTGAGGAGCTTCGACGCTGCCAGACTAGGTTAATATTGTGTACCCATAGCAGGCTTGCCTCCCACAACCTACGTCGTTGTAGCACTGTTCACATCAGGAACTTGTGATGTCTACCCCGGCTACCTGCAGTGAGCCACCTACCATTTGCTGGTCTAAACCACTAACAAATACTCTGATAGAACTTTATCGTGAAAATCCATGCTTATGGAATGTGAAACTGAAGTGCTACAAGAACAGAAATAAACGGATAACATCACTGAAGGTCATTACTGCAGAAATAAGGGAGCATGGTGCTTTCGTTACGACAGATGACATTAAAAAGAAAATAGACACGCTACGAAACCAGTATAGGCGTAAAGCCAAGATAATTAAGTATCTTTTAAGTGTCTTTTAGTATCGTTGTATGGCTTCCATAAACATCTCTTCCTTTAAGCCAATCTTTGCACCATATTCTCTTCTTTTTCTTTATACACAAAGCAATTATCACGCTACACAGTATTGTCTTCCTCTCAGTAATACTGGGTGCCATGTTTATCACCGCACTCCACAACCTACTGGCATCGTCGGGCACGCCTGCCAATTCATCGACTTGGCCGTGTGGACAACATTCACGGGCATGCCCGGTAGAATTTGCCCGCCGACCGCGCTGCCCGCCGATCAGGCCCGCTCGTCTGGATACCCCTTAAGAATACCCACATGCCCTGTCCATCAACTCTACCTGCGATTGCGAGTGCATCGGAGGACACAGGGGGGCGGCATGAGCCTCTAATCACAGGCGTCACTATAAGAATCCTGCCTGCGCCACCACGGGCGAGGACCAACCATCAGAGCCCTCAAGTGAACCTCCAGAGCCTGCCATCCGAGCCCTGGGTCACCACTGCCTACAGGCGCTATAGGCACAAATGTATAAAAAAAAAAAAAAAAAAAAAAAAAAATATGATACAGATGATAATAATGATGATGATGATGAGTGATAATAATAGTACCGGTCATTACAATAACGATGAAACGATAACATGCGTTCTGCAAGACATACTTTTAATTAATTAATAAACGACTCAGACATGCATTTGTACGTTTCCATGACGCATTCCCTTCACATGTCTCTTCATCTTTAACTTATTCTGCCGAGGCATATGTAATTTCCTGTTCCACTAAATACTGAGGCCTGAAAACTTTCCTATTTTTTTGCTTCATTAGGCAGTTCATCTAATTAAACTCAGAGCCACGTAATCAGTATGGAAAAATCTCATTAGACGCCTGAGGAAGGAAATACGAGAGAATGGAGGTGAAAATAGGCAGATGATGCTTAGCAGAAGAATAATGAATAATAAAATAAAATGTAAACGATAAGAGAAAAAAACCACAAATCAAACATATTAAAACTGAACAGAATATAAATCAAGTTTTTGTATAAACGAGCAGAAATCAAAATAAGAAAAATATTAAGTCTCAAAATATCATGAACAAAATGCTTTATGAAAATATGTGAAGAAAAAACGTAAATTCTTGCTAATGAAGGATAAACAGGAATTATGCTTTGAAGAAGTGAAATTTAAATGAATAAAAAAATCTAATCATAATGTGAAAAACAAACTTCGCTTTCACATGCATCTTACATTTCGAAAATAAAGGCATGCGCTAACACACACACACACACACACACACACACACACACACACACACACACACACACACACACACACACACACACACACACCCACACACACCCACACACACCACACACAACACACACACACACACACACACACACACACACACACACATTCAATCTTTCGATAAATGGCAATAAAAGCAATAAAACAACAAATCAACTGACACACCCAAACGACCGCAATTTGCCAAAGAAGATTAAAACCAACGAAGAGGAGAAAAAAATATCTTTATCTCTCTCTCTCTCTCTCTCTCTCTCTTCGGCAAAATACGTGCCAAGCTGATTACTTCCCAGGCTTGGTTGCACATGCCAGGATTCAGGACAACGATATCGCCAATCTTAAAAGTAAACACGATAACAAACATGACTCCTTACCTAATCAAATGTTAGCAAAATATAACAACCGACTTATGCAATGATAACACTCACCTAGGTAACAACAGAACAATGCCTCATATCATATTAAGATGATAGAAAATGTATTAAATGTTACTTACAGGTTTGCAGAAAGTAAAGTAACAGTTAATATCCTTAGTTCTGTTCAAATGTTCATTGTTGTAACTGCAGAACAAGTCAACAAGAGAAACAAAGATGGACCAGAATTTCTATGAATTTCTGAGTGAGTGAGTGAGTGAGTGAGTGAGTGAGTGAGTGAGTGAGTGAGTGAGTGAGTGAGTGAGTGAGTGAGTGAGTGAGTGAGTGAGTTGAGGATGTGAGTGAGTGAGTGAGGTGAGTGAGATGAAGTGATGAGTGATGATGAAAGTGATAGTGATGAGTGAGTGAGAGGAGTGTGAGTGGTGAGTGATATAGAGTGAATAGAGAAATGAATACAAAAAATAGGAATAATAAAGACCAAAAGGTAGTATAAAGACAGACAGACCTTGACAGAGTGTGGGTTGTGGTGAATATCTCTACATGTATAAATAAATATTGGGGGCAAAAAAAAAGAAGGTATTAAGTCAATCAAAGAGAGGCTTGCAGTTAAAAACGAATGAAATCCTTTTAAGCTGGAAAGAGACACAACAATCTTTACAATATAGAAAAAATAAATGAATAATAACTGAAAGCATAAAATATTCAAAAGCTCGACCATAAAATGAAATCCTGAATGATCCATAGTGAGCATAAGTGAATAAAGCTTCGAAATCATGCAAATCATACAAATGAAACACAGAAATAATAAAACCGCAGAAACATAAATGTCTATTGCATAATGGTACATAAAACTACATGAGAACTTACTTGATTACATGAAACTATACGAAACTACATAAAACAACATGAAATTGTCGCATTATATGGTAGTTTCTCATTACGACCGAAGCTTCGAGCTAAAAAAAATACATTGTGAGTGAAGCGAACGAGGTGGTTGTTAGTTTTAATGATAATTGACGACAGACGATAGTACAGAGGAAGTGGAGGATGAGGAGGAAAATGAGAAGGAAGAAGAAGAGGAGGAGGAACAGGAGAAGTAGGAAGGGTGAGTCAAGGAGCTCCAAGATAATGAACGAGAGAGAGAGAGAGAGAGAGAGAGAGAGAGAGAGAGAGAGAGAGAGAGAGAGAGAGAGAGAGAGAGAGAGAGAGAGAATAGAACAGATAAGGAGAGAAGTTTACGTCGGAGGAGGAGGAAAGGAAAGAAGATAAGGATAGGGAGAGAATGAGTGTGTGTGTAAGAGAGGAAGTTTGGGAATTCGGTAAAGGAAAACAACAAAACAATGAAACGAAATGATAACAAAAACAAATATCAAAGTAAAGAAGGCAGGTCAAAAAAAAGTTATGAAAGAGAGAAAAAAAACCTAATAATAAGAAAGCAGAGCAGCAATAACTACATCGTAATAAAGAAAAAAGTAAATATAAGGCTTATGTGACACTGAACGTACTCTCTCTCTCTCTCTCTCTCTCTCTCTCTCTCTCTCTCTCTCTCTCTCACACACACACACACACGTACATTAATGACTCCCATAAATAATAGACTTGCAATTTGTTAGGATCACAAGGGTTCGCAGAGATATAGTGAGGCGGTGGAGGGGGAGAAGTAGGAATAAGCGAAAAGTAACAGGACGATAGACTTGCAGGAGGAGGAGGATTACATAGGATTACATAGGAATAACAGACACCAGGAGACCTAATGGTCCATGACGAGGGTATCTGCTGAACTACATTACTACTATCAACTACATGTAAGAAAACAGTTGGAAAATGATACCATGTCCCGAAAGAGGATAGGAACATGGAAGTTACGTAGTGAAGAATGATAGGATATGAAATTACTAACTACAACTACCACTACCACTACAACTAATCGATCCGGGGGACTAAATATGAATTCGCAGGGCACTATCAATACCATTTACTTTACAGTGCGCGTCAAGTCTGTTTTTAAATGTAGTTATTGTGCTGGCTTCGACAACATTTGCTGGTAACTTGTTCCATCGTTCAACGACTCTAACATTAAATTTTTTTTTACGGAGATCTGTGATGCAACGTTGACCGTTTAGTTTTAAACCATTATTTCTTGTTATCACTTGAGGAGAAAGCTCGCATAGGTTCTCTTGATTAATGACATAAAATCCTTTTAGGATCTTAAAGGTTTCTATCAAGTCCCCACGGATTCTACGATCCTTTAAGGAAAACATATTAAGTTTCCGCAGTCTCTCTTCATAAGAAGAATTTCGCAGAGATGGAATTTGTTTGGTTGCTCTTCTTTGCACTGATTCCAATTTGGCTTGATCTTTTACGAAACAGGGCGACCAGAATTGAACGGCATATTCAAGTGCGGCCTAACCAAGGACGTGTATAATTGTGTCATTACTTTCGGAGTTTTATGTTCAAAGTTGCGTTTAATGAAGCCCAACATCATATTCGCCTTTTTACTGGCAGCTAGACAATGCGGACTGGTTTTAAGATCGTTACTGATGATGACACCTAATCCTTTTTCCTGCTGTACTTCAGTTACGATTATTTTGCATTTGATAGTTATATTTGGGTTATCGTTGCCTATATGCATTACTTTACATTATCGGAATTGAATTTTAATAGCCATTTATCACTCCAATCTGATAGTTTGTCGAGATCACTTTGTATGAGTTCGCAGTTTTCTCTAGTATATGCTTTACCGCCTAATTTGGTGTCATCTGCAAATGTCGATATTTTAGATACAAGTCCGCAGTCCAGATCATTGATATATATCAGAAAAAGAGTAGGACCCAAGACCGAGCCCTGAAGCACCCCACTAGTAACATCTAACCAATCAGATGCCTCGCCATTTATTACTACCCGTTGTTTGCGATTTGAAAGCCAATCGACAATCCATGAACATAATTGCTCGCCTAAGCCATGTGCCCTTAGCTTGAGGAGGAGGAGGAGGAGGAGGAGGAGGAGGAGGAGGAGGAGGAGGAGGAGGAGGAGGAGGTGAAGGTAGTAAGATATAGCTGGATTTTGGGAAACAGAAGCAGGAGGAGGAGGAGGAGGATAGAAAGGGAGAGGTTACGATGGGGAGATTGTGGAGGAGAAAGAAGGAATAAAGAAAATAGAACAACAGTAAAAAATAAAAGTAACAACAACAACAGCAGTAGCGGCCCGCATCTACAGTTGCCATCATCACACGTGTCAACATTGTAGTGTGTACATTGCAAGTTGCATCGTATTGCACTCTCCCTGTACACACGAGCAATGGACTCAACCCTCTCCCTGCACCTAGACCCCCCCACCCAACCCCTGCCCTGCCCTTCGTCTTGATTATGATGACTCAGTAAATATGAAGTTCCATCTAAGAATATCTTTTCGCAAACACAAGTGACAATATCTTAGGAAATTTTATCTTGAAAAATAAATGAGAAGCCCGTTTTTCTTTCTTAATCTTTTGTCGCATCTGTAAAGCTCTTAGGAAGCTTACATATGTCGCAAATTACCCGTTTACTTTATTATATTTAATTATAAATCACTAACTTAGAAATTATGTGTTTGCTTTACAGAGTTTCCGTTCTAATTTGTAATATATATCATTCAGTGAAGATTTTTTTTTTCATGCTAATTACCCAACCTCCGCCTCCATCCTTCTCACGGATTTCTGTTCATCACAGTAATATGATGAAAATCCGATTAATTACTGATGGTTGAATTAGCGGCAACATAAGGCAGCAATGAAAAGTATTCAGGTATTAGTATTATTATATTCATACGTATATCAATAGGAAAGAGGTGAAATGAAATTGTAAATAAATTATGTAATACAAAGTAGGAAACTGGACGATAGGAAAATTCTTACACAGCTTACTCAGGTATTTCTCGCCTCACCTGCCGCCGAAAGGTTTATCTACGTTTTTCCAGGAATGCTCATGTACTGGCAGAAACACGCCATTAATATATTCCCAACAGATGAAAAAGTACGTGTTTCATGATTTCGTTTCATCCTGATTATCGTATTTTTCTGACTTCACCTTTTTCATGTTTGTATTTTTTTTCATAATTACGGTGAAATTCTTGTTCCTGTTGTATAATGTCTTGCCACCAAAAATATAGTTCAACGTCATACCCCAAAAAACTAGTAATCTTCTAATTCCCTGAAAAAAATATGTCGATGGAAATGAAAAATATAATTACATTCATCCTTTCATTAATATGCGAATCATTACCCGACACATAATTTCACACCTTCACATATAATTATTTGATAAGCCTGTCTATTTGATGATGATGAAGACTGTACTAATGAAAGCAACTCGTGCTAACCCCTAAAACACACAAATAAACATCCTAAGCTTAAGTACAGTACACACGCACCCAAAAAAAAAAAACTTTAAAATTAAATTCCTGTTTGGACGTCATACACCTAAACATATATAAAGAGGACTCGGAGGAAGAAGATGAGGGAGAGGAAGAGGAAAAGGAAGAAGAAGAGAAGGAGGAAGAGGAGGAGCAGAAGACCTAACACAGCCAGGCTCAGCTCAGTAAGTGTAAAGGATGCCGATTAACGAGGCAAAATACCGTCGTTGATTATGGAAACGCGGACGCTTTATGGCAAAACTTCCAAGGTTATAGAGGGAGAATGGTAGCGGGGAGGCGGTAACACAAGACATATTTTTTTCTTTCGTACTTTCAGAGTGTTAGTGAAAGGTAGTGGTGGTCGTGGTGGTGGTGGTGAAAATTAAACCAATTCTGTCAAAACTAGTAAGGGTTCAGTACCACCTTCTATGGATTTACCTTATAGTAATCGTCCAGACCATTTCATCATTCCTGATTTGATGCAGTCAAAATATAGCCATTATCGAGTATATCAACAATATGTTGTCACTTTTTGCATCCAGTCACCCGTTTTTAAATGATCCGCATTCAAAACCTGTAAATTCCCCGAGCTCTCAAAACAGAACTGACGACCAGCAGACGACGGACCACAGCTCGGTGACGTCACATTAGTAAGCCTCCCAGGCCAGCCCTTTACAAATACACGGAGACTGAGAAAAAAATATAGTACTTGAAGAATTTTGGGTGTTTCTGATATATTTCTTGTGCGATATGGCATATACTTGCATCCTGTATGGGTTCAGCAAGAAAGCTGTGCCTTTCCCGAGAGCTTAGCACCTATTTCCAAGCTATACGGCGAAGATATATGTGTGCAGATGGCTGGAGCGGCGGGGAGCGGCGGGTGTGTCCACCGCGGTGCGCTCACCGTGTGGCACAAACCCCTCGCTCCCCGCCGCTCCAGCCGTTTGCACACATATATCTTCGCCGTATAGCTTGGAAATAGGTGCTAAGCTCTCGGGAAAGGCACAGCTTTCTTGCTGAACCCATACAGGATGCAAGTATATGCCATATCGCACAAGAAATATATCAGAAACACCCAAAATTCTTCAAGTACATATTTTTTTCTCAGTCTCCGTGTATTTGTATAGGGCTGGCCTGGGAGGCTTACTAATGTGGCGTCACCAGCAAGTTCCGCGCCACGGCTGGAATGGGGCTGTTGTTTTTCCCGCGCTTTTTACAAAAGTCATGTTTTTAGGGAAATAAGGCGTGGAAATGGATTATTTTTGTGGATAGTATTTGAATGATCATTCAACATAATTATGCAAGAAAAAATGGGTCTGGACGATTATTAAAACAAATATAGGCAAAAAAAAGTAATCGAAAAGTTTTAAAAAAAAAAAAAAGTAGAGGAAAAATCCGATGGGAAAGGAAGGGAAAAAAACGCCCCAGGGTGAAGGGGGTTTTTAAAAGGAGAGACCAGGAAAATGAGAAAAAAAAGACGAAGGGAAGGGGGAAAGGGAAAAAAATTTAGTTTGGGAGAGAAAGGGGTTTTGAGAGAAAACCAAGTTAAGGGAAGAAAAAGGGAGATGGGGAAAAGGGGGGGGGGGGTTTTGCCCACCGGGGAAGGGGAGGGAAAATTTTGGCCCAGTTGGGAATAAGGGAAGGGGAAAGGAACCGGAAAAAGGAAGAAAAAATAGGGAAAAAATATGGGGAAAAAAAGAATAGGGAGGAAGGGGGGGGATGGAAATTTGGGGGAAATTGGGAGGTGAAGGGGGTTTTTTTGGCCAAACAGGAGGGAAAAAAGGGGGGAAAGGATTTTTTTGGAGGGGTTTTAAGGGGAATTAAAATTATGGAAAGGGGGAAAAATGGGGGAGAAAAAAAAAAAGGAAAGAAAGGAAAAAGGAAGGAAAGAAAATTTGTTTTTAAAAACGGGGGGAAAGGGGGGGGAGGGAGAGAGGGGAGGAGGAGAAGAGAGAGAGAGAGAGGGGGAGGAGAGAGGAGAGAGGAAAGATTAATTAAAATCTGCATATATAAAAAGGCACATTTAAATTTTTTATTTCAATCATTATAAAAAAATTTAAAAGGTTTCTTAGAAGTGATTACCCCCCGCAAAATTGACACCGGGTACTGTTTTTGTCTTAAAAAATCTAGGTAAAAATAAAGGGGTGGCTTCTTTACAGTTGATGTTGAGTTAGCATAAAAGTATAAAAAATTAGGTTTTTTCTATGAAAACAAGCTTGGTAAAAAGCATTTTGAAGTAAAATTTACTCAAATTATAGAATTTTATAAAGTTATACAATCTCTCTCTCTCTCTCTCTCTCTCTCTCTCTTTCTCTCTCTAACATATAGTCACTCTAGCATGATAACTGTTGCGAACTAGTTAATTGGCTGTGATAAGGCCAAGCCATTTGGTAATAAATTAATTACGATGTTCCTGCTGGAGAGATGGAGGAATGGGCAAAAAGGGGGAGAAGGCAAAAGAAAGGGAAGGGAAGGAAAAGGAAAAGGGAAAGGGAAAGGAAAAAAGGGAAAAAGGATGGATGGGTTTGAAGGGAAAGGGGAAAGGGAAAGGGAAAAGACAGTTTTAAATTTCAAAGAGAGAGAGAGAGGAGGGGAAAAAAGAGAGAGAGGAGAGAGGGGGGAGGGGAGAGAGGGGAGAGGAAAAAGAGAGAGAGAGAGGGGAGGGGGAGAGAGAGGAGAACCCCAGAGAGGAGGAGAGAGAGAGAGAGAGAGAGAGAGAGAGAGAGAGAGAGAGAGAGAGAGAGAAACTAAATGTATTACGTCAATATTGTTTAAGCTCGCCCTCTTCTTCTTCATAATCCTCTTCTTTATTGTCTCCTTTTTCTCTTCTCTAATCTCCTCCACTATTTCCTCTGTGCCTTACTTTTCTTTTCTACTTTTCTTATGTTTCATCCCATTTTCCTCTTCCAATTCTTCGTCCTTATCTTCTCCCTCTCCTCCCTCCTCCTTCTCCTTCGCCGCCTCTGTAAGTTCGGTGTTTCAGTGATCTTTAAGCCGGAATTTCCTTCTGAATGGAGGAAAAAACAAGCTCAACAAGCAGGTTTTTATGTTTTCCTCTCCTCATCCACTTGTTTTTACATTGCTCCCTCTTCCTCCAGCTCCAAATCCGCCTACTTCTCTCTCTCTTTTTATATTTTTCCTCTTCCTCCTTTTTTTCAGTTTTCATTCAGGCGTTTTTTTTAGCGACAAATAAAGGGAAAAGGAAAAAAAAATGAAAACAAATTTTAAAGGGGGCCCCGGAAGAAAAACCCCCCCCCCCATTTTCCCCCCCCCCCTTTTTTTTTAAGCATTTAGAATGAAAAAAAGGAAGAACGATGCAAAAAAATTTTTTTTTTTTTTTTTTAAAAGGGTTTTTTAAACAAGAGAACAGGGTTTTTTATGAAAAAGAAATTTTTTTTACCAGGGAAAGGGGAGGAATTTAGAACAGAGGAGATTTTACAGTGGTGGAGTAAAGAACGGAGAAGGGGGAGAGAGGGGGAGAGAGAGGGGAGAGAGAGAAGAGGGGGAGGGGGAGAGAGAAAAAGGAGAAGAGGGGGAGAGAAGAGAGGGGGGGAGAGGGGGAGAAGGGAGAGGAGAGAGAGAGAGAGAGAGAGAGGAGAGAGAGAGGAAAAGACAGCAGCGACCCAGCAAAAAGAAGGAGAGAGAAGAAAAGGGAGAGAGGAGAGAGAGGGGGGGGGGAAGAGAGAAAGAGAGGGGGAGAGAGAGAAAAAAAAAAAAAAATGAACTGCTGAAAAAAAAAAAATCTATTGCCACACGTCCGAACTTTTCTAATTAGCCGAAAGGTAACTGACAGTCTGAATGTGGTGACTGTACGACTGACACGCACAAGCTCCTATCTTTAAAAGTATAGTCAAGATAAATTAAATATGCAACCATAAAAAAAAATATATATCGTATGTCATATGGGGACAACACATACAGACAAAGAAAACTCTCTCTCTCTCTCTCTCTCTCTCTCTCCTCTCTTCTCTCTCTCTCTCTCTCTCTCTCCCCTTCTCCTTTTCCTCTCTCTTCTCTCTCTCTCTCTCTCTCATGAGTTATAGGAAGGAAAAGGTCAAGTAAATACTACCCATTTATTTCGACGGAACTGGCGATACGGAAGACGAAATGTGTCTAGGAATCGAGAGAACGGGAAGAATTCTTAACTAAAGGAGGAACGATGGCAAAGGGGACAACGTTTTGGAGATGGAAAAGAAGCTATAGGAAGAGAAGAGACCTATAGAAAAATGACGAACCTATAGTGAGGTCTAATAAGAGAAAAATAAGATCATAATATAAGTGGCATTGCAAGTTTCCTCCACAACCATCACCACAACTACTACCAAATCATAGCAAGACAAGAAACAGTCATACCAAAGAAGGAACATAAACTCCGGCAAATATTTTTCTCTCCCTTTGGCTATTCCCACCAGTCAACACTATCACTCTCACTGGATGGCTGGAAACTTTCTTGCTTACCTGCCAACCTTTGCCCCTTGAGTTGTTACCCGAAGGCGTATCTACAGTATACGTATTATTTTTACCTCTTTTTTCACACACCTCAGGACAAAAAAAGAAAGACTAACTCTCCAAGAAGTGTATTAATTGGTTTTGTGATGTCATCTTTCCAGGAGGGTTCGGAGACGCTCTACAGGTGAAAATATTTGCGAGGAGAAAAAGTTTGTGAAGCTAAGAAAGAGAGATGGAGAGGAGACACTCGCCTTTAAATCTTGTCCTTCATTTTACTCATTCTCGTCTATTCTTCCCATTCCTCAACTTCATTCGTGTAAATCTTCCACCATTATCTTATCACATTTTTACATCTCTTCCCTTTTCCTCCCCTCCATCTTTTGCTTTGTCTTCCGTTTCCTTTTCACCTTCTTCCCTCACCTCCTTTTTTCTTTTATCCTCTCCACTGTCTTTCCATGTATTACTGAGAATAGGAGAAGAGAGAAGCACAGGTTTCTCTTCTCTCCTCTCCTCTCCTCACTCTCTCCAACCCTTCCATCCGTTTTACATCCCTCCTTCCTGTCTTTCCCACACTTCCTTCTCTCCTTCCTCTATCTCAGCAGGTCTTGCCGCCATCTTTTCCCTTCCTCTCCCTCTCCTTCTCTTAAGTACCTACAATATATCACGAGGAGGAGTAAGAAAGGGCACTGCCAGACAAATGCAAAACTTCTCTCTTTTACCTACGGCTCCCAAGACTTGAATCTCATTGTCGCTGCGGACGAGGGAAAAGACGCCTTCATGAAATTTTTGTGGCAGTGAGTGAAGGACGTGGCATTAACAAACATTTTTTAGGCATTTCATACTCTCGCATCCTCTGGTAAGACACGATTCTCTGTTTAATAATAATGAAGAAACTCTGTAATAGTGCAGCAAAATGTATATATATTTCTTATAATACAAAACAGTCTCCAAATAGCATATAAAGTGATATGTCCACAGTAATAGCACAGTAGGTAAGACAAAGGGCTTTAAATACCTTATAAAGCGGTCGCGCAAGGGGATTTAAACTTCCTTTATCAATGTCTTCCTGACGTATATACATTCCCTGTGCCCTTTGAAAAGATCAGATCTAAAAAAAATATTGGATTAAGGGGATTTATTCTCCCTAAGTCACCTTAGAGTTTATGGAGCAAGCAAGAACCTTTTCAGAAACTGTTCCAGACGGGTGAGTGGGCCAAGTTTCTATAACAGTAAATCAAGGTTTGAAACACGTGATCCACAAACAGTTCTGAGATTTTCACGATATGCAATAATTTGATTGTAGACTGTTTCATATCTAGATTTATTTTGACCCCTGAGTCTTCCTCTTCCGCTAATCTAAGTGAACAAATCTTTCATCATCGGTTCATGCAAAGACTACTGTATAGAGTAGCAATCTATCTATCTAATCTATAGCAAGCAAAACAATCTTTGGTTCATGTCATATGGAAAGGAGGAGACAAACTTACGCCATTAAAACATACAATATGTTTATAGTATTGTTATAACTACGGTGTAAATAGCAATGAACGTGTTGCAACTGAGGATGTTTTGTGGGGTTGGTGTGTTGATGGCGTGCTAAATGGTGCTTATGCAAGTGTGGCAAGAGCGTGAGCAGCGACAGGAAAATATTAATGACATCGCTGTTAGATATGAATATGGAGTAATGACAGGAAAACGGGGAATAAAGATGATAATAACATGAAGGTGTAATATTACGTGGCATTACGACAGAGTGTGGTCATATAACTGTTCAGAAACAATACAAGTGCAACAGATATGATATTATAATGAAGGAAAATGAGATAGGGAGAGTATATGGCAAGCTTTTATTTACTTTACCTGAATATTTCCCTGTAGATAGAGAAAAATGGGGAAAAATGGAGAAAAGGGAGACAGTAGACAATGGGAGTAAAGGAGAGAATTAGGGTTCGGGTTAGGGTTCCTACTCTCACACGACACAACCAGACGCAGAAATTCCCAAAAATATTCAACGATCATAAAGCGAATTATTTTATTAGAGGGACGCGTTGGGTGTCTGTATGTCCGGCCGCTACACAGGTCGATGCCGTTATAACACAGCGCCGAATGGAATGTTGCAAATGTTGGCCTGATGCTGCAACGTTGAAATGGATGCCGTGTGTGCATGTGTGGTGAAATAGGTTTGAATATTAACATCTATTCAATATATAACAAACAATACAACAGCTCTGAAATTTCTTGGAATATTTAACGATACAACACATAACTTAAGCACGTTCCCTTGGTGAGTATTTTCAAGGTTGTTGCACCGGTGCGTCCATTAAAATAATCACTATACTTAGCAACATTAGAACATCTCATGCCAGAACACTAATGACTTGCATGTTATAATAGTCATAATGATAATTCTCTAACAATTACATCATTTGGTGAGGTAATTGAAGCATTCATATTCGCTTGATCTTTCATAATTCACGTATATTCAGAGTTCACCCACCCAGTTCCACCTTCATTTCCTTCAATGTCTCTTAATCAGACCCTTCGCCTGTCGCTGCAGAGGCTAAAATTGTCAACCCCGCCGGTAAGCTTCCAGTAATTGCTTGTCCTTGACCTCAGAGTTCGCATTAATCAAACGCACCTCAGAAAACAAGATGCTGATTTCCTGTTGGCGAGTTAATTGAGCCAATCCTCAGGTCTTGCGGTTAACTTAGTGCCTTAGGGCTTTCAGGCACTCCACAGGTGAAGCAATTCAGGTAAGGATGAAAGGTAAAGGTCATAGCGTTTCGACTCACATACAAATAAGGTTGTAATACATATTAATGATAAGTATTCGTCAAATCCATTAATCATTTAGCATTACTATCATCAGTAGAAGTTTCTCGTATTACAGACACGTACACGGACACTCGGTAAATTATAGTAAGATAACAGTAATTTCTATATCAACTTAATCAAAGATAGGCTTCTATCACTCTCATCCCTCCGGCGGTCTCTGCACAACAATATTTCGGAAACATCATCACAGCCAACACAACAATATCGCGGCGCCTTCCTCAGGAGCCGTCGCCACCTCCCAGCAGCGGGTCCCTGGAGTGGCGGGCCAGAGTCAGCAGCACTCAGCCTCAGCCAACCCACCACCGCCGCCGCCGCCAAGGGATTGTTCGCGCCGCGGCTCACGCTCTAATGAGATAAATCGCACACGTCACGCTTCCCTGAACGCAAATTTGAAAGCAATGAATAAATCAACGAGAAGAGTTAATGAGAGGTGAAATGACCTGAAGAGAGTAGAGTATATACTGTCTCTCTCTCTCTCTCTCTCTCTCTCTCTCTCTCTCTCTCTCTCTCTCTCTCTCTCTCTCTCTCTCTCTCTCTCTCTCTCTCTCTCTCTCTCTCTCTCTCTCTCTCTCTCTCTCTCTCTCTCGTTGATATCAATTAAACGTTTGTTTACCTTGACGAACTGATTATTTCAACTTTTCTATATCGTTAAATATAAAACGTCTTTTACGAAAATATTATTGTGTGTCCCATAAGCAGGAACACACACACACACACACACACACACACACACACACACACACACACACACACACACACACACACACACACACACACAAACACACACGGACAGATGGTCTTCATAAACTGCATGGCATAAATCAACATTAACAAGAAAGGTTTGCATTACCATTTTCTTCTCTGCTTTCTATTATAAAAAAAGACACGCACGCTCTTGCTATTATATAACAACCTCTAGGAAGACTTGCTGGCGTAATCCCGCCTCATGCTCCCGCCAGCCGAGGTCGCAGCTTAACTAACGCGTAGTTGAAACTGAAGAGCAACTGTGAGATTGGAATGAGCACGATATTGCATCCATGAAAGTGTTGTGCTTTGAAATGGTGCTTTTAGGTGTGTGTGTGTGTGTGGTGTGTGTGTGTGTGTGTGTGTGTGTGTGTGTGTGTGTGTGTGTGTGTGTGTGTGTGTGTGTGCGCGTGTGCGTGTGTGTGTGTGTGTGTGCGTGCGTGTGTGTGTTTGCGCAAATTTGCAAGTGGATGATATTACGTGTTTTTATTTCCTAATCTTGTAATGCACACACACACACATCTAAGCACTGGCAGCAAAGGAGGTAACTCACACATTCAAGTTTGTTTTCGTGTATTTCCCTTTCATCTAAAACAGACACACACACATACACACACCACACACACACACACACACACACACACACACATAAAGGCTATAAAGATCCACCGTTCGTACATTCTCGCTGCTCAAATACACACACACGAGAAGACATGTGGGCACCCTTTCCAGCTTTTCCTGCAATTAAACCAATTTACTATTCTTTCAAATCCACCTCCCTCTCTAAATCTTTCATTTCCGGGCCCATCCACGCAAATCCAGATGGACCAGTTTCCCTCCTCACTAATTGAAACCCACTGAAATACAGAGGCCGAGGGACGAGGGAAATACACGGGTTTCCTATATTTCGTTGACTATAAGGCTACTTCAAACACTCATGCATCCCAATTTACAAACATTTAAGTCATTAGAGGCGACGCAATTCTGTTCAATAGACAAATATATGCATCAGTTTGTATTTCTAGATCAACTATTTGCTGTATATTTCTACGATGCGGAAAGGAGTGCTGGGGAAAACATATCAATATTGTGTGTGTATTCTATTTCGGTTCAGCCAATGGCGCAATAGTCGTGAGGTGATGCGAGGTCGGCGGCATAAAGACAGTGATAAGAACCGCATCTGGCCGAGGCTTTGCAGCGATACAAGGAAAATAGTTTGGTTAGACCCTATTTTAACGGAGGTGAGTGCAGCTAACAATATGGTGCGTTGTGTCTGTGTTGGGGAGAATACTGAGCCAAATATTCTCTCTCTCTCTCTCTTTTTTCTCTCTCTCTCTCTCTCTCTCTCTCTCTCTCTCTCTCTCTCTCTCTCTCTCTCTCTCTCTCTCTCTCTCTCTCTCTCCGTTTTTGTATTTTGTTCTGTGATTATTATCTATTTCGCTGCATAATTATTTCGTTTGCTGAAATATTCTCCCTTTGCATTGTATCATATTTTATGTCATTCTGCGTGTAAATCACCGACAATGATTGTGTTTACTCCCTGCGCTGCAGTTTTCCATCCAAATCAAATATTGTCAAACTACCGCAGTCTATGCATGTTATTCATTATTTGAAGGTGAATACCATTGCTATACATACTTTTCAGTTTGTTAATGTAGGTTCATATATCTATGTTTACGTTTTTGGGTGTAGTTTCAATGGTTATATCATATCTGTTCATAATTCCGTCCACCGACTTTGCCCAATTTTAACAATTAGTAGGGTCACTTAGGGCGATTCGCTTCACATTAGGTGAAGGAAGTATTTTGAGGGTCTTATCCTAAGCATTTTGTGCCGCTGAATCCGAAAATCGTAGTTGGGTCACTCGTTAGCGGTAAGTTTTCGCGCAATTTGCAATTTGGCAATTTGGCAATAAAATTGGCAATTACAAATTGCAGAATGAGAACCAGACGTCGTAGAGACCTCGTTTTGGACTCAAATTGAAGCTTATTAAGAGTGCATAAAATTTTATTTAGTACTCCGTGGTTGTATCTGTTCGCATTACTGAACTGTAATGGAAATTAGAGATAAGTGGAAAAAAATGGAAAAAAATATAAAAGGAATAATTTTGGCCTTAATTTCACATCAAAAGTCATGAAATGTTTCTGGCTGTATCTGTTCTCATAAAGGCACTACCGTCTGATTAATAGAAAATGGTAACTTTTCTCTGACTGTCCCCTCATGGTCGTATTTTATGACATACGGTAATGAAATTTCGCAAATAAATGTAAAATTTCATTGGCTATAATTTTAGAAATTAGCTATAAACCCGTAAATAAAATAAATTCATTTATTATATCGCACATTTTCCTTCCCAGGTCTCGCAATGAAATCGTGTGTCATTTGCGGTGCAACTAATGGAGATGTGGTCCTTCGACCTCGGACGCCCAAGGAGGATGTTCGGAGTATGCTGGCCAAGTGGGCTTCGAAAGGCGAATTCGTAGAGGCCCACAGGAGGTCCTCTAGAAGGGACGATTGGTCGTGGCACCGACAGTGCATTGCTAAAATCCAGCCCCACAAATTCGCGAGGCAGTACGGAGATGAGCAACAGGACCTTGCAGCGGAGGCCGCCCACCCCGGACCTTCAAGGTAAAGAAGAATTTTTTAAAGAAAAGCACCACAAGGACAGCCCAGCGGTCACGAAGAAGACACACGAGATGACCAAAGAGGTTGCTGGTCTTCTTCGCCAGCATAACCCCTTCACTCGCGAGAAAGCCCAACTCACCACCGTCCTTTCCCGCAAGGTTGTTCCAGATAAGATGGTGGACGCACTGACAAGAATCGAGGAGACTGGCAAGGAAGCTCTCTTGAAGTACGAAGAGGGAAGGATCAGGACTGCGCAGCAAAGTCCATGGGAGGTCCTGCATCGTCAGCCTACCAATACATTCAAAACGCTGGGCAAGAAAGCCAAAGTTTCAATCGGAGGGAAGCAGGTGATTGTCACGGGATCCTCAGACTTCACTCGGCGCCTGCTGCTCGCCCCTCCAACTCGACAGCAGTCTGGACCTTCGCACCATCATCTCCAACTATGAGCTCTCCCTGTTCCCTCTTGCCCTCTTGACGACCAAGGCCACCGCGGGTCACGACAAAAAGTGCCCTTCTCAGGGTTCTGGAGAAGATGAACGCGGCGGTCTCCACGGCTCGCAAACCCCCTTCATCCTCTCGCGTGCTGGTCCTCGACGGGATGGCTATCCTTCAGCAGCACCCCGTTTCCGGCCTCAGCAAACTTTAAGGACCTGGTTGGATCCCTCCTGCAGAGAGTTGCCCAACTGGGTGTTGGCTACGGGGAGTTGCACCTTGTCTTTGACAGGTACGACATCGGCGCGTCCCTCAAAGACAAGACGAGGGAACAGCGAGCCCGAGGTGGAGGATACGATATCGACATCCAAGCAGAGACGAGGATCAAAGCTGGAATGACCATGGCTAACATCTTGTCCACCAAAAGCAACAAGACTGCTATGACCCCTCATTGCCTCCAAAATCCAGCATCCCAAATCCCAAATCCATGGGGATTACGCGTCGTCTGCGCGTGGCGCGACAAAGCCGTGGCAACTTCTGGACCGGACGGAGCCAAGTTCGCTTCAGAACAAGAGGAAGCGGACACTAAGATGATATATCATCTCTCCATGCTCGACAAAGATGTGGAGGCAACCGTAGTTTTCTCCGGACACTGACGTCCTCGTCCTCCTCCTCCGACACTTCCCCAAGATACCTCCCAACACGTGCCTCCAGCTTGGCAAGACGACTTTCAACGTTCAGCTCATCCACGATGAACTGGGCTCTCACGCGGATGTGATCACGTCCTTCCATGCTCTGACTGGTTGCGACACCACTTGCGCCCTCTTCAGGAAAGGCAAGTTCAAGCTTGGCCTGTGTTCCAGGCGGCCGACCAGGCAACCCTCGACGCTTTGGGTACACTCCGAAGCCCTGGTCCGCTGACGCAAGAGAGCCTGGACGTGCTGTGCCGATTCGTGAGCAGAATTTACGGATATACCTGCTCTCTGCCGCAGGCGAGGTGGACGGCACTTCAGAAGAAGAAGGTTGGAGCAGCACTGGCCCCTCCGACAGTCAACGCCACCACCCAGCACATTATGCGAGCCCAGCTACAGGCCGTCGTCTGGGAGGGGGCTGTGAAGAAGGAGTTGGTGACCCTCGACCCGACCAAGTACGGCTACGGACCAAACTGGCGCCTATCCCTTCCACCCTGCCTCCCGCCCCGCAAAAGTATCATGGATGGGATGCAGTGCGGATGCAAGACGAACTGCTCGACCAATCGCTGCCGCTGTCAACGCCTGCAGACTCCTTGTTCGGAGCTTGCGATTGCTCCCCCGAGATGTGCATCAACGACGAGGAAGATGGGCATGAGGACGTCGATGGCGTAGACGACTAGATATTCGATTTTTTTTCAACTTGTGAACGCTCGCTATCGCAAGTAAGGGATTTTTTTGTGTTCTAATTGTTATTTTCCAAAAATACGCGGAGGAGACTCGGTTTCGTTGTTTGAAATTTTGTGTTCTGGATTAATACTCGGGTCACTTCGGGCGGAAAAAAAAGGCTTTCGCTTCACCTTAGGTGAAGGAAGATTTTGAGGGTCTTATCCTAAGCATTTTCAGTTGAAATACCCTGTTCTACGCAATAATTGTACCCAACCTTGCACAAATTCGTTTAATAAAATGTGTCCTAAGAACAATGTTTGTTATTTTACTTTTTTTACTAATTAAAATTTAGTTTTTAATTATTAAGAACTCAGGCTTTAAGGCCAAAATTATTCCTTTTATATTTTTCCCAATTTTTTTCCACTTATCTCTAATTTCCATTATAGATCAGTAATCCGAACAGATACAACCACGGAGTACTCAATAACATTTTATGCACTCTTAATAAGCTTCAATTTGAGTCCAAAACGAGGTCTCTACGACGTCTGGTTCTCATTCTGCAATTTGTAATTGCCAATTTTATTGCCAAATTGCCAAATTGCAAATTGCGCGAAAACTTACCGCTAACGAGTGACCCAACTACGATTTTCGGATTCAGCGGCACAAAATGCTTAGGATAAGACCCTCAAAATACTTCCTTCACCTAAGGTGAAGCGAAAGCCTTTTTTCCGCCCTAAGTGACCCGACTAAATATATATTCCGTATATATACCAAAAAAGCAAATAACTACTTTGTCACTTCTCTTTCTCTAGTAATTTAGCAAAGAACGGTGAGGATTGAGAGACGAGATGCAGGAAGAATCTCACTTAATGAAAACAGACTTGTGGTCACCCAAAGTTTTCTCGTCAACTATAAAAATCAAACCCTTTTGTTTTCATTTGCTCCAACATTGAAAATCAAGATTTTTTAAAAGTCTTGAAACATCTTGAAAATGTCTGGATGAAAAAAGGAAAACAATAAGAAGCAGAACGATGCAACATGGCAATGTTGCTTTTGTCCTCCCTCGCCCTAAGGTCTTGTGACAATGTTTCCTTTGAGAGACAGTGACTTTATGATTAACAGTTACAAGAGAGCGCTGAAACATAATTGTTGAAAGAAAGGTCATACCAGTCGAACA
>JACEEZ010019268.1:208338-258338 GCA_016584305.1 Chionoecetes opilio | reverse complement strand
GAGAGAGAGAGAGAGAGAGAGAGAGAGAGAGAGAGAGAGAGAGAAGAG
The DNA here is from genome assembly GCA_016584305.1 of Chionoecetes opilio. Classification (NCBI taxonomy): domain Eukaryota; kingdom Metazoa; phylum Arthropoda; class Malacostraca; order Decapoda; family Majidae; genus Chionoecetes; species Chionoecetes opilio. The sequence continues at coordinate 258,290 of JACEEZ010019268.1, read as the reverse complement.
AGAGAGGAGAGAGAGAAGAGAGAGAGAGAGAGAGAGAGAGAGAGAGAGAGAGAGAGAGAGAGAGAGAGAGAGAGAGAGAGACGTATATTCCCTATCGTTCGAGACGTCCATCTATCCTAACTTATACAGCAGAAAGGCTAACTGGCAGACAGGCAGACAGACAAACACTCTCTAAGTATCCCGACTCACAAAAGTTTATGGAGAAGGAAAGTCACCAAGTCTGTTTGTTTGAATGCGTTTTCTCTGTTCCGTCTTTCTGCCGCGTCTCCAGGGATGAACGCGAAGCATGTCAGCGAGGCGGCGGGAGGGACGCCTTTATGAGGAGGAACCCTGGAGAGGCGCGAAGTTTGGCACCACAGAAGGAAATGGTCCATGCAACTTATCACAGCATCCCGTCTGTGTGTGTGGGAGGCAGGTGTGTGAGTGAGGCACCAGCACTGGGACCCTACAAGTAACTCTTCCTCCCGACGTGTTGTGGAAACTAGTATTCCATAAGGAGGATGTGTGAGAGGCTTGCGACGTGAGGAAAGAAACAGTATTGTGTGCCCCCCAAAGGTGCAAAGTGGTAGTGTTTAAGCTCCCTCCGTACACCTCACCGAGATATTGAATGATATGTTCTGTTCATTTACATTACAGTTTTCAGTAAAGGTTAGGAATAACTGCAATTGCTCATTTTAGAGGCTAATGTCCATTAATCTATCTCCCTTTTGAAGGTCATGTTCAATGAAACTCAGACCTTCACTCAACTACTAATTGAATGCAACATTAGCATGCCAAATTTATCGACAACCATTGATATTTTATCATCATTAAGTTTGGAAATTCAGAGGGGAAAAAACAACTATATGAATTAATATAAAAACCTTCACAAGATAGAGTTTGAGTGCATTCATTAAAAACCAGACAACCCAATTCTGCTGTATATAAGTACCAAACATTTCCACAAACTGTAGCAAAATAGAGTCTGCAGAGAATAAAGAGTAAAATATCCTTATAATGATGCAGCCCCAAACAAGTCCCACTCAGCCACTCTGCTTCCCACTCAACCTTCAATCCAGCTCCGTCTTTCAAAGCCTCTAGGAAGCCTTCAAAAGCCCCTCGCCTCCCTTGAGATTTAATTGGGCACCAACTTTCTTCTTGCGGTAATGGTGTAATGTGAGACTTTGAAAAAAAACTCGACACAGTTTGATTTCTATTTGCAACGCCATAACGCAAACACATGTGCACACACACACTCACCCACACCCACCCACACCCAAACCCAAAACACACCCACACATATATATATATATATATATATATATTTTTATATATATATTTATATATATATTATATATATATATATATATATAATATTTATATATATAAGCTTAATCTATTCACACACACGCATACATAAATATAATTTATGTTGCATATGGATAAATATTGATAAACACATACATTCATACATACATACACGCACATACAAACATAAATACATTCCTAAATGAATCAATACATGCATTCATGCACACATACATCCATAGCATACTAGCACATATACATTCACGAAAGCACTTCCTTAAAGTCTTAAATACATTGAAAAAAAGTGTACACACACATCAAAGGAAACTTGTAAAGGAATCGTTGAATCGTTTGGTGTGTGTGTGTGTGTGTGTGTGTGTGTGTGTGTGTGTGTGTGTTGTGTGTTGTGTGTTGTGGGGTTTGGTGTGTGTGTGTGGTGTGTGGTGTGTGTGTGTGGGGGTGTGTGTGTGTGTGTGTGTTCATTGTTTTTTTGTTTGTTTGTTTGTGTGTTCGTATTCGCAGACAGACAAGTGTGTTTGCCGGGAAAAAAGTTATATTTTGTGTCCATGATGAATGAATACAATACACAACAGCACGATTAAATGTCATACACCAGATTACCAAACAAAACAAAAACCATAAAATAATAAGAGATAAAACCTCAACTGTATATAAATCAACCAAAATATCGTAAAACACAAATGGGAGAAAAAAAAGAATAAAAACACCAGCAACAAGCATTTGCAATAGACAGGATTTTACCAAGAGAGAAATGCAACTCAAGGATGAGTCTTACCACCTGTGAAAGTGTGAAAAAGTGTGAAAAAGTGTCCTTCCACAGAATTGGGGTCTTATTAGTCTTTTCCGCACCTCGCTTCTTTTCCCTCCGTGCCTCCAATTTCACCTCCCTTCTCTTGGGTATTTATTTTCTCTCCCTCCTGCAACCTTTAACATTTTTCTTCTCTATCTTTCGCTCCCTTTTCTAAACTATACTCATTATAGCGGAGGGAGAAAAATAATCTGATAGCTCTTTCATACTAGAACCGTCTGGAGGAGGGGATAAAAATAAACAAAAATGAACAGTGAGAGAGAGAGAGAGGAGAGAGGAGAGAGAGAGAGAGAGGGGAGGAGAGGAGAGGAGAGAGAGAGGGAGAGGAGAAGGAGAGAGGATGAGAGAGAGAGGGAGAGAAGGAGAAGAGAGAGAGGAGAGGAGAGAGAGAGGAGGAGGGGGGGGGAAAATGAAGACGGAAGAAAAAAAAAAAGAGAAAAAAAAGAAAAAAAGAATTTTTGAAAAGAGAGAGGAGAGAGGGAGGGGAGAAGGAGAAATAGGAAAAAAGGGAAAAAAAGGGGGGAAAGGGGGGGGGGGGGGGGGGGGGGGGGAGGGAAGAGGAAAAAAAAAAGGGAAAAGAGAGGGGGGAGAGGAGAAAAGGAAAGGGAAAAAAAAAAAAGCAGGGGAGAAAAAGAGAATTGGGGGCCCCGGAAAAATTAAAAAAGGGGGGAAAAAAGGAAAAGAGGAAAAAAAAAGGGTTTTTTTTTTTTTTGTTTTTCAAAAAAAAATTTTGGGGGGTTTAAAAATTTTTTTAATAAAAAATTTTGCGGAAAAATTTTAAAAAAATTTAAAAAAAAAAAAAAAATAGAAAAAAAAGAAAAAAAAAAAAAAAAAAAAAAAAAAAACAGAAAAAAAAAAAAAAAAAAAAAAGGGGGGGGGGAAATAAAAAAAAAAAAAAAAGGTTTAAAAAAAGGGGGAAATTTAAAAAGCTATTTTTATTCAAACTTAAAAGGTATATTCTCAAAAAAAAAAATATTTTAAAATTTAAGGGGAAAAAAAAAAAGAAGGAGAAGAAAAAGAAGGAATTAATAGAAGGGGGGAAAAAAAGAAAAATAAGAGAGAAGAGAGAGGAGGAGGAAAGAGGAGGAGGGGAGAGAGAGAGGAGAGAAGGGGAGGGGAGGGGAGGAGAGAGTTGGATTAGAGTAGGGAAAGGGAAAAAAAGGGAATTAAAAAGGGAAAGAGAGATTGGAAAAGAAAAGAAAGAAAAAAATTTAAATTTGAAAATCGGGAAAAGATGCGAGGAAGAAATTTAAAGGGAAAAGTTTTTTAAAATGTAAATGATAAAAACCACCCGTTTTTCCCCCTTTTTCATATAAAAAAAGGCCCCCCAAAAGAAATAATCCCCCCCTTTTTTTTCCCCCCAAAAAACCCCCAAATTTTTCTTTTTCCGTTTTCCCACTCCCTTTTTTCCCCCCGGGTTAAAAGGGAAATTTTTTAAATTGGATTTTTGTTTTGAGAGCTTTTCTGAGTTTTAAAAAAAAAAGAAAATCTAAAAAATTACCACCAAATGAGGAAAAAAAAAGTTGGAAACAGCTAAAATATAAAAGAGGGGGGGAAAAAGGGGAGGGGAAGAGAAAATTGGTATAAAAAAGGGAAGTTAGGGGAAAAAGGAAAAGAAGAAAGAATGAGGGGAAAGAAAGAAAGAAATTAGCAGAAAAAAAAAAAAGAGGTAAAAGAGGGGCGAGGGAGAAAAAGTGGAATGGAAAAAAGGGGAGAGAGAGGTTAAGCAAATTACCCTTTCCCAAGACCCAAAGAGAAAAAAACCCAAAATTAGGAGAAATACGAGCAAAAAAAAACTTTTGTAACGTTAATAAACAAAAACCCGTAACCACGGTTATGGGGTTTTTCATAAAGAAGCTGGAAAGAAAAAAGGTTTAAAAAGGGGGGGTAGGGGAAAAAAAAATCTCTCCTCTCTCTCTCTCTCTTTTCTCCTTTTCTCTCCCCTTCTCTCTCTCTCTCCTCTCTCCCCTCTTCCTCTCTCTTCTCTCTCTCTCTCTCTCTCTCTCTCTCTTTTTTTTAGTTTTAATTTTTTTCAGAGAGCTCGCATTTCTATCTGAGTTGAAATTAAAGAAGATAAAAAACTAGCTTAACTCAATAAATTCCACCACTAATGACTGAAAAAAAAGAAAAAAAAAGCTCAGGTAATTACAGCCTTGACATCACTTCACACGACGCCTTCCTGTGCACTCATTAGGGTTGAGGGGGGAAAGGGGTATGACATTTGTTTTTGTTTTTTATTACCCAGGGTCTGTTCAGTTTTCATTTTTTATTAGCCAAACCCCCCGAGAGAAAAATAAAATGAATTTGCAGAATTTTAAAAATTTTCCAAAAATTTTATTCCCCTAGCAATTTCATTACCCAAAAATTAGTGTAATTAGACCGTCATTGCGCTGATTGGTTCATTTTAACGTGGCATAGATAAGGGTGAAGTTCAGGTATCAAATCCTATCTGTCCATCCCCCTTAAAAATCACCTTTCCCCCTCCCCCCTCAACCCCGACACCCTTTCCACCACCCCAAATAATTTACAGGTTTCAAAGTTACATTTTAACCAAAACCAAAAAAAGGACAGGGAAACGTTTAAAGGAAAACTAACAAAAACGGTAACAAGTGCCACAAAGAAGGATGATATTTTTGTTTTGCTTTTAATCATGAAAGGAAAGCTTTGAATTGAAATAGAACTCCATCTCATTTTCTATATTCTGCGTTTTCTTCAATTTCTTTGTCATGGTTTTTAGTTTTTATTCGTCCCCCTATAAGCTCTCTCTCTCTCTCTCTCTCTCTCTCTCTCTCTCTCTCTCTCTCTCTCTCTCTCTCTGCCCCTCTTCTCTCTCTCTATGAAAGTGAAATGTTGATCTATATAAGCGACAAGGAAAACACACAGAAAGAAATCAACAGCAAAAAAAAAATATATAAATAATATCCCAGGATAATATTTTCAGTGAGCAAGAAAAATAAATTCCTTTTCACATCTTACATTGTGGAGAAAGGAAAGAGGGAAGAGATAGAAACAATAGTGATGGAAAGAAAGCGGAAGTATAGGGAGGGAATGATGGGACGGGATATAGGGGGGAGGGGGAAACAAGAGGGTGAGAAAGTTTGAGAGGGGATTTAAAAAATAAGAGATGTAAATGCTAGAGGGAAACCCGTAAAAACCCCTCCCGAGGTGTAAAGGGAAACAAATAAAAAAGATTTAAAGCCTGAGCCCCGACCCCCCCCAAAAGGTCCCGGGTGCCTGAGTGCCCTCCCAGCGGCGCCTCCCTCTTCATCCCCATCAGGAGCGGAAGGGAACGGCGTTGAAACGTGATTAACCCACAAGGTGCATCAGATGGCGCTCAGAATGGCGCTCAGAATGGCGAGGCACTGACTGATCTGCCTCTGAGCCCGGTGTGTGGGGCTTTATGTGTGTGAGCGTATGTGTGTTTGTTTGAGAGGAGAGAGAGAGAGAGAAAAGAGGGGGGAGAGAGAGAGAAGGGGAAGAGAAGGGGAGAGAGAGAGGGGAGAGAGAGAGAGGAGAGAAGGAGAGAGAGGGGAGAGAGAGAGAGAGAGAGAGGGGGAGAGAGAAGAGAAGAGAAGGGGAGAGGGGAGAGGAGATGAGAGAGAGAGAGAAGAGAGGAGAGGGGGAGAGACGAGAGAGAGAGAGAGAGAGAGAGAGAGAGAGAAGAGAGAGGAAGAGAGAAAAGGAGGGAGAGAGGAAAAGAGAAGGGGGAGAGGAGAGAGAGAGGGGAGAGAAAAGAGGAGAGATGAGAGGAGGAAGAGGGAGAGAGAGAGAGAGGAGAGAGAGGAGAGAGGGGAAAAGGGGGAGAGAGAGAGAGAGAGAGGGGAGAGAGGAGAAGAGAGAGAAGGGAGAGAGAGAGAGAGGGGAGAGGGGGAGAGAGAGAGAGAGAGAGAGAGAAGGAGAGAGACCCAGAGGAGAGAGAGAGAGAGATAGAGAGAGGAGGAGAAGGGAGAGGAAGAGAGGAAAACAGAGAGAGAGAGAGAGAGGGGGGTAGAGGAGAAAAGAGAGGAAAAGAGAGAGAGACCCCACGATTGGCTGCCCTTTATATGGGACAAAGAGGCCGCTTTACGAGATTGATTGGGCCCCCGTACACCCGAGGCTTTCTTTTTATTGGTCATTTGGGTTGGTCGCCCCTGGCAAAGCTGATTTTTTCGCCGAGGAAAAAGGAAAAACCCAAAGGGCAGGGGGGGGGACCCCCCAAAAATACCAAGGAAAAAAACGGGAGCGGGAATGTTGGGAAAGGAAAAGGAGGAAAAAAATATTTATTCTGATGGGGAAAAAAAAGGAAAGGAAAAAAAATAAAAGGAAAGGAAAAAAGGGGTCGGGGAGAAGGTAATATATATAAATGAGGCGAAAGTGAATAGTAGAAGGGGATAAAATCGATACTTCATACTGGATATCGGAAAGCTCGTGGAGGTGATGAAGTAAATGTGGGTGTTTGGATGAGAGAGAGAGAGAGAGAGAGAGAGAGAGAGAGAGAGAGAGAGAGAGAGAGAGAGAGAGAGAGAGAGAGAGAGAGAGAGAGAGAGAGAGAGAGAGAGAGAGAGAGAGAGGAAGAGAGAGAGAGAGGAGAGAGAGAGAGAGAGAAGGGAGAGGGAGAGGAGAGAGAGAGAAGAGAGAGAGAGAGAGAGAGAGAGAGAGAGGGGGATGAGAGAGAGAGAGAGAGAGAGAGAGAGAGAGAGAGAGAGAGAGAGAGAGAGAGAGAGAGAGAGAGAGAGAGAGAGAGAGAGAGAGAGACTTGCATTTCGTCCTACTATGAGCATTTGACTTTCTATTTACTTCCAATGTTCTAAAATACAGTCTGGTAATCGACACCGTCGCGCCACTAAGCTCCGCAAAAGCAATACGTTTTTTACCGACAAATTGACGATTAAAAAACGTACTTTTTCCGAGCCTGTAAGCAATTAAGAGTTGTGCAGATGAAAGAACTTACTATGAAAGGAAATGAATGGAAATATAGTTGTAATTGCTAAATTTCCCCCAAAAAAACAAACCTATACGCGCATAAAAGAAGGAAACAAAGAAAAGAAACTGGAACGACATGGATTTTTTTTACGGCACAAATATAACCATAAAGTTTATTTCCTTTTATAAATTCTCTCTCTCTCTCTGTCTCTCTCTCTCTCTCTCTGTCTCTGTCTCTCTCTCTCTCTCTCTCTCTCTCTCTCTCTCTCTCTCTCTCTCTCTCTCTCTCTCTCTCTCTCTCTCTCATATACAAGATCGTGCACCTGCAACTCGTAGGTGAATGTTGCACCAATAATTCCACGTGCGGGCAATGTTACCAATGTACTGCTCTGCACACGAAGCCGCTACATTAAAAAATCAAGCGTTCCCCTGAGCATCCCTTCCACCTGATGTATTAAAAGTCACTCCGGCAAACCACCTTCAAACCTCGAGTGCCATGTACGTCTCACGTGATGGCACTATTTTGTAGTTTATTTATCATAGTTTAATGATCTACGACTCGTAGCCCTAACTTCAATTATTATGAAATGTTTGGAACATATTGTGAAGAGATACCTTAGTGTAAATATAGATCCTTTAAGAGACCAATTGCAGTTTGCTTATAGACAAGGTAGGAGTGTTCAGGATGCTGGGTTAACCTTACTTCACCAAACTATTGAACATTTAGAAACACAAAATACACAGGTTAGAATCTTATTTATAGACTTTAGCAGTGCCTTCAATACAATTCAGCCCCATGTTTTACTTAGGAAATTATTAGAAATGAATGTAAACAGTAAACTTATTCTGTGGATTTATAGTTACCTTTCGCAAAGACCACAATATACTAAAATAAGAAATGTTAAATCTGATACTGTCTTCACTAATACTGGAGCTCCTCAAGGGTGTGTTCTTTCGCCGTTACTTTTCACTCTGTACACAAATAATTGCAATAGCAACTATCCTAGCTGTCCCATAGTCAAATATGCAGACGATACTGCAATTATAGGTAAAATTAAGAATGATAACTCAAGAGAATTTTTAACTCAAGTCAATAACTTTGTAAATTGGTGTAATAAAAATTTCTTAACCCTCAATGTAAAGAAAACAAAAGAAATGATAATAGATTTTAGAGTAAAAAAAAATTATGTGCCTGACCCTATTGTTATAGCCAATGAACAAGTTGAAAGAGTGAATGAATACAAGTACTTAGGCATAATCATTGATGACAAATTAACAGGCTCTCCAAGTACACAACAGGTGTACAAGAAATGTCAGCAACGTATCCATTTTCTAAGGATATTGGGAAACATCCGAGTAGATAAAGTAATATTGTCTCTATTCTATAAGTCCGTAGTAGAATCCATCTTGTGTTTCTCAATGACATTATGGTAGGGAAGAATAACATGTAAGGACAAAAATAAAATGAAGAAAATTGTAAAGACCGCGGGTAGACTCCACGCAAAAACTGTACCACTAGAAGAATTATACAATAGCAGTGTAATGAAGCAGGTAGATCATGAATGATGTAAATCACCCACTGAACTGTCAATACACTTTTCTTAGATCAGGCAGGAGGAGATTAGCACTCCCTATGCAACACACAAGTAGATTTAAAAATTCTTTTATTCCAAAGAGTATAAAACTGTACAACTATATAGCATCCCAGTAACTTAGGTCTGTAAATAGTTATATCACTGTGGTGCGTGCATATAGGTGGTGACAGGTATCTGGTATTAGGAATGATACTCTGTAAATAGTATGATTAATATACTTAATTTTGTATTGTAAAATTGTTATTTTTCACTTTACGGGTGAGCTTTATGCCAAAACGAATTTCATGTTGTATGTATTCAATGTGACAATAAAGTTATCTTATCTTATCTTATCTTATGGCACTACACTTCCTCCTAAACTCCTGCTCTCCCTCTCTCTCCTTGACCTTCCCTCCCTCTCCTCTCCCTTCCCTACTCCACCTGGGTGTGATATTGAAGGGGTTGGAAAGGTGGAGGAAAGAAAACTGGAAGGAATGGAAGTAGTAAAATGAGGAATAATGGAGGAATGGAGAAGAGGAGGAGTGGGAAGGTTTTATAGTCCGTCAGTGAATGCAGAATTCCGGATGTCCTCTCAGGAAAACCCCTTTAATGAACGTTATAACAACCTCCTCCTCCTCCTCCTCCTCCTCTTCCACCTACTCAACGTCTTTCTTCTCTTCCTCCTCTTTTCTTTCCTTACTACATATTTTTCCTACCTGCTTTCTTTCATGTACTCATTTAAGCTTCTACTTTGAAATATATTTTTAAAATCCCTCTTTCAATTACTTCATTCCTTGTACCCTTTTATTTTTTATTCCTCTTTACCTCAGAAAAGCAGAACGCAGCCAGACAGACACTCAAGGAAATACAGAAGAATACTAAAATTGAAATAATATTTTTTTTGTAAGTTTTTTCTTTCATTACAGCTGCAGATAAGGCTGTTGAATAAAAAAAAACGGCCTTGCATAAACCTGATATCTTCTTCAAAATAGTCACACAGAAAGAACTCTGATGCTTTTAAGTTTTATCATAATGAGAGGAAAAACTTGTTCCTCATAAGGCTTATCGGCAATGAGAGGAAGATGAGGAGGAGAGGGAAGAGAAGAAAGAGGAAGAGGAGAAGGGGAAAGAATAAGGAGGGTAATGAGGCAGAGATGATAAACAGGGGATGTAGAAAGTAATCGAAGGTCCAGGAACAATGACATATAACTCTCATTTCCTCATTCTGATTCAATTTAAACTTTATCTAATAATTAATCGACCACCATTACTACGACTACTACCACAGCTACTACTACAGCTACTACGACTACTACCACAGCTACTACTACAGCTACTACGACTACTACCACAGCTACTACTACAGCTACTACGACTACTACCACAGCTACTACTACAGCTACTACGACTACTACCACAGCTACTACTACAGCTACTACGACTACTACCACAGCTACTACTACAGCTACCAACATCAGTCACTGCGATATGATGTGACAGAAAAAAAAGAAAAAAAATATTATATATCTTTGCCAATTGCCACAAGCTCATTAGATAGGGAATTGCCGCGGCCTAATTCTGCTACAACTCCATCAGCCGTTCTCTCTAAATTCATGTAATTATGTGATTTGATTTCACCTCCGCGCGAAATTTGCTGACTTAAGACAGGGCAGACTTACTCGTACGTGTGTTTTGATGGTGACTTGAGAATGCACTTGAAGGTGAGGTAATGTGGTACGCTCTCACTCTCTCTCTCTCTCTCTCTCTCTCTCTCTCTCTCTCTCGCTCTCTCTCTTCTCTCTCTCCGATGCAGACATATTTGAACAGACTACTTACATCAAAACAGGCATGCGTTATGAATACCTTCCATTTGTGAGGAGGAAATACGACACACATAAGAACATAAGAACATAAGAAAATAAGGAAGCTACAAGAGGCCGCGAGGCCTAAACGTGGTAGTTCCTGTTACCTAACACTACCTACATCCACCTTCCATCCCCATCCATGAACTTGTCCAGCCCCTCTTTAAAGCTCCCTAATGACTCCGCACTAACTACCTGTCTACTGAGTCCATTCCAATCATTCACCACCCTATTTGTGAACCAGTTTTTCCCTATTTCCTTTCTAAATCTACGCCCTTCCAGCTTGAATCCATTACTTCTTGTTCTACCCTGGTTAAAAGCCGTAAGAACTTTTCCTACCTCTCCTTTATTAAATCCCGTTATCCACTTAAAAACTTCTATCAGATCGCCCCTTACTCTGCGTCTCTCGAGTGAGTGTAACTTTAATAACTTCAATCTCTTCTCATAACTAAAGTTACGCATCCCTTGTATAATTTTGGTCATCCTTCTCTGCACTGATTGTAACAAGGCTATATCCATCCTGTAATATGGAGACCAAAACTGAACCGCATAGTCTAGGTGAGGTCTGACTAGAGCCAGATAAAGCTTTAGAATAACTTCCGCACTTCTACTTTTAACACTTCTGGTAATGAATCCTAACACTTTATTGGCTCTATTTCTAGCTTCAGTACATTGTTTCCTAGGTCGGAGGTCTGGGCTCACCCTCACTCCAAGATCTTTTTCACCTTCCGATCTTTTCAGCGATACATTGCGTATGGTGTATCTATTACCATGCAGGGTTCTTTCTACCAACATTCATAACGCTGCACTTATCAATATTAAATTCCATCTGCCATCTGACTACCCACTCATTAAGTTTATCTAAGTCTCCCTGCAATATGTTTACGTCAGACTGTGATCCAATAATCCTACCTACTTAGTTTTCATCAGCAAACTTGTGATATCACTGTTAATCCCACTATCCAAGTCGTTGATGTAAATCAAAAATAGTAATGGACCCAAAACAGACCCTTGTGGAACTCCACTTGTCACCAGTCCCCATTCAGATTTAGAACCATTAGTTGTAACCCTTTGTTGCCTATTACTTAGCCAAGCTCTGATCCAACGAAGAACCTTCCCATCTATTCCATGAACCTTAACCTTATTTAAGAGTCGCTCGTGTGGTACTTTGTCAAATGCCTTACTAAAGTCCAGATATATTATATCATAATCCTTATCATTATCTGCCGTCTCATAAACTTTCCTATAAAAACTCAATAAATTGGTGAGACATGACCTACCCTTGGTGAATCCATGCTGTGAATCATTGATCAAACTATGTTTATCTAAGTGCTCTCTAATGTTTTTTGCAATAATAGATTCCAATAATTTACCTACCACTGACATTAGACTTACGGGTCGATAATTTGACTTTAGTCCTCTGTCTCCCTTCTTAAATATGGGGATTACATTTCCTTTCCTCCACAATAACGGGACATCGCCTATCTTAACCGATTTCCTAAAAATGTGCACTAACGACTCACTAACAACCTCTTTGCATTCTTTTAATACTCTGGGATACACTTCATCTGGTCCTGGCGATTTAAAATTCTTCATTTTATCTATACCCTCTTCCACCATTTCCCTAGTTATGTCAATATCTTTGAGTTTCTCCTCATCGCTTCCTTTGAACATCTGTTCCCTTTCAGGTATTGTTTGTGTATCCTCCTCAGTAAAAACAGTTAAGAAACAATCATTTAGATTTTTACACATATCCTCATCCGTATTTAACACCTCACCCTGCCCTAACCTTAACGGCCCCACTAATTTCCTTGTCTTGGTTTTATATACCTGATAAAACCCCTTTGGGTCGCTTTTTGCCTGTCCTGCTACTTTAATCTCATAATTGTTCTTAGCTACTCTTGTTAATCTCTTCACAGTGCTCGCCATCACGTTATACTGTTCTTTGCTCAGTCCAGCCTTGAACCTTAAATACATGTTTCTTTTTACTCCAATGTTGTGTTTTAAACTAGTGGTCATCCATTTCGGGTCACTCTTTCTAGACCTTATTTCCCTATAAGGAATTATTTTTTTCTGTCCGTCAATTAAATTCCTTACAAGTAAGGTATAATCCCCCTCCGCCCTGACCTCACTTTCAGCTTTGTCCGCGCTGACCTTGAAACATTCCTTTATCCTACTCGCCTCGTTAATCACTTGCAGGTGTTTTTCCAATCCTGTATAATTGGCCTTTCCAGCTGTCACTGTGCTGACCTTGGAACATTCCTTACCCTCTATCCCCCCCCCCCCCGCTAATCTCCACCAGGTGTCTTCCTAATCCTTCATAATTGGCCTTTCCAGCTGTCACCGCCCTGTCCTTGACCGCCTTACCCTGGGAAAATGTCTTCCCCTCCATCCCACACCTCTTATTAATCACCTCCAGGTGTCTTCTTAATCCTGCATAATTGGCCTTTCTGAAATTAGGTAATCTTTTTTTATTGACACTTAATTTTCCAACTTCCCTTTTTAACCAAAATCTGATTTCATAATGGTCGCTATTATCTAACTTTCCACCGACCTCCACATCTGTAACTAAATCTTCTCTGTTTGTCAGTAATAAATCTAGAATATTATCTCCTCTAGTAGGCTCTTTGATTGCTTGGCTTAGGAAGTTATCCTGGATTATATTTAACAATTCCTCTGCGTCGTTGACTCCTATAATTAAATCCCAGTCTATATTCCTAAGATTAAAATCTCCCACCACGCATAGTCGATTATGTCTGCAAGCATTGTTTATTTCTTCCCATATAGGAGCTGAATCCTCTTTACATAAGTTTGGAGGCCTATACACTACACCCAAAACCATTTTTCAGTTCCCTCCGTAACCTCCACCCGTATAGACTCTATGCTATCATCTGTTTTTATAACATTATTAACACAACACTGCAATGTATCTCTTGCGTAAAGCGCAACTCTTCCACCTCGCCTGCCTACTCTGTCCTTGTGAAAACTTATACCCAGCTATCTCGACTTCCGGATCAAATACCTTTCCTGACATATCCAACCATGTTTCTGTCACACACACACACACACACACACACACACACAACACACACACACACACACACACACACACACCGCATCTCTTTCACTGCCCTAATCCCTCCATACTTATTTCACCATTCCTCGACCCTTCCTTCCCAAAATATACTGTCCCTATTTCCGCAGCGGTTCAATACACAAATATTTGAAGATAATACTTGGTCACCAGGTACAGGCGTTCTTAATGAGAGTCAACACATGAGAAAGCGAGGTCAGGTCAACATCAGTGACCAAAAGGTAGACTAATTCGCTACTAAACGCAGGTGAGTATAGAGCCGAAATTAGTGTAGAATTGGGGATGTGTTCGAAAGGTTCCGGCGTGCCAAGGGAAAGGCAATGTAAACAACCTTTTTATCAAGGTGACATTAAGGATATTTACCGCCACTGGTGTCATGAATCACTCGGTGGACAAGTGTAATGACCCCTCAAAGTACAAGCCAAGGCCACGTGATTAAGGTGTGTGTGTGTGTGTGTGTGTGTGTGTGTGTGTGTGTGTGTGTGTGTGTGTGTGTGTGTGTGTGTGTGCGTGTGTGTGCGTGTGTGTGTGTGTGTGTGTGTGTGTGTGTGTGTGTGTGTGTGTGTGTGTGTGTGTGTGTGTGTGTGTGTGTGTGTGTGTGTGTGTGTGTGTGTGTGTGTGTGTGTGTGTGTGGTGATAAAATGAATATATATAAAAGGCGTAGTTGAACAAATAGGTAGAAATGTGCAGCGAATCAGCTGATACGTCGAGGAAATTCAATATAAAAGTTACATTGAAATTAAAAAATCTCGACTCTCTCTCTTAAGTAATAACTATGATTAAAATCGTTAATTATCTTAAGTACTGGAAAAATATAGTGTAAATTATGTTCATTAGTACATGAAATAGCCGAGACTAACAGGTGTGCGACACAATCTAATGACAGGTATACGCAAGATAAGGCAACAGGTGAACTTTGGAGGAGCGGAGAGCCCCCTCCGAGAGGCTTGGAGCAGGTGAACAGTTAATCGGGTCAGGGAACAGGTGGTGGTGTCTCAGCTAATATCTCCTTTCATCTGTTACGTCTCACCTGCTCACATCCCCCATCCCCACCTGTCGCTCTCCTCCTTTCCACCCGCCCTTCTACCCCCCTCCATCTCCTCTATGCTTCTCTCAACCAGCAGCTTATTCCATGGTATGCTACTCACTCCTACTTATCCTTTACTAAGTGCATAGGAGAGGATACTGGCCTTAATGTCGTCGGGTCACAGGAAACGTGGTATCATTACTAATCTTTGCATTGAAATAATTAATTGGAAGCAATATTATACATGGTTAAATGAAATCTATAAATCACTTCTATACAAACCCCTGTTTTCCGCATTCTGAGGTTTTATTGTTGTTTCCTTTGTTATGGTGAACTTCTCTCATTAAAAGTCCGCTTTGGTTAACTTTACAATCTGCACTAAAGTTTATGTAATCACGCCTTTTACCTTTGTATCGATTCGCTCCATAAGTCTCACTGTTTTGGTTATCCTGTGTTTTCCATTTATTCGGTTGTCGTTATGTCTTTCATTATTCTCCCTTTTATTTTCATTCGTTCAGGAACAATTACATTTTGCATTTCTATTCATGCATATATAGCGATATCCATTCACAGTCTGTTATCTGAAAAATTGAAAAAATAAATGAAAGCAAGATGAATTCCTACCATCATTCCTATTAACACCAGCACAAAAACATCGACAAACAAACATATGAAAAATAATCACTAACGACTAACCCTGAATGTAAAACAAAGAAAAAAAATAGATATCGGATCACAAAACTGTACTATTAAAAAAAAAAGTTTCATCGCTAGCCAGGCACAATGCTCTTCAAAAGTAATATTTTGTAACACAACAAAGAGAATGACTGATACGTTGAAAGGGTTTCTGTGTCCACCTCCATGTGTCACTGCGCTCCACTTTCACCTGTTTGTGTTAAATAAAAAACAATTCCTGCTCGCTCTCATCCTCCTCTCCTATTGGACTGCGCTATCTAATTCTATCTTCCCATTGGTCAGTTCCTAGGAGTGAGTGTCAGCTGTTGGAGCCCTTGCGTGTGTGTGTGGGGTGACATGTCAAGTGAAATCTATCTTAGGGAACTAAAGACATGTGTACTTACTACTTATACATAGTCTGGAGCATGAGGTGGTGGTGGTGGTGGTGGTGGTGATGGTGGTGGTGGTGGCGAGATTGCAGGGAAAACATGAATCAAAGGTAAGTGGGGGCGAGGGGACTAAGCACACAGGTAGAGTAGCACAAGGCAGGTGAGTGATGTGTTTACCTGGGTCGATCAAGCGCGGGATTATTAGTGGTGGTCGCCATTCATCAAGATAGTCAGAAGGCCCACGTTGGTGCTCTTTTTGTGTGCTCATTATTGTGGTTGACGAAGGTGTAAATCATTCTTCTCTTAGTCATTTAGGAACCTTTTTTGTTTACTCTAGTGATTTTCCTCATATTTTACTGAGGACAATTTCAAGACTGTATTTCATAGTCGGTAAGGCTTATCGTTTGCTTCCAAATCAATACTAATTTGGAACGATAAATTCTACTACGAAAATGCTGAACATGTAAATTATCGTCGTTAGATTATAGAAAAACTTTCAGAATGCTAAATTTTTACACTTTCTCAAAGCTAATATAGGTGGTTAGCAGTCTTATTCTTACACATGAAAAAAAGGGTGATGCTGACAAAGGTTACCGTCTGAATGCAAACATCCCTATATAACATCTATACTTTCAGCTTAAATCTTGTAAATCATCTTGAATGTGTACAAAATGCGTCTTAATCGGTGTTCACTACTCTTGTATACAACTTAACGATGCAAAAATAGCCATTTGCTTCTCTATTTTCTACAATAAAACATCTCTTTCGTACAGTATGCATTTAGTTTTCCTCACTCATCTCTCCTACACCATCCACACGACCCAACACTGTCCTCCCGACTCTCTATCACCTCATTATATACGACACGTCCCATACACCATATCTCTCCCGCCAAATTACCTACAGTCCAACACCTGCATTGTCGTTCCGCTTAACTACCTGCATACATTCCCTCCCATTATGCTCAGTGACACATCATAAGACACGGTAAAAGAGAACGACTTTGCAATTTAACTTGACACTCATTGCAAATCTTATCCAACTTAAACAGTGAGTCTAAATTTTCGAGAGAGAGAGAGAGAGAGAGAGAGAGAGAGAGAAGAGAGAGAGAGAGAGAGAGAGAGAGAGAGAGAGAGAGAGAGAGAGAGAGAGAGTTGTGTTGTGTTAAGAAGTATTATTATTATTATCCTTTGTGTTAAGTGTGATGGTCTCAGTGTAGTGAAGAGAGGCATTGTACTGTGTTTGTTGTGTGTGTGTGTGTGTGTGTGTGTGTGTGTGGTGTGTGTGTGTGTGGTGTGGGTGGGTGGGTGGTTTGGGTGGGTGGGTGGGTGGGTGGGGGTGGGTTGGGTATTTATCTAGTTGTATTCATCTAGTTGTATTTTACAGGGCCAGAGCAACGCTCGTATGGCCCCGTCCCCATATCAACATTTTTTTATCATTCATCCATAGCGGTTAGTGTTGGCCGAAGCCACCATCCCGGGAGGGGGGTCACAAACCCCCGGCTGACACCCGGTACCCATTTACTGCTGGGTGGACAGGGGCTGGGGTTTTAAGGAAACAGCCCACATGTTTCCGCTCCGCCCGGGGATCGAACCCGGGACTTCTCGGTTGTGAACCAAGCGTGCTAACCACTACACTACGGAGTACCCGTAGTGTAGAAGAATGTGTGTGTGTGTGTGTGTGTGTGTGTGTGTGTGTGTGTGTGTGTGTGTGTGTGTGTGTGTGTGTGTGTGTGTGTGTGTGTGTGTGTGTGTGTGTGCGTGTGTGTTGTGTGTGTGTGTGTGTGTGTGTGTGTGTGTGTGTGTGTGTGTGTGTGTGTGTGTGTGTGTGTGTGTGTGTGTTTAGCACCGACAGGCTGGGATGAGTAATATCTGCTTCGAGATGAAGAATCCACGACTCAAAAATCCTGACACTACTTTAATGGATTTGCTTTTTTGGTATCATTTCTCTCCCTCTCTTCGGTTATGTTGGAGTAGAATGTAGTTTTTTTATAATCAAGATCCCTGGGTTCGATTCCTACTAATTGCAAAAATACCTAAAATATTCACTTGCTACTTAATATTCCAGGCCTTAATTGTGCGATCACGTTCATGGAAAATAGATGGGTAAAATATTGTATCCTGGCAGTTACGTTACAAAAACATCATCTGACCTCCATGCAATAGGTAAAAGGTTTGAGGTATAAATAGACCACCACAGCAAACAGCCTCGGAGGGAAGGGGGAAAATACGTGTTTCTGTGATTGACATGCTTTTCTCTTTTGATGACAGACAGGTTGATGGAGGGGTTGCGTTCATGTGTGTTATCTGTCTCAGGATGAAGATGATGCAGGCTAAATGGCATACTTTTTGCTGTATTCATTAAAAGATATGTAGAATTACACTTACAAGAAAATTTTACCAACAAGAAAAACTGCTATTTGGGTGACTTATTGAAAAGACGGAGCTCGTGAAATAATGATAATAATGATAATGATACTAACATCAACAATAATTATGTATAAATAAGAAAATATGATGCAGAACTTTACAAAAAAATAACAAAGGCAGAGCAATATAACGTTAATTTGTAACAAATGGAAGGAAGAAAAACCTTACAAAAGGGCTTGCTAAAAATTCAGCAAAGAGTTACACGGTTATGAAAAAGCAGAAAATAATGTGTTGCAAAGAAAAATAAAAAAAGAGGGAAGCACTATTTACGCAGCTGCTCTTTTTTGCGAAATGAAAAATCACGAATAACTTTTAACGAATTTTGCTTTGTCATTGAAGAACTAGGTATAGGTACACTATAAAAAAATGACACACTGAGAATGTTATATAGTTATGTATATATATATATAATATATATATAATATATAGAGAAGCAACGAGAGAGAGAGAGATGAATGAGAGAGAGAGAGAGAGAGTATAGAAATGAGATGATGAGGATAGATAAGAGAGAGAGAGAGAGAAGAGAGAGAGAGAGAGAAGAGAGGAGAGAGAGAGAGAGAGAGAGAGGAGAGAGAGAGAGAGAGAGAGAGAGGAGAGAGGAGGAGAGAGAGAGAGAGGAGAGAGAGAGAGAGAGAGAGAGAGAGAGAGAGAGAGAGAGAGAGAGAGAGAGAGAGAGAGAGAGAGAGGAGAGAGAGAGATGAAGTGCGGCGGGTATGTTAATAGATAAAAGCAATGGAATAAAAATGGAAAGGAAATAATTGAAGGAAAAAATGGAGGGGGAAGCATTTTTTAAAAGTGGCTAAAAAACTTAAAAAAGGATACAACGCAAGGGATCATGAAACTAAAAATATACATTGGAATTCAAAAAAGAGCAGAGGAAAATAGTGATTTGAAGAGAGAGAGAGAGAGAGAGAGAGAGAGAGAGAGAGAGAGAGAGAGAGAGAGAGAGAGAGAGAGAGAGAGAGAGAGAGAGAGAGAGAGAGAGAGAGAGAGAGAGAGAGAGAGAGAGAGAGAGAGAGAGAGAGAGAGAGAGAATATGACACTGAAACTGCATACTACAATTGCGTCACATTACCTCTCCTTCTATTTCCCTTCGTTTCCTCTCCCTATACATTTTTTCACCATCATATAAAACACCTGAGTCTTGAGGCCAAATATTCGGTGCCAGTATCTCCCCTCCTCCTCTATTCCCTACAACACACTTCTATACACTCCACAATTCCACTCTTTCTTTATTCCTTTTCTTTTCCCACCAAGATTTTCACACTCACCTACCTTCATCCTCTTCTCCATAATGATTTCGAATGCATCTCCCTTTTCCTTACGTTTCTCCCTTCTCCCAACCTTATATTTTTCAATTTATTCAAGCGTTTATACACACATGCTTTCTCACACTTTGTATTCAAGAGTATGTTTCATATTATTCTTCACACTCTTACGATTGGTTCCTCATTTTCACTCACTCTTTTCCTTTTATCTTTTCCCACAGTATCTCGAAAAAATGTAATCGGTCACAGTTTTACAATTCTAGGTAACCCATCCCCCTCAAAAAATTAATTCATTCATGAATTCAGAAGCAATTTTCATTTCGATTTTTGATAATTAAATAAATATCTTATGCATTACCACGTTTAATTTAATATATTTCATTAAATTCTCCGCATACATAATATTCATCACATTTCCATTTTTTTCTGTATATTCGTGGCCCCATTTCCTTCCATATTTGCCATTGCCACGTCCATCTCATATATCCTTATTTTGTAGTACTTCCTTTCCTCCCTTTATTAAATTTCGCGTTGCCTGTTTCCTCTTGCGAAGTATGGGAAACTTGATATATGTGGAGATGTCATCTGTCCATCTTTAATACATCTGTCGGACGTATAAGGGATTCGATCTTCAGTATTTCTCATTCCATTGTTAGAATCAAATTATCTTCCTTCGTCTGTGTTTCATAAAGGTTTTAGTATCACTTCCCTTTCTACTCTCTGTTCCTCTCTTCCTCCTCTTGTCTATTCGTGTGTGTGTGTGTGTGTGTGTGTGTGTGTGTGTGTGTGTGTGTGTGTGTGTGTGTGTGTGTGTGTGTGTGTGTGTGTGTGTGTGTGTGTGTGTGTGTGTGTGTGTGTGTGTGTGTGTGTGTGCGCGCGCGTGCGGGTGTGTGTGTGTGTGTGTGTGTGTGTGTGTGTGTGTGTGTGTGTGTGTGTGTGTGTGTGTGTGTGTGTGTGTGTGTGTGTGTGTGTGTGTGTGTGTGTGTGTGTGTGTGTGTGTGTGTGGATTCTTCCAACTTTACCTCATATTGTTTTTTCTGATGTTAAAATAAATCAATAATCGTTATTTATTTCTTGCTGCTCTACTATGAATATTTTTTATTCTTTCTATTCTTCTTTCGTACGACTTTCCCTTTTCTCTGTTCCTGTTCCACTTGCTCGTTTATGACTCGCTTATCTTCACATGCTATCGCTGCCTCTCTTACACTGGGTCGTTAACCCTTTCTCCCTCCCTCCTTCCTTCCCTTCTCTCTGCCTCCCCCTCTTTATCTTTATCTTCCTTCCTCTCTATCGTTTCACTTTTACACTCTCGGTCTTTCCGTAATCTCACTTCTCTTTTCCACTTTAATATTCCTGGTCCTTTCAACCATTCTCTCTCTCTCTTTCTCTCTCTCTCTCTCTCTCTCTCTCTCTCTCTCTCTCTCTCTCTCTCTCTCTCTCTCTGGGCCCATGTGTCTCCGCTCACCCATAAAACTGTCCCTCCGCCACACCTGGACGCCCTCACCTGCCTTCTCTCCCACACACCAAGATTTACCTGCGTGTCCTTGACGATAGTCGGAATTAGCGGCCTTCTTCCAGTCTACTTGTGAGTCAATGTATTTTGTTTTTATCTCAAGAGCTTCTGTATCCCTGTCTACCTATTGTTTTTTTTTGAATTTTTTGCCACTGTTGTTTTTACGCTTGCTTGTATAGGTAGTGGTGGTTGTTGTGATGGTAAAAGTAGTAGTAGTAGTAGTAGTAGTAGTAGTAGTAGTAGTAGTAGCAGTAGTAAGTAGTAGAAGCAGTAGTAGCAGAATGTCCAGCATGTATCTGTTTGTACAAATACATAAAAACGGACAAACAAATAGAGGGTATCGTTTGCCATTTTTTTTTTTTTTTTTTGTCTTCTCATTCTCTTTCTCCATCCAGATGTTCTTTTCTCCATCACCCCATGTGTCTTGCCCCCTTCCTTGCCCTTTCCCCTTCCCCCCCGCCGCGTGCCCGTGTGTGGCGAGGCCGTGCCTGTGACAACCACCGTCACACACCATTGTCTCCTCCAGACCCATTGTCCACCATTGGCAGCTTCTTCTTTCGCGCTTCCTCACCCCTTCAAACTGACTAAACTTTTTCCTCCAGTTTGCTTGCCTTTACTTACATCGTCGCATTCCACACCGCCGACCTCTAGGTGTTGGTGCCTCTTGAGGTATTTCTCGCCTTACAACAGTTTTTTTTTGTATGTATATTTTTGCTCAAGAGACGTGAGAACAAAGCTCGAATTTCACCATGCGTGGGCAATTGTATATTTTTTGTAAATTGTACTTTTGCCAACTGTACTGCATATTTTTTTCCAATTTTTAGATTATTTCGTAAGATGAATACGCAAGGGTGGTTTTGAGAGGGGTTCTGATATCTTTTCTTTTTTAATACTATGCGTGGTGTGTGGCTCGGGTTGTGTGGCGTGAGGAGTTGGGACAAACAAGGTGTTGACGCAGGCAGAGAAAAATGTTCCCAGCGCCTAAAAATATATATGCTACATAAATGTGTGCTGAGAGAACATTTTTATTTTGCACACAGCGGATGTGAGAAGAGGGGACATGTGTGTGTGTGTGTGTGTGTGTGTGTGTGTGTGTGTGTGTGTGTGTGTGTGTGTGTGTGTGTGTGTGTGTGTGTGTGTGTGTGTGTGTGTGTGTGTGTGTGTGTGTGTGTGTGTGTGTGTGTGTGTGTGTGTGTGTGTGTGTGTGTGTGTGTGTGTGGTGTGTGTGTGTGTGTCTGTGTGGTGTGTGTGTGTGTTTGTGGTGTGTGTGTGTGTGTGTGTGTGTGTGTGTGTGTGTGTGTGTGTGTGTGTGTGTGTGTGTGTGTGTGTGTGTGTGTGTATGTGTGTGTGCGCGTATGTGTGTGTGTGTGATTCACCCATGATCTTGTCCACGTGAGTCAGACTCTCGATCTCCCGGTGCGAGCTTGGAACTCATTATTGCCGATCTTAGGGTAATGCTGGAACCCCACACACGACACACACCCATCCCCTTGCTCAAGGGGGACAGTAACCAACCGAGTTTCTCAGTGGAAAAATCCCAGGGAACAAGCGTAGTCGGGGATCGAGCACCGGACCACAAAATGGTGCCTGACTCTCTAACCCACCAAGTCGTTCAAGCTGTGTGTGTGTGTGTGTGTGTGTGTGTGTGTGTGTGTGTGTGTGTGTGTGTGTGTGTGTGTGTGTGTGTGTGTGTGTGAGTGAGTGAGTGAGTGAGTGAGTGAGTGAGTGAGTGAGTGTGAGTGTGTGTGTGTGTGTGTGTGTGTGTGTGTGTGTGTGTGTGTGTGTGTGTGTGTGTGTGTGTGTGTGTGTGTGTGTGTGTGTGTGTGTGTGTGTGTGTGTGTGTGTGTGTGTGTGTGTGTGTGCGCCCGCGCGCGTTCGCGTCCCTACATGAATGAGTTTCAATAAGTAATTACGTCATCGCATCTGTTTTAGGGCTCCTGATTTTAATTCCATGGACGAAGATAGTAATTAAGATCAATACATATTATTATATTAAAAATAATAAAATTTCTACCTCATTCTAACGCATTAAAGCAAAGCAGTGCACCTTTAAGACTGAAAACGCTATCCCATACACACACATGCACACACACACAAACAAACAAACACACACACGGTAAACTAAAATATAAACACACATACAGCAATGAAGATTTCGGTTTTCTAGTATAATTGAATATTTGGTAGAAAATCTCCCTTGGTAATTCTGGAAAAGGTGCACAAATCTTGCATCTCCTTCTACATATACAAATATTTCAAGAGCGATGAATACATGCATAACTTTGTCCTGTGAGCCGTGAAATAATAATGATTTGGATAAAAAAAACTAAATTCACCATCAAATTCGAGTCTGTTCTCCATTCACCTTGATTTTATGTGATTTGAAGATAAAACAATAACATTTAAACATTTTCTAGCTGCGTCCGTTACACCAAAACGTATTTTTATTCCTTCACAGACACACACGCACAAAAAACACACACGATCTGTTATCAAAGCAGAGGCTGAATTTTTTATTACAGTGTCTGTCAGAAAATAAATAATAAAATATATCTGCAGTCGGATAGGGGAGGTGAGGCAAGCGACAGCTGGGGCGGAAGAGACACACCTAACCTGAATACCGAAATATACCAGGTAACGCCAACCCTCCATAAGTCTCTCTCTCTCTCTCTCTCTCTCTCTCTCTCTCTCTCTCTCTCTCTCTCTCTCTCTCTCTCTCTCTCTCTCTCTCTCTCTCTCTCTCTCTCTCTCTCCTCCTACTCTATATATATATATATATATATATATATATATATATATATATATATATATCATGTGCAGAGTTATCAATACCAGCCAGTCCCTTGAACAAAGATCAGTCACTCGTATATTCTTTAGATACAAACGAAAAATATCTCGGGATGACACGCTATTGATATAAGATGGAAGAAACCACATTAGTATTTTTTTTTTATAAATCATATTCGTAATCATAAATTTATAAATCAGTTACAAATACATATCCTGAACATCTAGAATAATAACATTTATAAAAACCTCGGATTTATATCAAAATGAACTCGTCGTGAATAAACAGCCCCATAGAAGCACCAATCTTCCATTATGTTATACTGGTGTAACACTATTCAGGCCAAAAGCTGCACAGAAATTCGTCTCCATTATAACAGAAGAAGTGACGAAATCCAGCGCCATCTCTCTCAATGCCGGCGTTCACTTTGGTGCAAGAAGACGCCCCAGAGTGGCATTTGTCTTGATATCAGATGAGGAGGAGCTGCGCGACACCCTCCCCCTACCTCCTCCCTCCCTACCCCAGGATCCTACCCGCTTCCCCACCACAGGATCCTACCCGCTTCCCCACCACAGGATCCTACCCGCCTCCCCCCACAGGATCCTACCCGCCTCCCTCCCACAGGATCCTACCCGCCTACCCCCACAGGATCCTACCGCCTCCCCCCCAACACCCCCCACAAGGATCCTACCCGCCTCCCTCCCAAAGGATCCTACCCCCCTCCCCCCTACAGGATCCTACCCGCCTCCTTCCACAGGATCCTACCCGCCTCCCCCCACAGGATCCTACCCGCCTCCCCCCCACAGGATCCTACCCGCCTCCCTCCCACAGGATCCTACCCGCCTACCCCCCACAGGATCCTACCCGCCTCCCCACCACAGGATCCTACCCGCCTCCTCCCCACAGGATCCTACCCGCCTCCCTCCCAAAGGATCCTACCCCCTCCCTCCCACAGGATCCTACCCCGCCCCTCCCTTCCCACAGGATCCTACCCGCCTCCCTCCACAGGATCCTACCCGCCTCCCTCCCACAGGATCCTACCCGCCTCCCTCCCACAGGATCCTACCCGCCTCCCTCCCACAGGATCCTACCCGCCTACCCCCCACAGGATCCTACCCGCCTCCCCACCACAGGATCCTACCCGCCTCCTCCCCACAGGATCCTACCCGCTTCCCCACCACAGGATCCTACCCATCTCCCTCCCACAGGATCCTGCCCGCCTCCCCCCCACAGGATCCTACCTGCCTCCCCCCACAGGATCCTACCCGCTTCCCCACCACGGGATCCTATCCGCCTCCCTCCCACAGGATCCTACCGCTCCCCCCACAGGATCCTATCCCGCCTCCCTCCCACACAGGATCCTATCCGCCTCCCTCCCACAGGATCCCTACCCATCTACCCCTCCCCCACCACAGGATCCTACCCGCCTCCCCCCACAAGATCCTACCCGCCTCCCTCCCACAGAATCCTATATACCCGCCTTCCTCCCACAGGATCCTACCCGCTTTCCTCCCACAGGATCCTAACCGCCTCCCTCCCAAGGATCCTACCCGCCTCCCCCCTACAGGATCCTACCCGCCTCCCTCCCAAAGGATCCTAATCACCTCCCTCCCACAGGATCCTACCCGCCTCCCTTCCACAGGATCCTACCCGCCTCCCTCCCACAGGATCTTACCCGCCTCCATCCCACGAGATCCTACACGCCAGGGACACGCAGGAGAGGGTTCCTATGGTTTCACTGCACTTTTCACTTCACGAATAAATACAAATCATGAAAACTACATGAAAAAAAGGTTATGCAATTCAACAACGTGGAAAAAAGTGATGACAAAATAGCATACAAAAGATCATAAGTTTTCATTTGTAAAACACAATTGAGGTGTGAAGACCAATTAGTAAAATAACGTATATCATATAATGACTTCCTACCGTGATAAATATTACGGATGAAAAGGGTGTGTTTTCATGTATACATGTAATTACTGCATTGTCCTCCACGTGAAGCCTTGCGAGTGCACGAAAATATTGTTCGGTGAAATGTTATTTTCATTACAACATTGCCAGTGCTACGCTTTTTGTGCACCATATGAAATAGATTAATCTCTCTCTCTCTCTCTCTCTCTCTCTCTCTCACACACATACCACACACACACACACACACACACACACACACACCACACACACACACACACACACACACACACACACACACACACACACATACACACACCACACACACACACTCATATATATACACACATATAATGAAAAATGTAAAATGAAAAGCTAAAGAATAAAATAAAGACAATGACATGAGTTAAAGAGGAGTGAATAAGGGAAAGAGGAGGAGGAAATGAATGAGGGGGAAGGTAGGATGACCAGGAGGAGGAGGAGGAGTGGGAGGGCAGCGAGGTTAGAGGGCGGTAAATGAAGCAGGTAAAGGGAAAATAATGAGTAAAATAAGACGACCCTTCGTATAGCCTTAGGATGTGAGGTATCATATCAACTCCCCCACACTCTCTCTCTCTCTCTCTCTCTCTCTCTCTCCTCCTCCTTCTCTCTCTCTCTCTCTCTCTCTCTCTCTCTCTCTCTCTCTCTCTCGAACACTTAAGAGGGTACCCATAACGATGAAATATATGCATAGCTGGACCTTAAAGAGGGTGTTTACATTATAATTGTTTCCTTGTGGAATTTGTCGTCTAGGATACATAAAAGATGCTAAAAACGAGCGTGGAAAAATGGCGGCAGACCAACGTCAGAAGGGTGAAGGTGCAAAGGTGCCTGGGTGTTGGCATACCATCATGGCCTTCTGAGTTTCGTATCTTTTGTATCTTATGGTCTCTAGTATTACTTTTATTTTATTATCTCTCCTTATCGTAAAGAACTATTGTAAAGGCTAGGTGGCCTTATCTCGTGTGTGTGTGTGTGTGTGTGTGTGTGTGTGTGTGTGTGTGTGTGTGTGTGTGTGGGTGGGTGGTGGTGGTGGTGGGTGGGTGGTGGGTGGGGTGGGTGGTGGGTGTGTGGTGTGTGTGTGTGTGTGTGTTCTATTTTCAAAGAAATTGCTATCATTACTATTATCACCATTATTAGTATTACTTTTGTCACTATATTACTATCATTATCATATTTATTATAATTACTATTAGCATTATCATAATTATTTTCAATCATAATATTAATAACACTAATAATAATTCTCATTTCCTCTTTCACAAAATCAATTATCTTCTCATCACTATAACACATTCTAAACATCTCTAATTTCACGAAGTCACACACACAGTTATAATATGTAGACTCGTGCTAGCAATACACACATACTTACTGCTTGTTATGATGTATGTAAATAAGGAGGAAAAAGTAGAGGGTCACATTTTGGTACACACTCATGAGTAAACAAATAAACATGAGAAAATGTGGTTTAATAATTTACTCACCACTTTATTTACCAGGAAACCCCCGGACGTGGGCACCAGTTTCCGTCGCTCAAACCGCTTTCAATTTACGGTGTCGCTGCATTAAAGCAAATGTTATTTCTATTTATTTTCAGCCATCAAATATTTCCATTTTTGGTACCGTTCTAAAGTTTTAATTTTGCACTCGTGTAGGACGGATTTTTTTTTGTAAACTGACTGATTAGAAGGAAAAAGTCTTACCTACCCATATGTGATCCCTCGAAACACATACAAACTTTCTTAGACAAATCACACACTTTCTTATAGACTTCATTTGTATCGATTAAATCATCTCCAAACTACAAAAAAAACATGTCTAAGAGAGATGAACACAAGACATTAGAAAGAAAACAAAATAACAAAAAAAATCTCACAGACAAGAGTTTGGTTAGAACATACTAGACCAAAAAAATAAGAATACAAATACATCTGCAAATACACAGTCCTTCCCAAACCGAAAAAGGGACAAGAAAGAGAGGAACATGTACTCGTCTATGGGAAAGGAAGAAAGGTACACAAGGGAGGAAGAAAAAGAAAACGAACGAGGGATGGAAGGAGACAAGGAGGAGAGTTAGCCAAGGAATAGACGAACACTCAGGGTATGAAAAATGGCATAGAGAAAAAAGGATATATAAAAAGTGACGACGCAAAATGGAAGGATAAGAGAGAAGGAGGAAGGGAAGTTGGGAGGCAGCAAGTGAAGGCTGCCGGAAAGTGAAAGAAGAGAAGGAAGAGGAGGAGATGGAGGAGGGGAAGAATATGGAAAATAAGATATTGGAGGGGAAGGATGTAAAGAAGCAAGAAGAAAACGGAAAAAAAGACGAAGAGGAGGACGAACAAGAGGATGAAGGTGAAAGAATGGGACGAGGGAGAGAGGGGGACAAATTGAGTATCATGAGCAGCGGGAAAGAATATCGGATGAAGGAAGGAGACTGAAATTCTAAAAAATGATAAAGGGGATTTAGATCAGCTTAAAACTTCAATAAAATATAGTAAATAATAATGATGCGCTCAACATGACAATATAACAGCAATGGTATGCAAAAGTAGTTCTATTGATAATAATAATAAAATAATAGTAATGATAATAATAATGATAACGATAACAACATTAAGAACGAAAATTATAGTATAGATATGGCAAAAAAATACATATATAAACAATAAGTCATTAGAATTTAATCATATCGTACGCATTTCTTCACAATTGCTATATTTTTTTTATAAATCATATTTCACGCATAAGAACATGTACCGAAAGACACACACACACACACACACACATACACACACACACACACACACACACACACACACACACACACACACACACACACACAAAGCTGTCCTGAGGGACTGACAGATTGACTAGCTAAACAAAACAAAATGAGAGAAATCATACTAAAAAGCTGAAAAATAGATGGCAAAAAAACAATACAGACAACGAAAAAAAGATAAAATAATGCATGAGAATATAAAATGAAATCGCCCCTTCAAACATGTAAACAAAAGTAAAAAGTAAGAAAAAAAAGGGAATCTGTGACAACGGCAGAGCTGTATTTTGTATATGCGCTATCCATCTTTTTTAGGGGAAACCTGAAATAGAAAGTTTGAATCCATTTCACCCACGGACAAGGCAAAAAATATGAGCGAAGAGGGAGGGTGATGGGTGGACGAGGAGGAAGAAGAGGAGGAGGAGGAAAAGAATAGAGTAGAGGACAGGAAGGGATGGAGTAGGAGGAGAGAAAGATGGAGTGACAAAGGGGATCAGGATGAACAAGGAGAGAGAGAGAGAGAGAGAGAGAGAGAGAGAGAGAGAGAGAGAGAGAGAGAGAGAGAGAGAGAGAGAGAGAGAGAGAGAGAGAGAGAGAGAGAGAGAGAGAGAGAGAGAGAGAGAGAGAGAGAGAGAGAGAGAGAGAGAGAGAGAGAGAGAGAGAGAGAGAGAGAGAGAGAGAGAGAGAGAGCACCAAAAATACATTGGTAAGACAAAAAACATTATCTTATTCAAACATTTTTCTAAACTAATTTCTCTAAATCACTCTTCGTAATTCGTAATTCGTAATGTACTGAAGTAATATTCTGTGCCACATCTCTTTTCAATCCTGTTTCCTCTTCGTCAGATTAATTTGACCTTATACTTTAAACTCATTTGTTAATGTTTTGTGGGGTAAAAAAATATATGTATCAAATTTTGTACCTACAACAAACACACAAACGCACGATAAAAATGAAAAACTCATAATTTAGAAACCACACAGAGAACATATTGTGCGTAAAGGAAAACAATAAAACTTTGTCAAAATTCATCGTTCGCCATCAAAAGCTTGCGTAGCACTGAAAAAATAAATAAAAAAATTCAAACGGTCTTCACAATAATTCAATAACATGATCCCTTGTGTCTGGGTGTTTGTGTATGACTTTTATGTGTCTGTACATGTGTGTGTGTACCTTTGTAGTCTATCAGCCTGTGTCTCTCTTGAGTAATTTAACGTATTTCCTTGAATTCCAGCGAGTGACAATGAAATCAAAAGGAAAAATGGATTCAAGGTTATAAAGAAATACGATTCATTCTTCTTTGTTACCTAAAATCCACTCGTCTCTCTGCCTTCCATTCTCATTCTAATTTTCCTCGTTTTAAGAATCTTATTTTAACCTTTTCTCCCCTCTGCTTCCCCTCCTCACCCTTGACAAGCCTATTTCGCGGAGATAAATTAGTCATCAAGCCACACGCATAATGTTAAACCTCATTTTGAACTCATAAATCTTCATAAAAAATTACCTGAGGAACATCTCATTTTGTCTTTATCCCTTCCCGTATCCCATCCAGGCGCTCCTCTGTAGCTGTTGACATTTCATTAACGCCCCCCTTCCCTTCTCCCTATCCCTGTGTTCCTTTACTTATGCCGTTCTTTCCTTTATCCTCTGTCTCTCCATCTTTAACTCCTCTCTGGGTTCCCATTTCACCTACACCGTCATGGCTTTTCTAGTCTTACTAACCCACAGCATGTTGAGTGACCTATCTCTACATATTTTCCTATTTCACTGGCCTCCTCTTCATCCATATCCTTACGCCCTTGATACCTGGATTGACGGACAACATTTTTGTGAATATGCGAAGAGGCAAGAGATAAGGTTAGTGGAGGATGAATTATTGAAGAAAAAAACAAATAAAAGGTCAGTGGCATTTGCATATTCCTCCTGACTCTTACTCTGAGCTGACCAAAAAAGCGAACACATTCATTAATGCAAATGCTTGCTAACTTTGTTATTAAGCCAAGTTCGATTATCTTAATTAAATAACGTAGGGTAAAAAGGCTTAAACTTGGCGGCACTTTTCATTATTTTATACAGGTAAGTTTGTTTTCCCGCACCTGGTGACGGCAGGTGCTCTCCTCACCCTTTGTCCTCTCCTCTCCTTCTTCTCTTCAACTGCTTTAGAAAAAATTACATATTTTCATGAAGCACATAATTCACATCATTTAATCTTTCGTTGGATAAAAAACACCTTTGTCATTCGTTCACTCGATCAGTCACATTTTATTTTCTCGTCTCTTTTACACTATTAATTGTATGTTTTCTTTACGCCACATGCTGCCGTCTTCATGCTTTCTTCCGTTCCCCTTCCTCTTCCTGCCTCAACATCATCAATATTCTTTACGGTAATCCCTAGGGAGGCTTGGAAGTCCTGACCTGAAGGCTGTGGGGGATTATGGTAATGACGACACAAAGGCTCACATCGAAGAGAGAGAGAGAGAGAGAGAGAGAGAGAGAGAGAGAGAGAGAGAGAGAGAGAGAGAGAGAGAGAGAGAGAGAGAGAGAGAGAGAGAGAGAGAGAGAGAGAGAGAGAGAGAGAGAGAGAGAGAGAGAGAGAGAGAGAGAAAAAAAAAATAATATTCCAATCCCACGCAATGTTATGGGGTGAAGGACCTTTGTAATGTCCCATCACAGAAGGACAGAAGAAAAAAATGCTTGGGAAAAAGACAAGGTTGATGCAAGAAAGACAGCCTGATACGCAAAGGGAAATTGGTAGATGTTGAATAGTTTCGTCATTCGCAGCAGCAATACTCAAGCTGCTTATGTGTCGTAATTCTGACACGGAAAATACTTGTTTCTTGTGATAATATGAACAAAACACGTGTCCAGGAGTGACATACGTGCAAATAAAAGTGACGATATGCGTATCTGCAATGTCGACAGGTAAGGGGAAGAGCAGCATGAAGAGGTGCAAAGGGCTCTCAGGTAATTACGCTTTGCCGGTACACCTGCTGGTCACTGTCCTACATGCCCTCTAAAAATACCCTCCTACTCCAATCACTGAAAAAAATGACATCAAACGTCCCGGTGAAGGCGGCCCACTGACGCGCTGCTCACTTATCCTACTTCTTTATTTTGTGCCAGAATTCGTATCAACTTCAATCAAGGATCTTTTCAGGTAATTCTTCTGCTGTATTGCAGAGTTTTCCATATAGTACTGGAGTTTTGCCTTTGAAGTCTTGTTTATATGCAATTTCAGGCTTAATTGAGACCTTTTTTTCTGCCTGTTTGGGCAGCTTTGAGAGCCCATGATTCTTTAATATTGAGAGTTAAAAGGATTATAAATACATGTTCTCGCTTCCTTTTTTTAGACTGAAATAACGCTTTTCTTTTATTCTATCTCGATCCACATAAAACATGCATTACGAACAAATTGACTGCACCTTACATAATAAATAACCAATACTATTTATAGGTAATAAACTAACGTAAAAAATTGAATTACGTGAAATTTGCACGTTTGCTAAATTATAGAGCTAAAAAAAATATGAAACAAAATTATGCTTAACAAAATGTGAACCTTTATCACCTTTCACCAAGCTTGGAGAAGAGAACTACCGCACAACGCTTCATTAAGGCTCCACCTTGGAAACAATTATCAGCAGGTGAGGCAGCGGCCTGGTGTAGCCTTACCTGTCGCTGATGAACACTCCCGCGGCGCTGCAATATTTCAAGTAGTCTCTGAGGGCTATTTGAGAGCTAAGTTACGACCCTTTAGCACGCACCACACCCTGCCTTCACCCCTGTCTGCTCCTACCAATCTGAAGACGAAGATGAAGGGGATGATATGAGGGAAAGAAGGGGATGATGTGAGGGAAAGAAGGGGATGATGTGAGGGAAAGAAGGGGAGGATGTGAGGGAAAGAAGGGGAGGATGTGAGGGAAAGAAGGGGAGGATGTGAGGGAAAGAAGGGGAGGATGTGAGGGAAAGAAGGGGAGGATGTGAGGGAAAGAAGGGGAGGATGTGAGGGAGAGAACGGGAGGATGTGAGGGAAAGAAGGGGATGATGTGAGGGAAAGAAGGGGAGGATGTGAGGGAAAGAAGGGGATGATGTGAGGGAAAGAAGGGGAGGATGTGAGGGAAAGAAGGGGAGGATGTGAGGGAGAGAAGGGGAGGATGTGAGGGAAAGAAGGGGAGGATTTGAGGGAAAGAAGGGGAGGATGTGAGGGAAAGAAGGGGATGAGGAAGGGATGGTGAAAGGTTAAGGGAAGAGGGATCTTTTGAAGAATAATGAAGAACCTTGATATTGAGGGTGAGAAGAAATATGAAAAAGATAATAGCTAAGATCTGTTACCTGGTTATACGTGTTCCATTGACTATAATCTTCGCCGTCTTGTTCATATGTTATTTTTCTATACTTACTATCTTTTTTTCTCTCTCGC
Organism: Chionoecetes opilio; assembly: GCA_016584305.1. Lineage (NCBI taxonomy): Eukaryota > Metazoa > Arthropoda > Malacostraca > Decapoda > Majidae > Chionoecetes > Chionoecetes opilio. The sequence continues at coordinate 225,503 of JACEEZ010019268.1, read as the reverse complement.
TCCTTAAAGTACCTGTTTTCTCGGTTGTTTACATTATTTTCATACTGTATATTCGATCACAGGGTTCAACTATCCAACCAACTTCTATCCTCTGTTCCTTCCACTCCTGTACTCAAATAAACCTGTGTCCATTTTTATCAACAAACAACCCTCTCGGCTTCTCCTTCCCCATACACTATATCCAGATCCCTTCTCTTATTATTTATCTAACTCTGCCTAGCCCACGATTTATTTCTCTAGCTCTTGTCCCCCTCTTCTCCTCCCTCTCTCTTCTTTCTTTCTTCTCTAAGCCATCCCCCTCTCCTTTCCACCCTTCGTCCTTTTCTCTTGTATGTCAGGTTTGTCAAGTCTAGTTGCTTTGAAAATATTTCTGTACTTTTTAAGCAAAATCAATTTCACAACGGTTAGGTTTATATATAATACTTCAATCTCTTCATTAGTATTATAAGTATTCTCTCTCTCTCTCTCTCTCTCTCTCTCTCTCTCTCTCTCTCTCTCTCTCTCTCTCTCTCTCTCTCTCTCTCTCTCTCTCTCTCTCTCTCCGTTTTCCCTTTAATCCCCATGGCGTTCAAGTTTTATTTTCGTTTTCTTCAATGGGTTGTTTCGATCTTTCTTTCATGTCTGTATCTAGTTTGAAACAAGGGTCCACTTGTGCTCTCTCTCTCTCTCTCTCTCTCTCTCTCTCTCTCTGTCTCTCTCTCTCTCTCTCTCTCTCTCTCTCTCTCTCTCTCTCTCTCTCTTTCTCTCTCTCTCTCTCTCTCTCCCTCGCTCTCTCTCTCTCTGTCATTCCTATCTTTAAGGCTGACTGAACTTCATTTTTTCCCTTCCATTCTTCAATCGGAACATCAAACACCACGACTCCCTCTCGTCCTCGAATCTCCAAGATACGCGGTGTGTAACGCTGGACACGACGGAAACGAAGCAAAGAATACAAAGATCCCTGTAACTTTGAGTAACTCCCCCCTCCCCCCCCACGCAAAGAAAACAATTATGTTAGGCCTCACGACAACGTAAATAATTCCATCGTTTTATTGTGTCGTTAATTTCTTTTTTCCTTACTCATTTAATCTCAAGCGAGTAGTTTTCGTAATTATTGAACAATCATTGAGTGTCCCTTTTTTTACCTCCTATACGCGGAACTCTGTCAATCTGTCCAAAAAAAAAAAAAAAAAAGCCCCCACGACAATTCCATATTTTCATAGTGTCGTTATTTTTTTTTCCTTATTTAATCCCAAGCGAGTAGCTTTTGTAATTATTGGACGAGTATTGAGTTTTCCTCTTTTTTTTTACCTCCTTTACGCGGAACTCTTTTAATCACCTTGGGCTTATGTACGATCCAATTACACAACTTAATCACCGAGAGTAAAAATACGTGTTAAAATAGATGTGGTTTATAGCTTGGTCATTCTCTAGTGTACCATAAACTCCACTCACCACAAACCACTACTAATGCATGTAACCTGAATCTGCTTTACTGATGCGTAAAAATGAATTACAATCGATAAGTACCATTCAGATTAGTCTATTTCGGCATCTAATGATTCAAGTGAGAGAGAGAGAGAGAGAGAGAGAGAGAGAGAGAGAGGAGAGAGAGAGAGAGGAGAAGAGAGAGAGAGAGAGAGAGAGAGAGAGAGAGAGAGAGAGAGAGAGAGAGAGAGAGAGAGGAGAGAGAGAGAGAGAGGAGAGAGAGAGAGAGAGAGAGAGAGAGAGAGAGAGAGAGAGAGAGGAGACAAGAGAGAGAGAGAGAGAGAGGAGAGAGAGAGAGAGAGAGAGAGAGAGAGAGAGAGGAGAGAGAGAGAGAGAGAGAGAGAGAGAGAGAGAGAGAGAGAGAGAGGAGAGAGAGAGAGAGAGAGAGAGAGAGAGAGGAGAGAGAGGAGAGAGAGAGAGAGAGAGAGAGAGAGAGAATGCTTCAATGAATTTCGTCACTTAATTGACTCTTCAGACGAGAGGCCAATGGCTAAACGTAATTGAAGTTGATGACACGTTACTGGACAAAGTTTGATTTTCATAGTGATGTCCCGATTTTTTGCGCTTGAAAAAAAAATACTAAGAGAGTCTATGGGGAAAGGTACCATGACGTAGTTAAACAATATAAACATGCCTATAATACAAAAATAAAACCAAAAAAACCATGTTCGATTCTAACATGACGCTAAACCATTAAATAATTTCCTGTTTTTCTCCGATAGACACGTTCACAAAACAGTAAATATAATTCCCTCATCATTGCCGCAATACAAACACATCCGCTGCGTTCCCCGCACCACACGAGATCACGAGGCGTGTTGCGTGATCACCTGTGCTTGTTATGACGTCATGAAGGTGTGTGTGTGTGTGTGTGTGTGTGTGTGTGTGTGTGTGTGTGTGTGTGTGTGTGTGTGTGTGTGTGTGTTGTTTGTGTGGGGTGTTTGGGGTTGTATGTGTGTGTGGTGTGTGTGTGTGTGTGTTTTGTGGTGTGTGTGGTGTGTGGTGTTTTGTGTGTGTGTGTGTGTGTGTGTGTGTGTGTGTGGTGTTTTTGTGTGTGTGTGTGTGTGTTGTGTGTGTGTGTGTGTGTCCGAGGAGTGTACCCATTCATTTATTGAGCCCCCATGTGAATTACTATGCAAATCGTGTATAGGCTTGGGATAAAAACACCGTCAGAGAGAGAAAAATTTACGTCAACAGGAAAACGTCAAAACACTTCGTTAATATCCATCCAGTGTGTGAGGTGGAAAAAAATACAGTGACTTAATATGTAGCCGATCCTTTTCCATAAACATTAACACGAAAAAAATACAAGATATCACACACAAACACAACACACACACACACCTCAAATTAATCGATAAACAGATATTGGAATACCGTTGCAAGAGAACAATTACATGAGACCATTAGTAGGTAAATTAAGTTGATGCTATTAAAGGTAAGGTTATTGGCTTATTAGCAGAGTACCTGTCTCATGTGGGCGTTCAGGTGAAGGGGTGAGAGGCTGACTAGAGACATCTATTCCTCTCTTAGGGAATACATACCCTCATTTTTTACCTATAGCAACACCACCCTCCCGATCAATGCCCTCTACAGGTCATCGTTCTGGCTTCGTTGACACATGAGGGAGTGTTCGTCGCTTCTCCTGTCATTATTATACGTATTTTTATAAGGAAAGAGTCAACGCCCCTTCCTTCAGTTGTGTGCTTTGAAAGGGGTTCGTCTTTATAGTCTCCATTGGATTAGTCTTCATAGCCAGCAGGGTGAAATGTGATCAGCAGGGTGATTAAGAGATAATTAGAGAGAGACAGAAAGAAAGAGAGATAGAGACAGAGAGAGAGAAAGAGAGACAGAGACAAAGAGAGAGAAAGAGAGAGAGAGAGAATGGTATCCATATTGAATGTAAAGGTTGAGTGTGATATCATTCAACGAAAGTTTTATTTATTCTGATATGTAAAAGGTCAATATAAATAGTTCCAATGCTAGGTGCTCTGATGCACACGCGCGCCCACACACACACACACACACACACACACACACACACACATATACGGGGCCTCCTTATAAACAAACTGTCTATCTGTCTGTCTATCTCTCTTTCTCCCTGTCTCTCTGTCTGTCTGTCTCTCTCTCTCACACACCCACACCCACACACACACACACACAGACACCACACACACACACACACACACACACATATATATATATAGATAATATATATATATATATATATATATATAATATATATTATATATATATATATATAATATATATGACTACGTTAATGATATGTTTGAAAGAAATTTCAAAAACATAAATCAAGTAAAGCCGACAATGAATTACCTCAATTTTACAGAACGGAATGAAAAATTTTCTTTTCATGTTTTTTTTTAACCTCGCTCAAGTTTATGGCGCGACCGAATTTTAAGCTTGAAGTTGACTTTATATCTTATCATCCATTGTCATATACTTTTATATTAAAGAGGAAAGTAAGATAAGAGCAGAACACTAGTGAGAGGTGGAGGGAGGAGGAGAGAGATGGTAAACAAAAAATGCTTCAAAGAAACAGGGTGAAAAGAATAGAGAAAAAACACGAAAAATCATTTCTTAATTCTTTCGCTCATTTGCATATACTTATATATATTCTTTTATGAATATTCTTATTGCGATCTTTTATGTTTGTTTCATCGCTACGCTTTATCACTATATCTCTTTTAGTAGTGTTTTAGGACAAAATAGGTTACATGTAATATTCATTTGTTTGGAATTCATTTGAATTAACGTATTTAGCGTTATAATAAATGCATTATGTAGCATGCATTAATTTTACGAGGCCATCCACGCCATGCATATCACCCTCATTATTCCATCACAAAGCAACCCAACTCGTACATGGGAATCACAGAATTAACATAATCACGACAAATATCATCACTCATACAGCATAAAGGTGTGTACACATCCTGCCACTCCTTGGCGTGAATCACATCACCTCAAAGCAGTGCTAGATGTAGAGTCAGACGCAGCATTTATCTTGACGGGAGGAACAGCTTGATAAGGGAGGGTGACTCAAGAAGGACGAAGGGGTTGATGGAAGATTTGGAACCAGAAGGAAGAAGACTTTGAGGAGGTAGTGAAGGAGGGAGAAACAGGTGCATAGAGGAGGAAGAGCGTCAAGGAGGAGGAAGCGCTTGAAGGAGAACTGCCTCAAGGGGGAGAAACAGGTCGTGGGATGGGAGAGAAGTTGAGAAATGAGGAACGGCAGAAGGGGAAGGAATTCCGACACAATTTGAAGGACTGACACAGGAGGAATAGTGAGCCAGAGGACAAAGGAACACTAAAGGGTAGTGAGGCAGTGATGGAGAAATAACAACTTGACGAAGAGGATGAAGCCAAGAGGAGACAAAGTGTCCCGAGGAGGAGGATCGTCTTAAAGGAGGGGGGGGACTGTTAAGAGTTTCAGGAGCAAAACTGAATCCCCAATCAAGGTGTTAATAAGCCAGCGTGAAAAATCTTAAGAGAAGTTGAAAAAAAACAAAAGCAATTCACTAAAAACATTTGGACATTTTATCACCTCGTTAAATCGAAGAAATGCCTGGCCCTCGCAACGTCTTTATCTCACTCGTCATTAACAAGCACAATCATAAAAAAAGTCTTTCCATAACCTAAAACAAAAGAGTAGCAATGAATCCCTGAAGCTCATGTTACACGAGGATATTTTTTCGAGTATTTCCTCTTGAAACATGAGGAAACGGAACATAAATTGAGATAAATAGCTTTCATGTGATAACGTTATTTTTCCTCTAAGTATAATGTGTGGGAGTGACTTGTCTTACGCAGCGTTTGTCTTTGTATCTGAAAGCGCACCTGTGTCTGCGTTTAGGAGTCAAGGAGTAAAAAGTCGGGACAAGTAATAATGTCAAGTATAGCACAAGGGACGTCTGAGGGAAAGGATATGCTTGAGGGTGATGGACACATGGGATGCAAGACTAGCAGGTGTATGCCAGGTGCGTAAAGGACGTAGTGTACACTCTTAGAAAAAAAGGGTAGGAAAAGGGTAGGAAAAGGGTGTTTGTAGTGATGAAATACTGTTACCGTTTTTCTACCCTTACAAATATACCCTTTTGCAACCCTAAATATACCCTTTTGCAACCCTAAATATACCCTTTCTCAACCCTCTCGTCTAAAAAGGGTAGATAAAGGGTAAATGAAGGGTATAATCGGCAGCATCTACCCTCCAGTCTGGACATAGGGTTTAAAAAGGGTAGTGATGGTGCGATGTAACAATTCTACCCTTAATATACCCCCCATTTCTGAGAGTGTATGAGATGTGGTGGCAGGGCAGGACACTGGGATGGAGGGAAGGCAAGGGAATAGAGGCGATGATGGTGAAGAATGTGTTTATGGAAAGGGTTTAAATTGGACATGCGTGGAAGGGTTAGTGGTAGAAGTGACATTATATTTACTGAAATATACAACTAACCCAACACACACACTCAAACAAGACTACAGTGTCGTACCTTCCCATGACACGGACAGATGAATGGTTTGAACAGATAAACAGACAAACTGATAGAGAGAGACAGACTGGTGGATGAAAGAGAAGGAATAACAGAGTGAAATGAATATTACAACAGCCGTCTATAGCCAGTAGCGGCATTACGCCCAGGGTTAAAGGAGTAATATTTATAGACCTGAAATCAATGGTGGAACGAGTGATTGATTTTCTCTCGCTATCTTTCTAAAAATCGAGAAAATTATAGTCTTCCCAAATGCCATTACTCGTAAGTCTTCCTCCCCCTCCTTTTCCTACTCCTGTGAAAAGAGTAAAGAAGCTCAGAATCTATTACTGAGGTGACAAATTCTCTTTCGGTGGGTTTTGCAAGAGTGAAAGAAAGAAAATTTGTAACATATCTCGTGAGGGAAGCCAGGGAGAGAAAGAGAGTGGGAAGAGGAAGAGTAGGACGGAAAAGGGAGAGGAAATACTGGAAAAGTATTTATACAGGCATCAATCAAATGGACAACTGTTGATTTAGTATAGTTTATATGAACCTGTCGAATGTTAGTATTGAAATCCGGCAGCGTAAAGATAATTTGATTTACAATTTAATCTCTCTCTCTCTCTCTCTCTCTCTCTCTCTCTCTCTCTCTCTCTCTCTCTCTCTCTCTCTCTCTCTCTCTCTCTCTCTCTCTCTCGTGCAGCCCTGTCAACAAATCACCAAAATTACACACTAACCGCAGTTCATAAAGTTAATCGAAGCCAATCTCTCGGGAACCAACAATCAGACGCCTTCGTTCACAATTCTAAACTACAATTCAGTTCAACTTTTCAAAAAACATATATATTGAAAATGAGACAAACGTTAAGGTAGCGAATAAAAAATAGAACACAACGTTGTTTCTTTATGTTTAGTTTCATTTTTTTTTTCATATCCACAAAGAGAGAGAGAAAGTAGAGAAAGAAATATTAAAGGGCAAAACATATTGATATAGTTTTGGGCTTAATTAAACAGAGCAGATGTAACCCAAACACATATTTGCTCAGAGTTACGAACCAAATGAAATCGTGTGTTTGTCTTGCATTCTTACTCGTCATTAAGTGAGTACATGTGAGTGAGTGGCTGTATGTGGAGTGGGTGGAGTGGGTGGAGTGAGATTGCGAGAGTAAGTGAAGGAATGAGTGTTTGAGAGAGTGAGAGAGAGAGAGAGAGAGAGAGAGAGAGAGAGAGAGAGAGAGAGAGAGAGAGAGAGAGAGAGAGAGAGAGAGAGAGAGAGAGAAGAGCGAGAGAGAGAGAGAGAGAGAGAGAAGAGAGGAGAGAGAGAGAGAGAGAGAGAAGAAGAGAGAGAGAGAGAGAGAGAGAGTCATGGATATAACAAGAAATATGAGACAAAATAAAGTCTTTCGCATGGTTAAATTACATAAATAACCTCAGGTCTCGTTTGTTTATTATTTTGCTTGCTTACTTGTCCCCATGTTATGTACTGATGTGTGTGTGTGTGGACTATGTAAACATATAATACTGACATACTATAGAAACGTAACAGTAGCTTTCTTAACATACCTTTTTTTTCATTCCTTTAATCCCCCTCCCCCCCCCCACACACACAGAGACATGCACACACATTACAGCCATAACTACACGCCCTATACAAACAATGAAAGAGATGATTTTCCTTTTGTCTTGCCGAAAAGAAAAAAGCCATTCTCGAGGCGTTCTAGTCTAATGGTAACTCTATCATTAATATTATTGTTCTCTATTTCCTACCACCGACATGACCATCACACTCTCCACCCGAGGATATTATTATTGTTCTCTATTTCTACCACCGACATGACTCACACTCGTCACACCGAGGATAATATAATGTTACTATTTCCTACCACGACATGACCTTTCACACTCTCCACCCAGGTAATATTATTGTTCTTATTCCTACCACCGACGAGACCATCACACTCTCCACCGAGGATAATATATTGTTCTCTATTTCCTACCACCGACATGACCATCACACTCTCCACCCGAGGATAATATTATTGTTCTCTATTTCCTACCACCGACATGACCATCACACTCTCCACCCGAGGATAATATTATTGTTCTCTATTTCCTACCACCGACATGACCATCACACTCTCCACCCGAGGATATTATTACCAACAATAAAAACTCACTGTATCGTCACGCCAGGATGTCAGGAGTCGAGACAGAAGAATGGACACATGAAATCAGACAGAAGTAAATATGCAGTGACAGAAAGACAGATGTACAGACCCGTATCTAGTCTTTCACTATTGTATAAAAATGGTGAGAGCCGAAATTAACAGGTTTTATTGCATTATCAAATCTATATTACCAGATGATTGGTACCATGTCAACAGCAGAGGTTTTTGGGAAAATATTTTCATTCAATTCTTGTGTCTATTATTGCATTATCATTTTTATAAATTGCATATTTCCCTTGGGGCGGCGCGAGGCGGCGGCGGCCAGCGCGACTCTGCGGGAATAATGAAAGTGATGCATATACAATTATACATACATACATATGTACTACAAATATGAATATGAATATGTAGATATGCATATATGTGTACACCTCCCCCCCACACACACAACGAAATCATTATTTTGTCATGTAATTATATTGTCATCATTTTAGGATTTGTACATTATTCAACCCTTCATACACACTTCCTTCTAATTACTACCATCATGAACACCTGTACTGATAATCCTAAGACAACTAGAAATGTAACATATAAAGGAAAAGAGAAAAAAAATCAGGGTCATGTGGTTGAAAACGAGGTTCTCACTAACTAGAGATAAATACTATGGTCATGAAACTGAGAACACTGACACCTAAACGTAACTGACAAATCTTTCAAATCTTTAGTTGCATCACGAAGAGTAACAAGACACAATCTACTCGTAAACACACGAGACAACCCAACACACAATGCACCTTAAGGATCAAGCCAAACGGAAGAGTGGAACGCGAAACCTCCGGAGAGTTACTCAGTAATCTAGATAAGACAGTACAGAGGCGGAAGCGTTGAGGCTTAAACAGTGGCGCAGCATGGTTAGTGGTAATGCAACACTACTCGTAAGGCAGGGATTAACACAATGTAAAGAGGTACAGTACGATGAGAGAGAAGGAGAGTAGGATGAAAGGTGAGAGGGAGGGAGAGTAGGAAGGAGAGATGAATGGGATGGAGGATGACGTTTCTCTCAGTTCATGTAGGCGAAGGCATCAGGAGGCATTAGTGTAAGGAGCTTATGACCCACTATTAGCAGTTGCTCTCGAAAATACGCAAGCCTGGCCGACCTTGATTCTAGTGGAAAAACTGATTTCAAAACCCGAAAGTGGATGTGGTGAAGGAGGAAGAGACGAACGCGAGTGATGCATCAAAGGTGAACGCCAAGAAAGCAGAGCATATTACCTGTGGAAAAGGCATGAAGAAGTGAGGGTCAAAGGGAAGTAAGGAAGGAAGGACTGGGAACTGTGAGAGGCTTAGGTAGCAGTCCTTGATCTATTTGATATAAGATTTTCCTGGATTCTTTTGTTAAGTACCTTTGCCTTTCACACCAGTAATTGGAACTCGATATGAATCTAGCTTACTATTGTTACAAATATCTTTACCGACCTATCTATCAACATGTTTGCCTATCGACTTGTAAATTTACCTGTCAATCACCCAGCCCTACAATCTACCTACGTACCTATTTCTCTCCCGCTATCAATCTTTCTATTCATCTAGGTATCTCGTATACAGAACAGACATGCCCGAAAGAGAGCTCTTCCAATATTTTGTCTTTAATAGTATGTAAGGAAGATTGCCAACTATCAGAGCCCTCAAGTGAAAAAGCCCACATTCGCTATAGGCTCAACCCCCCTCCCCCCCCCGAAAGCACAACATAATTCAAGAGGCCTGAAAGGAAATATCTTGAAGCATAAGATTGTTTATGCTGGATAATTATTCAAAGTGGCAGAGGTTAAATGCATATTTTTTCTCCTAAATAGAAGGTAATGAACAACATATTTTCTGAAATGTTATGTGGCAAAACATGTTGCATTTTTACTTATTGCGAAAAGAGTAGGTGAGGGCAGAGGCAGAATTAACTTTTTTTCCCTTTCATGATGGTGAAAATTTGAGGCGTGAGCAGATAATTAATATCAGCCAAAACACCACAGTACACCACTACACCATGATTTTTTTTTTCTCTCTCTCTCTCTCTCTCTCTCTCTCTCTCTCTCTCTCTCTCTCTCTCTCTCTCTCTCTCTCTCTCTCTCTCTCTCTCTCTCTCTCACGTATCACCATACATCGCCATCACGTCACTATCGTCTCGCTATCAATCACGCCGATGCCTCCATTCATAAGATGGAGGAGGAGGGGAGCAGCAGCAGCAGCATCCGTCAGGCGCACCCACGTGGCAGGCGGCGGGCAAATATTCAGGACTGACTGCTAACTCACTCCCTTGTCCGCTACAATAAAACATCAACCGACCACTATAACTGTAACATAAACTGTCGTGTTCTGATTTACTTCTACAACACAATGGCATGGAGTTGGGAGGAGGAGGAGGAGGAGGAGGAGGAGGAGGAGGAGGAGGAGGAGGAGGAGGAGGAGGAACTAGCAGCAGCAGGAACAAGAGGAGGAGGAGGCGGGCCAACAGGTGATATAGGAACCACAGCTCAACAATTTTGGTGACATGTAATCAAGTGGCGTGCCTTCCATACGTGACATAGTGGGTGGAAGGTCATTAGTTCACAATTGTGTGGGATATGACTTTACATTGGTAGTAATTTGGATGGACAGAATAGGGACGGGGGGAGGAGGGAGCCCAAAACGATATATTTTGGTGGCGATGGTAAAGGGCAGGAAAGGACGCGAGGCTTTTTACCCAAATGGTGCTTTATGTAATGCGATATGTTAAACACAATTTATCGATCTGGTATTGATGATATGAGGGAAATTACTTAAGTTTTGGAATAAGTGTATCCCTTTTCGTAATTGTCGTCTCCTTAAAAAAAAGAGATTGAAGTATTTACGTGTAATGACATTTTTAGCATTTTGAGGAGTTTAATATTCCCTTGTTATTAAGAGTTCTACATATTCATTATACTTACACAATCACCACTAGCGAAAACAATTCTTCCTAACACACAACTAACTCAAACCTTCCCTACCATCACCACCACATTCACACACACACAAAAAATTAGAGAGGGGGAGAGAGAGAGAGAGAGAGAGAGAGAGAGAGAGAGAGAGAGAGAGAGAGAGAGAGAGAGAGAGAGAGAGAGAGAGAGAGAGAGAGAGAGAGAGAGAAGAGAGAGAGAGAGAGAGAGAGAGAGAGAGAGAGAGAGAGAGAGAGAGATACAGGGGCAAGAACGACTTCACTATAACCTTGTACGCCTGGTAAGCCAATCAACAGCATAAGAAAGTGAACGGTGAATCATAAAGTCAGGTGAGATCAGAGGAGCAGTTATTCTAGATTCTGGAACGTAACTGTACACACACACACCTGTTCTTGGGATATATAGGGGCCACAGGTGTGTTTCAATGGCCACAGGTGTGTTACAATGGCCGTGCCGTGTAGTGGAGGAGTAAAAGGTATGGATTCACTTTCAATTTCACGTATCTGAGTTCCTGGTACAAGTCAGATTAAAGTTAAATGCAACCAATTTCGATCACTGTTCCTGCCTTGAATCCTATGGCCCATTTTCTCTCCCATTGATGAATAGACTGGGTATTTTATTGCTCGTGTATTTGTCTTTCATACGAAGGATTTATTTGTATTTTTGGGTATTTCTGTATTGACTTTAAAGACTAAATTTCCATCGTTAAAAGCTCGGAGGGAATATTTTTATTTTTCATAAAGGTTTATTGTGGGAGTTTTTTTGCTTCTTTCTTTTTCCTTTCCCTCTCTCTTTCCCTGTCTCTCTTTCTCCTTTTCCTCTTCTCCTTTTCATTTCTTTCATTTATTCTCTTTTATCTTTTGCTTCATTTTTTTCCCTCTCTACTCTTTCCCTTCTCTCCTCTCTCCTCTCCTTTCTTCCTTCTTCTCTTCTTCTCTCACTCTCTTTTCTCTCTCTCTCCACCGTTCCCCTTCGCCACTTCAAGTCATTTAAAACTTCATACCACTTTTCCCTTTTTTCTCTTTTAATCCATTTCCTTCGAGTTTATTTATTTCCATTTGTTACGGATACTTAAATAATCGTCCATTCTCATTTATTTATTTTTGGGCCATCACCTTTTACTATATAAATTTTTGTTACCTCTTTAGGTTTCCCCCAAAATTAAAATGCATCGTTGTGACCGGTGGACCTTAAATTCTCTTCTTTCTCTCTTCTTCTTCTACTATTCCTTCTCTCTCTCTCTCATCTTTTCTTGGAGGGGGAAGGAGAGTTATGCATTGTCTGTACAGGGCTATTTTTCTACCTAAATGGCCCATTATTTATTTGACTTTGTGTAGTTTTGCGTCATAGTCAGAGTGATGGGCTGGGAACGCTGGTGAAAAAAAAAAAATGAATATATTAGTAAAAATAATTTAATGAGTTGAAAAGGAGATTTTGAACGACTGAAAAGATATTGGATGGAATAGGTTAGTGATACAGAGAGAGAGAGAGAGAGAGAGGAAAGAGAGAGAGAGAGAGAAGAGAAAGGGGAGAGAGAGAGAGGGGGAGAGAGAGGAGAGAGAGAAAGGAGAGGGGGGAGAGGAGAGAGAAAGAGAGAGAGAGAGAGAGGGAAAAGAGAGAAGGAGAGAGAGAGAGAGGAAGGGGAGAGGAGAGGAGAGAGGGGAGAGAGAGAGAGGGGAAGAGAGAAGAGAGAGAGAGAGAGAGAGAGAGAAGAGAGAGAGAGAGAGAGGAGAGAGAGAGAGGAGAAGAAGAAGAAAGAGAGAAGGAATTTGAGAAGGGAAAAAAAAGAGAGAAGGGAAAAAAACAGAAAAAAAAAAAAGGAGAAAGAAGAAAGTGGAAGAGAAAAAGGGGGAAAAGAATAAGAGATGAAGAGGGAAAAAAAAAGAGAAAAAATAAAAGAAGAAAGAGGGGATTAAAGAGAAAATGCAAAAAAGAAAAGAAGAAGAAAGAAAGATAGATAAAACCCCGGGGGGAAAAAAAAAAAAAAGCGGCCAAAAGGAAGAGAAAAAGAAAAAAGAAAAAATAATATAAACTGGGGAAAAATTTTGGAGGAAAGAATTACTGGCACAGATTTGGAAAAAACTAGGGGGAAAAGGGTGATTAAGAAAGAAAAGGGGGTCAAGGGAAGGAATAGGGGGGGGAAAAGGGGGGAAAAACAAAAAAGAATAAGAAAAAAGAGGGAAAAGAAAATCACTAAAAAATAAAAGAGAAAAAAAGAAAAAGAAAGAAAAAAAAAAAAAAATTTTCCCCCCCAAATTTTATTTACTCCACAGAAAAAACCCCCCAAAAAAACTTTTTCAAATGGTTAAAATTTTGGGGAAGAGAGAGCAGAGAGAAGGAAGAGAGAGGAGGAGAGAGAGGAGGCGGATTTATGAAGTAAGTAAAATCATGGAGAAGGAACATTTATGGAGGAAAAGAATTACTGCACACCAGAATCGTAAAAAACTAACAGGAAAAAATAAAAACAAGGATGATTAAGAAAGAAAGTGAATGTTCAAGGAAGTAGAATAATTGAGCTATGAATTTATGAATAACTAAAATTGCAAAAAATAATAATAAGAAGAAACGATGCCCTTATTTTTAATAGGAATATTATCCTACCTAATAACATTAAAAGAGGAAACGTATTATGATAATAATGGATAGTTATGTTTTTATAGACCCCTCCATCCTCTCATCCCTCCTCTACTTCCTCCCCTCACTACCTCTCCTCCCAAGCGGTTCAAAATTTACGTCCACGAGATAAATTTCCCGCAAAAAAAGACAAAAAATATATATATCAACCTCGAGTAAAATTTTCTGAGTTACGACATCAATGTGCAGCTGAGTGTGCGGGACATAGGAATGGAGGGGGGGAGAGAAGGGGGATATAGAGGAGGGGTGGAGGAAGGGGGAGAGGAAGGGAAGGGAGGGGGAGAAGGAGGGAAGGGGGAGGCGGAGGACGAGAGATAGAGGAAAGAGAGGGAGGGGAAGAGGGGAACACGAGCATAAGAGATTAAAAAGTGAGGAGAGAGAGAGGAGAGAGAGGGAGGAGAGAGAGGAGAGAGGAGAGGAGAGAGGAGAGAGAGAGAGAGAGAGAGAGAGAGAGAGGAGAAGAGGAGAGAGAGGAGGAGAGAGAGAGAGAGAGAGGAGAGAGTGTTTGAAAGCCATTTATTTTCACGTTGAACATCACACAAAGGCTTTAAATCGGCAGTCTTCGTGGTGTCCATTTTGTTTTCTGACGAGGTGGAAGGAGGAGGAGGAGGAGGAGGAGGAGGAGAGGAGGAGGAGGAGGAGGAGGAGGAGGAGGAGGAGGAAGAGGAGGAAGAGAAAGAGATGGAAGAGAAGGAAGAGAAACACAAAGACAAGGAGGTTTAGATTGCAGGAAAAAATGACATAAAAACAGAAAATGGAAGAGGCAGCGGAGAAGGAAGAGGAGGAAGAGAGGTGATAAAATAAAAGAGTTGTGGGAATCATGCCAACAAAATAAGACCAATGAATGGAAGAGAGGAAAACCTGCTGAAAAGATAACTGAAAAGATAACAACAAAAAATAAAGCAACATTTCTATAATTTCCAAATACAACAAAGGAGAAAGTTGATGATAAAAATAGACAATACAATATAAGAAAACTAGAAAAATAACGTGGAACAAAGCACAGACAACTCAAAAGATATTAGTATACAAATAACAAGAAAGACAAAGGAAAAACAGCCACTAGAACACCCTACTAAAAAATCCAAAAAAGAATAAACAAAAAATGAAACGTCATGAAAAAGGAAACAGATGCGTGTACCGATTGACTAAGAAGATGGAGGGAGAGGGAGAGTTGAAAAGGAGAGAGGAAAGGAGAGAAAAGGAAGCAGGCAATATCAGGGTAATCTTTGACAACACAGCAATAAGGGGACTCGGAACTCCCCTCACACTCACTCGCTCCCTCATAATGATAACTCAGCCTTCGGGTAAGCGGCTTAGCACGGTCTGGCCTCCACCTAACCTCGTGTTTATTGGCTTTTCTGACGTTTTTAATGTGTGTGCTCTCACCTGTAAAACCCAACCAGCGGGTGTACCACAGAATGATGAGCTGTATGGTTGATTTAGTTATGGCTCCAGGGTGTGTGTGTGTGTGTGTGTGTGTGTGTGTGTGTGTGTGTGTGTGTGTGTGTGTGTGTGTGTGTGTGTGTGTGTGTGTATGTGTGTTGTAAAGTGTGTGTGTGTGTGTGAGAGACAAAGAAACGAGAGAGAGGAGAGAGAGAGAGAGAGAGAGAGAAGACGAGAGAGAGAGAGAAGAGAGAGAGAGAGAGAGGAGAGAGAGGAGAGAGAGGAGAGAGAGAGAGAGAGAGAGAGAGAGAGAGAGAGAGAGATATTAGGTAAATAGGAAAATCTTACCCATTGTCTCTTTGCATATTTGAGAACCATGGTCAGTTGTTATGGTAAATCTCTCTCTCTCTCTCTCTCTCTCTCTCTCTCTCTCTCTCTCTCTCTTCTAAACATTACAACACACTTTGTTTTCCACAGTTATCACTTTTACATTTTCCTCTTCAGCACAGCAAACCACAAGCCGGTAATTACTGTAGACCTTTCATTAATCCGGAATCACGTTTTTGTTTCATTCACCCTGATTTCTATTTACAAATCCCTCAACAATATTCCCTCAGCCTCCACCACCACCCTGTAAATCAGATGTCTTTATTCCCCTCACTCATTCCTCTTAAACCCTCTTTCCCTTTCTCTTTAACCGAGGGGAGTGAGGGCAATGTGTCTTATCGCCCCTCTGAGACAAGACCAGAGGCAATCCTGTTTTTCCTCGCAGAGTATCTCAGGGCCAATCGCTTCTCCCTTTCCCTCTCTTGGCCCAAAGGCGGGATCCGGCGACACAGCGAGAGGAAGAGAGAGAGAGAGAGGAGAGAGAGAGAGGAGGAGAGAGAGAGAGAGAGAGAGAGAGAGAGAGAGAGAGAGAGAGAGAGAGAGAGAGAGAGAGAGGAGAGAGAGAGAGAGAGAGAGGAGAGAGAGAGAGAAGGAGAGAGAGAGAGAGAGGAGGGGGAGGAGAAGAGAGAGATGAGAGAGGAGAGAGAGAGGGAGAGAGGAGAGAGGAGAGAGAGAGGGAGAGAGAGAGAGAGAGGAGAGAGAAGGAGGAGAGATAAGAAGAGAGAGAGAGAGAGAGAGAGAGAGAGAGAACGAGAGAGAGGAGAGAGAAGAGAAGAGGAGAAGAGAGGAGAGAGAAGAGAAGTACGAGAGATGAGAGGAGAAGATGAGAGAGAGAGAATAGTATATAATACAATAATGTAAAAAAATAACGATGATATAATGACAATACTGGAACCGATTTTCACTTTCTTTGTAAATATCTCTCTCTATATTATATCTATCATCTCTCTCTCTCTCTCTCTCTCTCATCCTCTCTCTTCTCTCTCTCTCCTCTCTCTCTCTCTCTCTTATCTCTCTTTCTCTCTCGTTCTTTATCACACCCACCGCATCACCTTTCATCCCCCAAATCTTCTCTTTTATCTGAATGAAAATTCGTCCACCTCAGTCTCCCACATTCTTCCGGGTTTTTTTTCTCTCGAACTTAGTTGGAAACACTCCTTCCTTTCTTCATTCCTCATCCTGTCCTCTCTGTACTCCTCCTGCCGGTATATCTTTGGATGAAGTCATAGGACACGGAGGAGAAATAATGAGAGAGAGAGAGGAGAGAAGAGAGAGAGAGAGAGGAGAGGAGAGAGAGAGAGAGCGAGAGAGAGAGAGAGGAGAGAGAGAGAGAGAGAGAGAGAGAGAGAGGAGAGAGAGAGAAGAGAGAGAGAGAGAGAGAGAGAGAGAGAGAGAGACGAGAGAGACGAGAGAGAGAGAGAGAGAGAGAATCAAGTGTTGCAAACTTTTAAATTTTAGATTTGATAGGATTAAACCAAACTCACTCTTTCATGAAAGCTGGGAAAGAGAAAAACAATAGTAAAAATAGCCCGAGGCAACGAGAACCATGCGATTAAAAGCGGTAAAGAGAGAGGGGATGAAGGAAAGAACAGGATTGGGAATGGATAAAAATAATAAAAGAGTGGGAATCTATCCTCTTATATAAATAAAAT
>JACEEZ010019268.1:193338-203338 GCA_016584305.1 Chionoecetes opilio | reverse complement strand
AAAGATAATATATACAACATTTCAACGTGAACATAAATATAAACAAAACAAAAACAAAAAAAACAGAAGTCCCAACAGGGTATCAGTCTTGGGTTGAAAAAAAAGGAAAAAAGTTTCGAACACGTTGAATGAACTGAACGAGCCTCACGGAAACTGCTTCGTGTGGCTCACTTCAGGGTTCATCGCCTCGCCCCAAGAAGGGATCGAGACAAAAAATGTAGAAAAGAAATAAAGATAAAAAATATAAGTTTACGACCCTAAAACACTCACCGAACAGTAAAAGTTGGAATTAGTTTTGAGAGAGAGAGAGAGAGAGAGAGAGAGAGAGAGAGAGAGAGAGAGAGAGAGAGAGAGAGAGGAAGAGAGAGAGAGAGAGAGAGGAGAGAGAGAGAGAGAGAGAGAGGAGAGAGAGAGAGAGAGAGAGAGAGAGAGAGAGAGAGAGAGAGAGAGACTTATGGAGGGTTGGCGTTACCTGGAGAGCGAGGGAGAAAAATATATAAACGCACAAACAAACATACGCATCCTCACACACACACACACACACACACACACACACACACACACACACACACACACACACACATGGAAACAGAAAACAGAGTAAAGGGAAATTCATATAGACATGCATTGAAAATAAAGGGAGCAAACAAAAACAGAGAGAGAGAGAGAGAGAGAGAGAGAGAGAGAGAGAGAGAGAGAGAGAGAGAGAGAGAGAGAGGAGAGAGAGGAGAGGAGAGAGAGAGAGAGAGAGAAGAGAGAGAGAGGAGAGAGAGAGAGAGAGAGGAGAGAGAGAGAGAGAGAGAGAGAAGAGAGAGAGAGAGAGAGAGAGGAGAGAGAGAGAGAGAGAGAGAGAGAGAGAGAGAATGAAAATAAGAAGAGAGAGGAAGTCAGATATATATTTTACTAACTTTATTATATTATTTTTTCTATATCAAACTAACACAGGTATCGTGAAAGGTGTTCGTTGTCGTACATTTTACTGCAATAAACTCTACGGCATTACGAGTACAACTGTGAGTTTACTTAAATAACATATACTCCAACATTTATTTTCAGCGCCTCTCCAACGAATGATAGTTGCGAAAAGATTTTAAAAGCTACCTAGACTCTGGTATATCGTTTTATTTCACTGCGACTCTCTCTCTCTCTCTCTCTCTCTCTCTCTCTCTCTCTCTCTCTACTCTCTCTCTCTCTCTCTCCCCTCTACCTTTTTCCAAGCTATAATGTGCAATTGTGCATGAGTAAAAGAAACTGCACGTTTTTCAACACACACACACACACACACACACACCACTCACTTACACACACGCAAACGCACACACACACACACACGCAAACACACACGCACGCGCACACACACACACACACACACACACACACACACACACACACACACACACACACACACACACACATACATTTGACAAAAATAGGTCATCACTGAAAAATATGATACGAACATTATATAATAAAAAAAAAAATTAAAAAAAGATAAGTTTAGCGAGAAATTACGTGGCAAATACTGACACAAGAACTTAAACATCAGACAAGGAGCATAAAAAACAGCTGAACAAAGAGAACGAATAAAAGAAAAGAAAAAAATACAACATAGACAGCAAACCTAACTCAAAACACATAAAATTGAACCCTAAAAAAATATAAACTCAAAAATATATAAAAGAACAGGAATTAGAACAGTGTACACTATTTTTATGGAGCTGAGAAAACGCTGGCTTGATAGTGATGGCAATGTATAAGACATCTGTTAATACCACACAATAACAAAAGGGAAGAAAATATGTAACACGACCATAAATACTGAAGTTTCAGATCTGGGTCACAATAAGATTACACATTGAACAGGGAACGAGAAATCCGGAAGTTTACATTAAGCTTACATAACAAACCGTTACATAGGCCTACTTACTTACTTACTTTATTTACTACTTACCTACTCTAAAAAAACAGGGAGTGAAGTTTAAGAAAAGGCAAGTTTTTAAGTGCAAATAAATAGGGAGCGTAATGGAAGAAATGGGAAGTTTTTAAGTGAAAATAAATAGGGAGTGAAGTAAAAGAAATGAGAAGTTTTTAAGTGAAAATAAATAGGGAGTGAAGTGGAAGAAATGGAAAGTTTTTAAGTGAAAATGAATAGGGAGTGAAGTGGCAGAAATGGGAAATTTTTAAGTGAAAATAAATAGGGAGTGAAGTGGCAGAAATGGGAAATTTTTAAGTGAAAATAAATAGGGAGCGAATTGGAAGAAATGAGAAGTTTTTAAGTGCAAATATGTGTTGTAGTCATGATTCACTGTACCTTCACTGCTTATTTTACTTACTTTACTTGACTTACTTTACTTCACTGAACTTGCACTGCTTCATTTATCAAAACAAACAAAATTCAAGGTAGACATTAAATACACTTCTGCAAATACATGTTTTGCCAATATCTTCAAGGAAACAACAGGGCAGAATACTGAATTGTGTGGAGTCCCAAAGCAAATACCTCCAGGGAACATACTGGTCTTTAAGTTTGAGAAATATTAAAAATAGAAAAGCACCAAACACACACATACATTTGCAAGGTAAAAGAGGGAGCAGTAACACCATTGAACTGAAGAGCTTTGAGAGGCACAAGATCTCTGAAAATATACTTCATTACATGTGCGGAGGGTGTAAAATGAAAGACTAAAAGGCGAGTTGCATGTTTTAAGGATATTTATGGGAATAACTTAGAAGTGAATAATGTATAGCATTCCAAAAGAAATATCGTAGTGTGATATAGTACAACTTAGAGGATAAATATATGTATAACAGTAAAGGTGGAAAACTACTAGACGGAGTAAGGAAAATACGTGGATAGAAAAATAAAATAAATAACGCAAAATTTCCAGACAGAAAGAAAGAAAAGGAATTAAGAGGACAGAAAAGTCAGCGAAAACAGAAGGAAAAGTGTGGAGCGATATTTCAAAACACAACAGGAAGGTAAAATACATGCAAAGTAAAGGCATCGAGGCTGACACCACACACTGAAACACACACACACACACACACACACACACACACACACACACACACACACACACACACACACACACACAAACACACACCGAGAAATCCCGGATTCGATCCCCGGGCGGAGCGGAGAAAGATGGGCGGTCTTTTTAAAACTCGAGCCCCTGTCCACCCAGCAGTGAATGGGTACCGGGTGTTAGCTGGGGGTTGTGTCCCGCCTCTCGATGTGGTGGCTTCGGCCAACAAGTACAAAGGAAGCAAATACAAAAATGTAGATAGTGACGGGACCATACAAATGTAGCTCAGGCCCTGTAAAAATAAGACTAGGTAAATACACACGTATCTACCATTTCCTACCCACCCACCCCCACCCCCCACACACACACACACACACACATCTCTGTTAGTATAATAAACGACAAAAACAGTAACAACAAAACAAACAAAAACAACAAAGACAGACAAAAACACAATACAACAAATATATCAGAAACAAAGACAGTAGCAGTAGTGGTGGTGGTGAGCAACTGAAAACGCGAAACAAACAAAGGGAGATAGATGCAAAGTGAGGGAGAAAAGAAAAGGTGAAGGCGGAGGTCTGACCACAGCTCTGCACCTACACAGCAAACCTTCCCTTTTACCTGTGTGGGGAGAACAAATTGGGACTGATGTTACCTTGCCCGAAACAACCCAAACACTTGATGGCTTTAGCAGGTGAAGCGTCCAAATGGGGCGAAAAGGAAGTAAGGTAAACAAGGACGTTGATATAGAGGGATAAAACAAAGTGGAAAAGGATAGAAGAATAAGCCTAGTTATATGGGACACTGTGTGTGTGTGTTTGTGTGGGTAAAGAGATGGAAAAGGGAATGGGATAAAAAAAACCTTCTTCTGTATAGATGTATGGCGGTGTAAAGTAAATGTGTGTTTGTGGAAGGATTGTGGGTAATGTGTGGATATACAGGAGTGTGTGTGTGTGTGTGTGTGTGTGTGTGTGTGTGTGTGTGTGTGTGTGTGTGTGTGTGTGTGTGTGTGTGTGTGTGTGTGTGTGTGTGTGTGTGTGTGTGTGTGTGTGTGTGTGTGTGTGTGTGTGTGTGTGTGTGTGTGTGTGTGTGTGTGTGTGTGTGTGTGTGTGTGTGTGTGTGTGTGTGTGTATGAAAGAAAGACATTAATTAAATCGAAATTATACGGAAACAATAACAAACATGTATTTTTTTTATTGTATAGGTACGGAAAATAACCAAAGAAGTAGAAAACACAAGAGACAGTGAAGAAAAAACGAGGGGGGAAAAATGAAAGATTACAGAAACCACACAGCAAAAATACCAAAACCAAAACGAACAAATAACAAATAAAAATTCCATAAAAACAAAAGCAAAACTATAAAAAATTGAAACGGAAAAAGGACATGACAAGCCCAGGAATTAAAAGAAAAAAGAGAAAAAGACAGAAACACTAGAAGGGATAAAGAAAAAGAGCCCAAAATGCACACAAAGAAATACCAAGACACGCGAGAGGGAAGGACGGAACAGAGTGAGGCTGAGTTCTAAGATTTGTCCGGCGGTTTTTGAAGGGCTGGGGACGCAGACGACAGCGCCCCAGTGGGATAGAAGGCGTGTCACTCACTCTTTTCGGGAGGAGCGGGTCATTTGGGGCCAGGCAGCAGCTACAGAAGGCGTGGTTACTTGGCCGCGACGATGTGTTGTGGTGGAGGAAGAGAGGTAAGGAAGGGCTTAAGGGGGAAGGGGCTTGGGGGATGTGGGGCTTGGAGAGGGGCTTTGGGGGGGCTTAGGGAGGATATGGGGTTGGAGGGGGGGCTTGGAGGGGTGGGTGAGGGGAAGCTTCTGCAATATAGTCTTTTACTTATTTCCTTTGTTCCTATTCATTTCATCTTTTTTTTGTGTCCTTATGTCTTTTCTTTTTGTCTTTGTTTCTTGCAGATTATTTTTCTTTTAATACTTCTTTTTTTAAGGGGAGGAAAAGGCTATTCAGCTCTTATGGTACTTCAGGTTTTTTTTCCTTTTATTTTCCTTAATCACCTATTTATTGGAGGAGAATATTGCTATTCACTAGGAGTGTATGCATCACTTATTCACTAGGAGGGTATGCATCCTTTATTCACTAGGAGTGTATGCATCACTTATTCACTAGGAGTGTTATGCATCACTTATTCACTAGGAGGGTATGCATCACTTATTCACTAGCAGGGTATACATCACTTATTCACTAGGAGTGTATGCATCACTTATTCACTAGGAGTGTATGCATCACTTATTCACTAGGAGTGTATGCATCACTTATTCACTAGGAGGGTATGCATCCTTTATTCACTAGCAGGGTATGCATCACTTATTCACTAGGAGTGTATGCATCACTTATTCACTAGGAGGGTATGCATCACTTATTCACTAGGAGTGTATGCATCACTTATTCACTAGGAGTGTATGCATCACTTATTCACTAGGAGTGTATGCATCACTTATTCACTAGGAGTGTATGCATCACTTATTCACTAGCAGGGTATACATCACTTATTCACTAGGAGGGTATACATCACTTATTCACTAGGATGGTATGCATCACTTATTCACTAGGAGGGTATACATCACTTATTCACTAGGAGGGTATGCATCACTTATTCATGTGTCATGTTCTGTGGTTTCGTTGTATATTTTATTAATTTTTTTTCATTAACTCTCCTAAAGCCAAAAAAAGTAGTTTACTTTTTCATAGATTTCTCAAGGGCATTTTCCCGCTCTCCTTTCATACATCTATAAAGTGAAGCCTTCTCTTGTTTCGTTCCATCAATTGATACTTCATTCATTTTTCATTTCTCTATTCATCTTAGAAAGCAAAACAAAGTCATTCATGTCTTCCTTCAACAACTCTTGCATGCTTTTTCCTTCCCTTTCAGAAACAGTTAAATCAAAGGCTTCATCTTACTTGCATTTCTCTCCAAATCATGGCTGACCGTTCCTTTGTTCCCTCTGCCCTCCCCTCGCCTGTCACTCACCACCTCCCTACCTGCACCTCACGGCTGTCATTAAAAAGGAATCAATTATCGCAAACTATATCTCACATTATTTAGGGTTACCTAATGAAAATTAATCAACTCTCTCTCTCTCTCTCTCTCTCTCTCTCTCTCTCTCTCTCTCTCTCTCTCTCTCTCTCTCTCTCTCTCTCTCTCTCTCTCTCTCTCTCTCTCTCTCTCTCACTCTCTCTCTCTCTCTGCGAAATATAATAGTTTCTCTCTTTTTTTCATTATTCCGGCGACAGCTGCACCTTGCCGACGTATTAGAAATTATAATTACAACTCTGAGAAAATGTGAATTTGGTGGCCTTCGAGGAGCCTGCCTGAAGGAAAAGAGAGAAAAAAAGTTTAATATCAGACCAGAAGATGTTCTTACTCTCTTTCTCTTCTTTTATTTCTTTACACTGTATGTTCTGTCTCTCTCTGCAGATATGCTTTACCTGTATATTTTTTGTATTCCTGATTCACTTATCCTTTAATATTTTTTCATATCCTTGACTCATTTACCATTATTATAAGACATAAGTGAATTAAAAAAAAAATTCTTAAAGTATTTCCCTTTGAAGGTAAAATAAATTCCTCTATCACCCTTTTCTGTGGAGGTTAAGCATTATCCCTCCCGACTTTAATTACTGAAAAATAATGAAAATAACTGTGAAAAAATATATCTATCAACCAAGGGAACTAGAGGAGAAGCTACCACTCAAGAGACTATCACTAATGGCCTTGGAATTCTTGGATGACGTTTAAGAAATAGCGAGAGAGAGAGAGAGAGAGAGAGAGAGAGAGAGAGAGAGAGAGAGAGAGAGAGAGAGAGAGAGAGAGAGAGAGAGAGAGAGAGAGAGAGAGAGAGAGAGAGAGAGAGAGAGAGAGAGAGAGAGCTTCTCGACTCATCCTCTAAAGAGTTCACATCATTTTCCTTAATCTGGAGTGCAGTGGCTTAGGTCATTCTAGGTCAGAGGAGGAGGGAGGGGTTGGAGGGGAAAGGGGACGGGGTAAGAGGGATAAGGGTGTGGACAAGGAGGGGATAAGGAGGGTTGGGAGTGGCAGGTTGGCGCCTCTTTCATAGGTCTGTTGACACCAGCGAACCACATCTCCATTTTTCGTCTCCCTGATCTTCCATCTCACCCCTCGTTCCCTCACCCCTTCCATAATCTCCCCTTTTGCCGTCCCACTCCGATAATGGCTAAAGCGGGGGATTAAGGTTAGTGCCCCCCTTTTCCCTCCCCCCGTCTATTAGTTAGCCCCCCAAATTCCTCTCAAAACACTTCAGACTCTCCTTTTTCATTCGTCATGGCTTATACCTTCTTCTCGGTCGCCTCCTCCTTCTCTTCTTCTCCTCTTCCTCCTCCTACACTTCTTTCTCTCCCTCTTTCAACGCCATTTTCTCTTCCTCATTTGCCTGTCGTTTATATACTGCGCATCCATTGCCATTTTTTTCTTTCTCAAAATTCACGTCGCTTCCATTTAAATTTGAGGAAAACTTTGAAGACGTGGAATAAGTTATTTCGTTACCAGCATCATTACGATCCTTACCTTTTTCATGGCGTTCTCAAATACTTTTTTTTTGACGTATAACTCAGACTTTGCAACTCTTGTTAGTGGTTCTTCGTTACCCACATATTTTATGCAGCAACTTTTATTAATGACCAACTAGGACTGAATACTTATCTAATATTCGTACTGGCATAGTTTTCCAATACTTCTGAATATCACTAATCACCAAAAAAGTTTGTCTTTCGTCTATCTCACACAGAAAAACTTTATTAAACTTTACAACAATTCAAAAATGTTACAAAACCTTCTTGTTTGCTATAATTGAATAAAAAATAAAATAAACGGAGGATAGAGCATCAGTAAGGCAGTAAATAAGACGGTTTGAGCTCACAACAGGCAGGTAAAGTCTGTCCCTTAGAGGTAAATCCCATTGTTGATAGAAACGTTTGCAGGAGTCCAGTAACAAGCTCGCCTCCTCCTCCTCCTCCTCCTCCTCCTCCTCCTCCTCCTCCTCCTCCTCCTCCTCTTCCTCCTCCTTGCCTGCAAAGGGTCTGACGTTCGGGGTTCCTGCGCCATGCAAACTTTATCCGTCGAGATATCTTGAAAGAAACCTCGAAATAATAAAAAAAACTAACCGAAATGTACTGTCCGAAACGAAGAAATCGGATATACAATGTGTAATTTGTAATGTACCGAAAGAAAAGCGAAAATTATTGTAGTATTTCACCTCCGATGAATTATTCTACGGTAACATTTCGGTGAGATTCGTTCTGGGTGAGGCGGCCGATTTCAAACACTTATTCAATTTGTATTCATTTCATCCTCACGGCGTGTGTCCGATGGAACTCATAACCTTTGCTGAGGCACGTCTTCTTTATTTGTCTTTTTTATTTAATTTTCTTCTTCATCTACGTTTCGTCCATTTTCTTTCCCTTCTCCTCCTCTTTGATTCTGGAATATTTTTTGGTAGTTTTTAAATATTTGTGCCTGTTATGTTATGCTGCCCTCTCTCTCTCTCTCTCTCTCTCTCTCTCTCCTCTCTCCTCTCCTCTTCTCTCTCTCTCTCTCTCTCTCTCTCTCTGCTTCTGAATTTATACGTTTATTTTTTAGGACACTTTTTGCGAAAATTTACTTTACTACATACTGTGTTTTATTCAACTCAATTTTTTTCCCCAAATTCCCAAATTAATGGTCTCTTTCTATTTTCAAAGTTAACTTTACTTCCATTAATTAATTTTACACTATTTTCATTTACGAAATATTAATAATTTTCGAAACTAATAAAGCAGCTGTAAGTTTCCTCATTTATTTTCTTTACTATGAAAGAGAACTAACAGAATCTTTTCTTAAAAAAATATCCCCTAACTTATCTGTTTTCCAGATCACCTCCATAAAATGACAATCAAAAAGTAAAACATGATACTGGAGAGTGAGGGGGGAGGGAGAGAGAGAGAGAGAGAGAGAGAGAGAGAGAGAGAGAGAGAGAGAGAGAGAGAGAGAGAGAGAGAGAGAGAGAGAGAGAGAGAGAGAGAGAGAGAGAGAGAGAGAGAGAGAGAGAGAGAGAGAGAGAGAGAGAGAGAGAGAGAGAGAGAGAGAGAGACATAATGATGTCAGTAAGCAATATAAACATGATACATCATTATCATCCATATTCATTTGGAAACACTAATTACTGTTGAACAAAGGCCCCCTACAACTTTTTGTATGTAAGCCTTGCCACATATATACATATATACATACATATATATTCATGTATCTAAACACATACATACATACATACATATACGTAGATAGACACACAAAAAAAGACGGGCATGAAAATATAAAAGCTGAGAACTTTTCATAGCATGAAATTCAAGCGAAACATTTAAATGCGGCGAACATGAGGAACTTCAGTGCACATCTTCTGCTCTGTGTGTATGAGTGCGTGTGTGTGTGTGTGTGTGTGTGTGTGTGTGTGTCACACACACACACACACACACACACACACACCACACACACACACACACACACACACACACACACACACACACTTCCCTAACAAGCGCGTGGGAGATTGCTAAAGTCTCGTTTCATAAAGGTGCTTCAAGTGTCAAAAAAATTCCTGGGAATCTCCTCGCTATTTCGCTCCTCCGACCCTGACTTCATAGGCGCAGAAAAGACTAATTTTAAGAAGAGCGCTGTAGGATTTTGTAATCTCTGAAGAGGTACTTTTTTTTCCTAAAGGTATAGATACATATATATAAAGATATAAAGATAAACAGGCGAAGCAAAGGTAAAGGGGAAGGCAAGAGAAAAAAGTAGCGGATAAAGAGGAAAAAATCTGCATATTGAAAAAAACCAGGTAAAATATTTGGCATTTCTTTGTATTTCAGTTTATTTTCATTCCTTCGTTTGTAAAGACTCATCTCCTAATCGGCTTGACGGGTCCTGCCTCATCCATCTTGTGTGAGTCCCTCAATTACT
>JACEEZ010019268.1:178338-188338 GCA_016584305.1 Chionoecetes opilio | reverse complement strand
ATTTTCCTAGCTGACAACACTACATAAAAATCCGTAAGATATCATAAATAAACTTACATGAGATACTGTACAATGAGAAATACCTTCACCAAAAATGTCTTCTAATCTTGTAATTCCATACTGTCTTCTAATTGTTTCCGTTAAAGGACACACCTCTACCACATGTCTCTCTGTTTGGATAAGTCCACAAACACACAAACGTTCCTCAATGGGGAGGCGACCACGTCCTCGCCTGTTCCATCGCCCCGTCTCCACCGCTAAATTGTGTCCACTTTAACGAAATTTAGTAAATGACATACGGTGGAACTCGTTCAACGTGTGTTTTGTCTTGTATATTTCGTGCACTGTAAAGTTAGGGTTCAATTCCTTATACACGAGACACCTCGACGACACTGATTCAGCAATCATAGTGTTCCCATTTTGTATCAATAAGGATTTGTCAGGTACTTCACTCTTGATAAATTCACTCACAATTTTCCCTGTGCGTGTGTTTGCGACAATCACAATTCTCATAGCAAATGACAATGGGTCGTCTTGCATCCTTGACCTTTCATGCCACATTTTATGAAAAAAACTGTGTTGGTGCCATTTACCAAAATCTTGAGGAGTCAGGTAGCCTGCCTCAGCGTAACACACAATATTCGATGTCGATCTTCTTACACCTAACAGTTGTTTCAACGCCCAGTTACACACACACACACACACACACACACACACACACACTCACACAGGAACAATGACGCTCAAGAAGGGTACGATTTGACATTCTAGGAAAACAAATTAACTTTTGAATCATTAATTACAGAAGGGAGTCGTAGGAGTGTCAGGTGACCAACAACGACCTCATTACCTGTTTAATCATCTCACCTGCACACTCCCTGCACCTCTCTCACTACCACGGTTCACCTTCACGCTATTAACCCGGAGATTAAAGCATTTATCTATATTTGGTTACTTTGTTATGTGGCGGTATTTTCTAATCTTACTTATGTATATACCTTATTTATTATTTCTTAATTGATCTTTTTCTTTATTTACATTAATACACTTATGTTCTCATTGTTATTAGCTTTATTGTTAATATTAGCTTCTTGATCAGCCTCTTGGTACTGTGGTTAGCGTATTGAATTGACAGGTTCAGGGTTCGAGTCTCCTATAGTCTTTCCAATGTATCAACTTCTCAAGTCACTTTAGTCGCTTTAATTTCTACCCATTAGTACCATTACCAATATGATTATATATATATATATATATATATATATATATATATATATATATATATATATATATATATATATTATATACATTCCTACTCTCCCCCTATGGTGAGCGAACAATACCTCCCTCACAAGGGGGGGGGGACAAAACTACCACTCTACTAATAATTGAGGTTGGTGGATAATTTTCACCAGTGACTTGATAAAATGGAAAGACTATACCACAGGTAATATTTAGGTCGGGTCCCGTTTTCACAGGTACGTATCTTTTTTAATTAATCTATCGGAGAATAGGTGCGGAGACGGAGCTATTTTGTGATATGACCTTAGTGTGATAGGAATGACAGGTGTGTGTCATTCACCCATGGTCTTGTCCATGCGAGTCAGACTCGCGATCGCCAGTTTCACCCTCCTGGTACGAGCTTGGAGTTCATTATTAGCTATCTTTGGGTAAAGCTGGGACTTCACACACCACACACACCCATCCCCTTGCTCAAGTAATTGTCCGAATTTATCAGTGAAAAATACCCAGGGGCAGTGAGGATTCGAACAAGCTAACCACAGCATGGCAAACTAACGCTCTATCCACTTGACCATCGGGACGATGTGTGTGTGTGTGTGGGGGGGGGGGGGGGTTAAATGTAAAATACTCACAAATGGTTAACGGTAAATATAATATAAACTGACAAACAGGCGAACGACATAAAACAATATGATTATTATCATTATAATTAACTTTTGAATAACTGGCATTGATAAACCAAGCTCTCTCTCTCTCTCTCTCTCTCTCTCTCTCTCTCTCTCTCTCTCTCTCTCTCTCTCTCTCTCTCTCTCTCTCTCTCTCTCTCTCTCTCTCAGCAGGACTGGTCAGGGGGTCTTGCTGGAGACACACGACCACCATTACGGATACTAACCCGACAAGAAAGCTTTACTGTCCCATATATATTCTCCTACAAACTCTGATACCAGTTCTGGGCGGACGGTGGCTCCTCCCCGATATTCAGGCATTGGTTCTTGCCTTCAGAGAGACCCAAGGTAATTCTGAGGGCCTGAGTCCATAAGGGAAACATTTCGAAACCCAGTGAGGAGGGAAGGAAAGGTAACAGTAGTATTTTTTTTAGGTGTTATAGATGAAAGTTGTATTGAATTGTCTTCAGGAGGATTTTGAAGGCGAGAAGTGTGAATATCGATTTTTTTTAGGTGTTATGGATGAAAGTTGTGATTAATTAATTATGAATTGTCTTAAGGCGGATTTAGATGGCGAAACAGTGTGAATATCAAGTTTTCGTTTTGTCTTAAGGTTAAAATAAGGCAAAGCTTCGTGTCTATATCAGTGTTTCTTTTACCAGGAGCTCAAGAGAGTGCCTCGTCTTTTCTGAGTCTTGGGTGGAGGAGGAAGAGGAGGACCAAAGGAATGGGATATCTGGGAGTCTTGTGTCTGCGTCCGAGGCAACGTAAGGGCGACAGGGCAGGCGAAGTAAAGAAAATGGGGTAGGGACAGACGGAGGGGAAAAAGAGAGGAAGGGGAGAGGTCTGCCAGAAAGAAATGGCATGATAGAGACCCAGGATATAGAGAGAAAGAAAAGGGTGATGTAGGGAAGAGAAGGGATAGAGAGGTAAGGAAATAAATGAAGTGGAGTAAGGACGAGGGAGGAGGAAGAAGGATACAGGAGGAGGATAGTGAAATTGGCAACGGAGGTAAAGGGACAATAGGAGACAGAGGAATGAAGTGAGAAAAGGTGGGAGAGGGAGAGAGTGAAAAGAGACCGTGGGGGGGGGGGGAGAGAGAGAGAGAGAGAGAGAGAGAGAGAGAGAGAGAGAGAGAGAGAAGAGGAGAGGAGAGAGAGAGAAGAGAGAGAGAGAGAGAGAGAGAGAGAGAGAAGAGAGATAGAGAGAGAGAGAAGAGAGAATGAGCAGCGAGAGAGGAAGAATGGCCTCACACCCCACAACCCGCCTTTTCTGGTCTTCACACGAGGTTGTTTTCTCTAGAGGGGCAGGACAGACCGACTGACTGACAGGCTTGCGTCTCACCTCTCACTGCGATGCCTCTTAACCCCTTGAGACCCAGAACGTAATTTTCATTGTAATTTGACTACCATTAAACGATTTTTAGTGAATATAAGCAATATTTTATAAGATATGACCTGTTTAGTATCCTTGTCCACTAACTAATTTGGTATATTTAGTTACTTTTCGTTATTTAATGGCTCGACAACATACATTTATATATAGCAAAGGAAAGATTTGGGGGGGTTAAGGAACGTCAGTGTGCTTTTACAGAACCTCAAGTGGGAATTACTAATATGATAAGTGATAGAAAAAAATACTAAAGTGTCTATTAACTGTATGAAAAGTCGGATGTTTAATGTTTTACAATGGGGTTTGGATATGACAATGTTCTCGTACAAAATATAATAAGTTTGTATTGTGTATGCAGGTAATGTCCGTGCTATATCATTTCGAGACGACGATTGAGTAAGCTAACACATATTGATGAAATACAACAAGATAATTGAACCATATCACATAAAACCACAATTTCAGGCATGTATCTTTACCGATAAGGCAAAACCACACTTCAGCCCCGAAATGAAAAATGAAAGCAAAGAAAAAAACTTGGTCTCGTATCACATTAAATGAAATAAATTAAATTGAAAATACCAACAATTTCTCAACGTATGGTCAGGTAGCACAATGTCACATGGAGTGGAAATCTAGCAATGGCTGATGGTGCTACTAACGAATTCCTAGCGAGCGAGTCATGCTCGAATCGAATCGAGTCATGCACCGTCCACTTGTACCTCCCACAGACACGCGACCACGACGGGATATCGCAGCAATGAGTAAAGCACACCAAGGGCAGGCAGAGTCACACCAATAGTAAAGGAGGACAGCTCGCAGACTCCATGTTATCCAGAATGAGGAGGGGGAGAACGATGAAGAGGAAGAGGAGGAAGCATACATACATAGGAAGAACAGATACCAGGAGACCCTTTGGTCTATAACGAGGGTATCTACAGAACTACGTACTATTACGTATAGCGTACTATACAACTACATGTAAGAAAACAAAATTGCACATAAGAGTAGGATGATAATGATGAGGAAGATAAGGAGCATGCATTTCAACCTAAAACATCATTTGTTTAAGACAACAAGTTCCTGCTTATCGGCTGAAATAGGGATTACAAACCCTTTTATCACAAAACTAACTCCATATTGGTATTCAGCATCCCCCAAAAATGCCATAAACACATTTTCAAAGAAATCACAGGTATCAAAATTTTCGCAAAATTGAACAAGGGGACCCTTAGAATTTTGGAGAAAATCACGTTTTCCCCAATAGCTCAAGAACTATGACAGTTACGTAAAAAATGTAGCAAGTAGCCAAGATGAAGTGGATAAAGGGCTTTTATATGAGCAAAAGAATTATTAAATATGATTGTTAATAACTGATAGAATAGCATATTTGTAAGCTTTCCAAAATTTCAATGTTCTCTAAAAATATAAAGTATTTAGATAATCTGACAAATGCATAAGGTAGAAAACATCAAGGTCAACTTTTGTTATTCATAAACATTTTCTTCTCGCTTCAATAGTTTTGTGGTAAAATGGCAAGAATTTGAATGTCATTAATTTTGGCACATTTTTAGCAGCCTGAAATCGGAAAGACATTTTCTTATTATGTATAAATAAAGGGAATAAGAGTTGTGGATCGTGAAGAAGATTGATGCAGATTTACAATAATTTTCATCATATTAGTATTTTTGGATGATAAATAGTTTTGGAGATAAAAGGCATAAAAATATTTTTGCTTTTAAATCATGAACAGCTAAAAATAGATGATGCTTAATGTGGAAAGCCATTTTACCATATATTTATAGGGGGTTAAGGAAGAGGAAGAGGAAAATGAGAAGGAAGAGGAGGAAGACGTGGCTGAAGAGGGGGAGGAAGAGATGGAGAAGGAAGAGGAGGAAGAGAAAGAGAAGGAAGAGTAGGAAGTCTATAAAAAAAATATACATAACAATATTGGTCAAAAATCTTAATAAATTCGGATGAAAAAGAAAGAAAAAGACGAGAGATAAAAATCCACGATTACTAAGATATTCCTGATGTTGACTTTCTGCTTATCATTATTCTTCCTCCTTTCTCACACCTGCCCGACTCATTACCTCCTGGATCCCATTATCCCACGACCAGAAAGGTGATTCCTCCTCCTACTCGCCTCCAGCTCTATTTTCTTCTCTCCCTGGCTTTAAATTTTCTCTAATATTCTTGTATATTGCTATTCATTCATAGTTTCTTTATACTAACCATTTGCAAGTCATGTTTTTATTTCTAATATCACAATAATTACGTAAAGTTTATACTGTTTTATTTTGTACCTTGTATATGTGTGTGTGTGTGTGTGTGTGTGTATGTGTGTGTGTGTGTGTGTGTGTGTGTGTGTGTGTGTGTGTGTGTGTGTGTGTGTGTGTGTGTGTGTGTGTGTGTGTGTGTGTGTGTGTGTGTGTGTGTTGTGTGTGTGTGGTGTGTGTGTGTGTGTTGTGTGGTGTGTGTGTGTGTGTGTGTGTGTGTGTGTGTGTGTGTGTGTGTGTGTGTGTGTGTGTGTGTGTGTGTGTGTGTGTGTGTGTGTGTGTGTACCTAGTTGTCGCTTGTGTCACGTGTCAAACTTGCAACATGCGCCGCCCTTTGATCCCGCCCACCTGGGGATCGCCGCGCCCCCCGATCAGGTGACAGGTGTGGCGGAGGAGGTGGCGAGAGCGGTGCGCCACCTAGTTTGGGTATCAGCGTTACCTGGTCTCTTAAAGCCGAGGCAACAACGGGACGAGAACGCCAGGTAATTCACCTCAGACTACCACCCTCGGGTAAACCAAAACAAAGCATAAGTATTAAAGAAAACTTAATCACCTCTCTTTAGACTATATTTCATGATGATAAAACTATAAATCGCAATACCCCTTATAATTTTAAGTATTTCAATTACAATCTGTTTATCTTTTGTCAGCTAGCAAATCATAATTCCATCCTTTTTCGCCGAATTGTTTAGATTAAAAGCTTACTCGTTGTCCTTCATGCAGTCTGGGCTCGTAAGGCAAGGACTCCTCCCCCGTCAGTGCCTTCAGGTGGAGTGGGGAGGAGAGGAGGCAGCAGAACACCGCCACGCCCTAACAAGGCTCAGGTAACAGGCTGCACAGGTAATCACAAGGATGGATGTCAGTAATCTACATCAGGATCATCTTTCCTTCTCTTCCTCCCACACTGTCTTTCTCCTTAACTGTTATTTTTCCCTTCCTCCTCCTTCTCCTTCTCCTCTTCCTCCTTCACGTTCACACTCCGCCCTGATAAATGCAGAGTTTCATGGTTGGGGTCCATGCCGGGAATTGGGTCCACTACGCACATAACTTGGCAAAATTTGAATGTTTGTTGTAGGAAATGAAGCTGCCGGGCAAATTTGAGCCGCTGAGGTATACGGTTATAGAGTCGTGGCAGTAAACACACCTTCACAACATATACTGCCTTCACATTTATACGGTAAATTGAAGGGAATATCGACTTGCACTGTACACTGATATAAAAAAAGATGTGAGGTAGACTAGTTTCCGTAGATCGTTGTGTAAATAAAAGCACATTACCCTCCGATAGCAAGTATTCGGCTACGCGTAATAGCATCACAGGACGCTGGAATTCAATAAAAATGACAACACTGGCAGGCAAAGTGGCGTCGGGAGGCACGCAACACTCCTAACACTTTATTAAAATTTTCTCTCTTGCTCAACTGCAGCAGCGTTTCCTCCAGCCCCTCCCACCTTCCTCGTCCCTCTCTACTACAGCCCTCCTTTCGCCTCTTCTCTTCACCCTCCTTCCTCCTTTCTCCCCTTCTCTTCACCCTCCTTCCTCCTCTCCTTCTTGTTTGCTCTTCCATTTCCCCTTTTTCCTCTCTCGATCTCCTCAGTACACACATCTCTCTTCCCTTTCCTTCCTTTCCTTTTCCTCTAGTTCCAAGATTCTCCTCTTATTCCTCTCTATGTTCCGTTTCTTCTGCTACTCCTTTTTATTTATTTATCTCGTCTATTCCTACTCTGCCTAAGAATTACCACTCTTTCCTATGCATACAAGTGACTCTATGTTATACGGATGCATACATAAGTTGGATTCGCCTATACAGTTATGTATCTAATAGCTTCGATTTACGTTAAAATAGGGACTGCTGAGGCACATCTTGGTCTATTTACATTTAAGCTAGTACTTCTCCCTCATAGATCGATTGAAAAATATGTATAAAAGGGCAAGAAAGGGAAGGTAAACTGAAGATACAATAATTACACTGGGGAACAATTTGAAAAAAAAAAATTGTTGAGTTAGATTTTTGAGCTTATTTAGACTAAAATTGGCATGCTGATTCCAAATCTGTAGTCAGTTTTTTTCTAGCACGTCAAGTTTTTTCTCCACAGCTTACCCTCCAGATAAGCAAAATTCCACTTGTGAGCTGTAGTAAAACTTCTACACAATGGCAATTTGTTTGGCGCAGTCCCTATTGGGCATTCGGTCTGTCTTCGTGAAGAATATGGAGATGTAAAGAGAGTCATTGAGTTATTGCAATATGACAAACACAATTGGATCATCTGTGTTGACCTTAAAATGGTGTCCTTCCTTCTTGGTCAACAACGTGGATACACAAAGTATCCCTGCTTTCTCTGTATGTGGGATAGCAGAGCTCGAGAGAAGCATTGGGTTCAGACGAATTGGCCTCCGAGATCTGATCTTAAACCTGGAGATCCTAACATTGTACATGAGCCACTTGTTGACAGGAAGAAAATAATATTCCCACCTCTGCACATAAAACTAGGTCTCATGAAACAATTTGTAAAAGCATTGACAACTGATGGCGACTGTTTGAAGTACATCATCTTGGCATTTCCTGGACTGTCAATTGAAAAAATTAAGGCCGGTGTGTTTGATGGTCCACAAATTCGACAGCTCATCAAAGATGAACATTTCAACGGTACTATGTCAGACCTTGAAAAGAATGCTTGGCTATCATTCAAAGACGTCGTCAAGAACTTTCTTGGAAATACACGTGCAAGTAATTACACAGAAATTGTTCAGAAACTATTGGAGAGCTACAAAGCGCTTGGTTGCAACATGAGTATTAAAGTACATTTTTTGCATAGCCATCTTGCCAACTTTCCGGAAAATCTTGGTGCTGCTAGCGACGAGCAAGGTGAACGATTTCACCAAGATTTGAAGGTTATGGAAGAACGTTACCAGGGTAGATGGGATGTGCATATGATGGCTGACTATTGTTGGAGCATCAAACGCGATAGTCCTCAAGTTGAACACTCCAGACAAAGCTACAAACGTAAATTTTTACCTTAACCTGCACACAATTATAGCCTTATCCTTTCTAAAAACATGATAATGTTAAATAAACATTCTATTCATGCCTATTTCTTTCATTTTTCATTGTATGTTAACATTTGCAACTTTTTATAAAATAAGCACTGTTACTGTTATGTACAGTATTTTCATATTTTTTAAGAAAACGAAAATCCTACAGTTAAAAAACTTGACGTGATAGAGAAAAACTGAGATCAGTTTTGGATTCAGCACCCAAAAATTACTTAATAACAAGTGTCAGACCTAACTCAACAAAAATTTGTTCCCCAGTGTTATTGATGTAGCCAACACGCATGAAAAGTGACACATACATAAAAGTGACAAATATTCATCGTAAATGGAGAAAACATGTTATACGACCACACATTTTCTCCCTTATCGTCCTCTACAACCTTCTACAACCTCTACTACAACTACTCTTATCCTCCTCTACAACCTTCTACAACCTCTACTACATCTACTCTTATCCTCCTCTACAACCTTCTACAACCTCTACTACAACTACTCTTATCCTCCTCTACAACCTCTACTACAACTACTCTTATCCTCCTCTACAACCTTCTACAACCTCTACTACAACTATTCTTATCCTCCTCTACAACCTCTACTACAACTACTCTTATCCTCCTCTACAACCTCTACTACAACTATTCTTATCCTCCTCTACAACCTCTACTACAACTACTCTTATCCTCCTCTACAACCTCTACTACAACTACTCTTATCCTCCTCTACAACCTCTACTACAACTACTCTTATCCTCCTCTACAACCTTCTACAACCTCTACTACAACTATTCTTATCCTCCTCTACAACCTCTACTACAACTACTCTTATCCTCCTCTACAACCTCTACTACAACTATTCTTATCCTCCTCTACAACCTCTACTACAACTATTCTTATCCTCCTCTACAACCTCTACTACAACTACTCTTATCCTCCTCTACAACCTCTACTATCCTCCTCTACAGTCTTCCTCCTCTAGCCTAAATACTGTTCTCTCTTCTCTCCCTTCCCTTCTCACTCATTCCCTACCTCGAACTTCTCCACCTATAAAGCTGTCTCTCCCTAAACCACTATAATCCTCTCCCCTTCCATTGCCTCGCCCTCTTCCATATTGACTCACGCCTCCTTTTCTCCACATCAATTCTCTCTGAACCTCTCGTGGCGCGGGGCATCTCTCTCCCTCTCTTTCCTGTCGATGTCGAGGCGTTAGAACAATTACAGACTCTTCTCTTTCCATTAAGACAAACACTGCGGCCTCTCCTCCTCCTCCTCTCCTACTTTCCTCCCTCACTCCCTAAGCGGCTCATGATCCTTGTCAGTTGAAATGAAGGGAAGTGGGAGGAGGAAGTGTCGGGAAATTGACGAGGAGTAGGA
>JACEEZ010019268.1:170838-175838 GCA_016584305.1 Chionoecetes opilio | reverse complement strand
TGGAAGATAATAGATTAAGGAATAAATAGATTAGTGACTATAGTTGAAAGGAGACAAATATCGTGAAAAACAAACAGAAGGAGAAGACTAATCAAATGTGTAAAGAGTACTTAATATGGAAGACGATGATAAAATGAAGCAGACGCCAGGTTACTATAATCCGCTATGTAACTTTCCAACATTGGGTTCCACGCATTTAATAAAGGAAGATTACGGTTATAAAGTGGAATTCCTAAAAGCACAAAAAATGTAAAACATAACGAGATTTCAATACAAGCAATTTGTGTATTCTAAATAGTAATTAATATAAACCGAGAAATACAGAGTCGAGTGTTAGTACTAATGCGTAAACTGCCACAATTAGTATTTCATGTTTTAGGGATTGGGTTTGTGTGATGTGTATGTGATGTATGGATTGTGCGAGATGTATGTGTTTGTGTTATGTCTGCTGTGCTAATGTAGTATATGCATTGAGTGAGTGGGGTGTATAATGGTGTGAGTCTTTTGTGTGTGTGTGTGTGTGTCTTGTGTTTTTGGGTTGTGAGTTGTGATTGTGTATGTTAGTCGTTTGGCCATTAATGTTTTTCTAGACTTTAAAACCGGTCCCATTGTTGCTCTGATGTTATCTATTGCGGTCATTCAATACTGGCTTTTGATGGTTGGGTGATTACCTCCACAAAACTACAGGTAATAATGGAATATGTATTAATGAGGAAAACAAGCAAAATAAATGGACATGATGTTCGGTTAATTATACGTATGAACCAAACACAACACACACACACACACACACACACACACACACACACACACAGACAGACACACACACACACACACACACAGTCACACACACACAAACAAACAAATAAACACACACATATACGGCCATTAGCTTGTTTACATGCCTCTTTAGTTGCCAATTAATCAACTTTTATCGCTGATTATTGTTCGGCAATAACCCCCCAAAATAACTTTACTAATTGCCTTCCTGAAAAACAACAGAAGCCCCAACTATTTTCGCTACAGTCCTGACAACCTGATAGATGGCCCGCTGGTTATTTACTGGGCGTTGTATAAAAATTAATTTGTCTCTGACGCTCACCTGGCATACTAAAACAGACACCAGGTGAGAGCAAGAGGGAGCTATACTACCATGGCCACGATACCGTCCCCAAAATATGATAAAAAAGTCCCCAAAATATGATAAAAAAGTCCCAAAAATATGATAAAAAAGTCTCCAAAATATGATAAAAAAGTCCCCAAAATATGATAAAAAAAGTCCCCAAAATATGATAAAAAAGTCCCAAAAATATGATAAAAAAGTCCCCAAAATATGATAAAAAAGTCCCAATTGATAAAGGCCCAAAATCGATAAAAGTCCAAATTATAGTCAAATTGATAAATAACATGATGACGATTTGTCAGGTACATCTTAACCCTATGTTCAGTGCTATTTCAGAGTTTTGTAGAATAAATATGTAAAAAGGTTCATTATATTTCATTCCTGTTTTATTTTTCAGTGTTTTACATGAAACATGCCCCTTTTATAGTTTTGTGTGTTTTTATGTAAAGCATGACTTTTTTAGTCTTTTTAGGTTTTTGCATGAAGCATGACTCGTTTCCGGCGTTGTTTGTGTTATTGAGTTTGTGTGTCGCTTAATAAAGTGTGTGTGGCTGAGTTCGTGATTACATCCAGTGACGCAAACGATGAAAAGTTACACCTATAAATCTCTGTGACACACCAGGTCAACTCAGGTGTGTGTTGTGTGTGTGTGTGTGTCTGTGTGTGTGTGTGTGTGTGTGTGTGTGTGTGTGTGTGTGTGTGTGTGTGTGTGTGTGTGTGTGTGTGTGTGTGTTGTCACAAAGCACTGTTAAATTCCCGCTGTATAGCTTCTTTGCAATTTTTGTTTTCTCAGAATCTGCAGAATACAGAGTGACTAATGGCGACTCGAACAACTTAAACCAAAATGACGAGGCAGAAAATAGTGTTAAAAGTTTGAGGGTAAAATTGTGTAAATTTGTGAAAATAGTGTTGAAAGCATTGTTGAAGTTTATCTTTTAGTTAATATATATTTATCTAGATGTTATTCTCTCTCTCTCTCTCTCTCTCTCTCTCTCTCTCTCTCTCTCTCTCTCTCTCTCTCTCTCTCTCTCTCTCTCTCTCTCTCTCTCTCTTCTCTCTCTGCTACATCCTCCAAAACAAACGCGTTCAATACACAATGTTTTTCGGGAGGTTCATTAGACCGTCTGGATCCCGCCATAAAAACATGCTAATTATTACAATATACATGTAATTACAAGGCAAGTACAAGCGCTGCCCTTCAACCCGAGAGAGAGAGAGAGAGAGAGAGAGAGAGA
This sequence comes from Chionoecetes opilio, assembly GCA_016584305.1. NCBI lineage: Eukaryota > Metazoa > Arthropoda > Malacostraca > Decapoda > Majidae > Chionoecetes > Chionoecetes opilio. The sequence goes on along the minus strand of JACEEZ010019268.1, from coordinate 173,480 downwards.
GAGAGAGAGAGAGAGAGAGAGAGAGAGAGAGAGAGAGAGAGAGAGAGAGAGAGAGAGAGAGAGAGAGAGAGAGAGAGAGAGAGAGAGAGAGAGAGAGAGAGAGAGAGAGAGAGAGAGAGAGAGGAATACATATATTTAAATGAAAAAGTAAAAAAATAAACAGGTAAACTCTTTGAGAGAAAACATAATACAGAGAAAACTTAAATAAAACGTAATTTTCAGACACAATATAAACACAAAAAGAGCGGCAGCAGAAGAAGGGTTTTCGGGAGCTTTGTAGTAGTCCCGAATTTACACCACTGGTCTGGCGCGGCGTGAGGAGAGGACGCAGTTATTACATTTGAATACTAGGGAGCGAGGAGGGACCGTGGGAGGAAGGGCAATACCGTGGGAGAATGCATAGTAACCCGTCAAGGTGGTGGTGGTGTTGGGGTGGGATGCTGGGCGCGCCGGGAATGAGATGGGAGATAAGGTACGCTGTGTGAGTCCGGATATAAGAAGATGGGGATGTAGGGAGGTGGGGAGATGGGGAAGGTGAGGTGGTGGTGATGAAAGGGAGGTGAGGAGATGGATGGGGATGAAGGGAAAGTGGGGATGTGATAGGGGATGAAAGGGAGGTGGGGAGGTGGAGGAGGATGAAGGGGAGGTGGTGGATGAGGAAGAGGATTTGGGGAGGTGGAGGGGGCTGAAGAGAAAGTGGGTAGGTGGAGGGGGATGAAGGGGATTTGTGGAGGTGGAGGAGGCTGAAGGGAAAGTGAGGAGGTGGAGGGGGATGAAGGGAAAGTGAGGAGGTGGAGGAGGTTGAAGGGGATCTGGGGAGGCTGAGGTGGGGTGATTTACGAGTCAGAGAGGTGACGACAACGAGAGGAAACGAAAGTTATGAATACTGGAGAAATAATTTGACACCTGAGTTAGAAAATAAAATAAATACGACGTTAATATTATGCAAGCGCTTTTTTTCATTTTTTGGAGGGGAAGTGGGGATGTGAGGAGGTGGGGAGGTTCAGGTGAGGTGGGGATGTGAAGGGGATATGAATTAGGCATGATAGGCAGCCCAGGTTGATAATGATGTTGTCTTTAGCTCATCATGATGGAGGGAAAAGACTAATATTTACATCAGCCAGTGTTTTTAGATTTTTCTGGAAAATGTAGATACGTAACCGGACTGGAATTTTTTTTTTTTTTTGGTTCTTGGAAACGAAAGAATAGAATACGTTTACTGCAACAACGTTTTTTCATTCTTTTCGGTTTAAAGACACTTTTTAATACTGAAAAAAGTGAATTTACGAGGAAAAACAACGTCAAGTGCTACTACGAACTTTAAAGTGTGAAAGCGATAGCCATTTAAAGGAAGAAAGTCATATGTAAGAAGGATAAAATAGTATGTTACTCATGCAATCGAGAGAAGTGGCAGGAACAGATTTACGTCATACACGCTTTCATGATTCATGTATGCAATCAGGCTAAAAACACATGCAATATTCAAACACGTAAGAAAATGTGCATAAAGCAGTCACACACTTTATGGGACGCTGCCTTGCTTGTTGTTTATGTGAACCGCCAGACATGTCCCACTACCTCCCACATCCCTGTACACTCTCTCTCTCTCTCTCTCTCTCTCTCTCTCTCTCTCTCTCTCTCTCTCTCTCTCTCTCTCTCTCTCTCTCTCTCTCTCTCTCTCTTTGTTCAGCAGGATGTAAAAAAAATAATAAAACACGTTCGGTGTTTACTATGTTCTGTTTGCAAATTGCCTCTGTTCTTTATAGACCAATGTATGTTTGTTCCTCGTTCAACCTCATGGAACCTCCCTCTTTCCCCTCCCTCTCCCCCTTTCCCTCTCCTATCGGCAGCTGGCCATCGCCACTGCCAATAGAGGACGAAGAGGGATCACAAGACTCTTGAGGAAATTGAAAAGAGATCTTGCAGCGGCGGAAGCAAATATGGCCGTGTTTGTCTGGCTGTTGGAAATTGGTGTGCGTGGTGAGGTTAACCCCGACAACCTCCATCTCGCAGGACACACTACCCCGAGACCATAACCACTACAACCACAACCATCTGACCCGGGGTGCAGTCAGTTCGTACACAAGTTGTTTCGTACACCAGTAGATTCGTAGGCTAAACCAAAAAGTTGTATCGTAGTCTATATGAAACCATAGTCGTTTCGTACATTCAGCTCAGAGTTGAATTTGATTACTAGAGTTACGATTCGACACCAGGTATGTACGAAAAAACTCAAAATCAGTGTACGAAATAACTAACAAAACCTGGGTACGAAACAACTTGTGTACGAAACTCCCTGTAACCTCTGACCCACACACTCACGTAGCTTTCCGTCCCGCAGTCTTGTCTCAAAGTTCACCAAAAGTACAACGCTAAAAATGGTTGCTTTCTGGCGCCGTGGCTTAAGTCGAGCGTCTGGCTAGTGAGATTGAGAGAGAAGCCTGGCCGGGATTTAAGTGGCTTTAGGCTAATGGTGAGGCGGCGAAGAATATTACGGGACTCCTCAAGGTTGGCTAAGGCTGGCGGGGTTGGAGTGGCCGGAGTTAGCAAAGAAGGGAAGGGTGGGTATATGAATGAAAGATTGTGGGTGGTGTGAAAAGGATAAGGTAAGAAGGAGGAAAGAAAGGAATAATGGACGTGAA
>JACEEZ010019268.1:153338-165838 GCA_016584305.1 Chionoecetes opilio | reverse complement strand
TCCGTTCCGTACCTGAATATTTGTATCGTACCGTACTAGTACGATTACTTTCCGTACCGTAATTTCGAACTATTTTTCGTACCAAAAAACATTTGACTTTCATAAACAAAATCAATAATTGACAAAATTATTAATCATTTTCCATTGTGATTAATATACACATACTTTTACAGGTACACACGAACATAGTAACTTCTACCCATTGATCTCTATATACTACATACATTTCATAGTTACCTCCTATACCCGAGACTTACAAATCATTAACTATATCATAGACCACTGTATACCTGGACTGTTCACGCGACAATGTTTTGAATTGCGGGGCTGCATAGGGGCCCGCGGGGCGCCCGACAAAGAGATATAGTGGTCTATGGACTATCATATAGACTGGTTTATCAGTATATATGATATACTGTAATCTTCGTAAATGTTTGTTCTATAATATTATCAAATAAAAAACAGTAAAACACGCTAAAGAAATGCCATTACGAGACTATGAAGAAATATGCATGAACTTAATATTCACTTAACTCTTCGCCATTTAAAACTTTGCGAGTCAACTTTTATCATGAAGGGTATCAATAGAAGCGCAATTTTATTAGCTTTCCATTGATGTATTTCGTTATCTGGTAAATTAATTAGAACCATGCATAAATTAGCGTTAAATAAAAAAAAAAATCATCAATCGGGTAATTTTCCCGATTGATGATGTTATTTATTCACTTATATATTTCGTTTTCTGATAAATGAATTAGTACCATGTATAAATTAGCGTTGCCTAAATAAATAACCTCATCAATCGGGAAAATTACCCGATTGATGATTTTATTTATTTAGTTAACGCTAATTTATGCATGATTCTAATTCATTTATCAGATAACGAAATATAGCAATGGAAAGCTAATAAAATTGCGCTTCTATTGATACCCTTCATGATAAAAGTTGACTCGCAAAGTTTTAAATGGCGAAGAGTTGAAGTGAATATTAAGTTCATGCATATTTCTTCATAGTCTCGTAATGGCATTTCTTTAGCGTGTTTTACTGTTTTTTATTTGATAATATTATAGAACAAACATTTACGAAGATTACAGTATATCATATATACTGATAAACCAGTCTATATGATCCGTATATATATATATATATATATATGAATCCGAGCGGCCCTCCGACTTCGGGCCCTTGCGCGACAGGCCGATATTCCGTGCGCAGTCCAGGTATATAGTGGTCTATGACTATATATATACCTAAATTAGGATGCATTTATTTTATGTATTGCATCGTAAAAGCATGATGGCATCAACAATATCTTCCTTTAATCCCACGCCACCTTAGTTATCTCCTTGACCTGAGGAGGCTGAGGGATAATCCCCATGCCACGTCCACACCCAGGCAGCTGGGCAGAAATTCTACCTAGCTAATGAAGTCACACGGTGGCGCTAATTAATGGGGTCAAATCTCGCTCACTCTCATTCACCTACCCGCCCATTCACAAACGCCGTCACTCTCTTTAGGCCGGTTCCCACTAGCCCGCTTGTACGGCCGCCGTACAACAACAATGAACAACAATGACGTCACAATGACGTCACAAAAAAACGACCGCACCGCCGTACCGCTGTACTGCTGCCGTACAAAGTTAAAATCAAGTCATCTCTCCCGCTCGGTGGTGTCCGCTCGAGCGGAGGTGCAAACTGTGCCCAGTTACCACAAATACCACTCTAGCGGTGATGATGGTGACGTCATTGTTGGGCGGTGTACGGCAACGGCGGCCGTAGAAGCGGGCTAGTGGGAGCCGGCCTTTACTCATTAACCCATCCACACCCTCACTCATTTCTTCAACACCCCTTCAACCCACTCACTCCCTCACTCACTCCTTAACCCACCCACACCCCTCACTCACTCCTTAACCCACCCACACCCCTCACTCACTCACTTATTCACGAATCCACCCATGCCCTCACTCACTCACTCTTCCATCATCAGTGACCATGAACGAGGTTGAAGTGAGGTGATTATATATATATATATATATATATATATATATATATATATATATATATATATATATATATATATATATATATATATATATATATACAGTATATATATTAAGGTAAATAGGAACTAGGCACAAGGCCGTTGAACTGTTAATCATTATCCCCAGGAGTCCCAGGACCCCGGGTCAACACCCAGGCACTGGATGAAAAATTCCTCGATGGTAATGAGGTCACACGGTGGTGTTAATGATTAGTGACAACTCCCGCTCCTTGAGTCCCTGCCCCTGGTCCCTGAGCTGGGGTGAAGTCGAGTGATTTTTACAGATAGATATAGGCTACATGAAATAGATAGACAGTATGGATGGTAGCCTACCATCCATACTGCTGAGTACGAAAATGGTTCGATATAGGTACGGAAATAAAAATCGAACTTTCGTACCGTACCGAACTTGAAGAAATATATCGAACCGTAATATCGAACCGTACTTTTAGCCCTTAAATTACCGTACCGTACCGTAATTTCGTACCGTACCGTAACGAACCACATGCCCTGGTGGTGGCGTGCTAAAGGGCGGTAACTTAAACCTCAAATAACACTCAGCGGCTTCTTGAAATATCGCAGCGCCGCGGGAGTGTTCCTCAGCGACAGGTAAGGCTACACCAGGCCGCTGCCTCACCTGCCGCTAATTGTTTCCAAGGTGTAGCTTTAATAAACAAAAATATGAGGAGGTTCTTGAGGTTCTAAAGGTTGTTAGTTCGTATGTAAATGTTGGTTGATCTTTTGATGTTAATACAAACTACTACTATTACTATTACTGTGTGTGTGTGTGTGTGTGTGTGTGTGTGTGTGTGTGTGTGTGTGTGTGTGCGTGTGCGTGTGCGTGTGTGTGTGCGCGCGACTGTGTGTGTGCGCGCGACTGTGTGTGTGCGCGCGCGACTGTGTGTGTGTTGTGCGCGTGACTGTGTGTGTGTGTGCTTGTGTGTGTGTGTGTGTGAAGACTCTTGGGTGAAGTAACAAGTAATGTCCGGAAGCGTGGAACGAAGGGGACTCAGTTAGCGGGGAGACAACGAGAAGCGAGGCAGCCGCGAGGGATGGGAGATGTGTGGAAACTAAGACAAATCGAATTTTGGTTCCCTTTGAGTGCGGAGAGCCCCAGGGAGGAGGATAGGGAATCAAATTTTATGCTCTGGATATTTTCCTTCCATCATCTTACTCACGAGTAGACTACAAGCTCTCCTTGTGTCATCATTTCCTTTACTCATCCATATAGCTTACTGTTATGATATTGTAAATATTTTGGCTTATAGTATTTGTAATATCCACACTTTCGTTGGCCCTATATTTAGTTTTCATCTTTGAAGTTTCCTATAAGTATCCGATTCTTTATATATGTATATTTTATGTGTACTATATCCCACGTCTACCTTTCTTATATTACAGCTCTTCACTCCTGTACTAATTGCCCTACATCGTTGAATGAGGCAATATACATACCAATAATCTTAATCCCTTCACTAATTAACCTGACCACTACATATACACCTGCCGTCCATCATTCACGTATTTACCTCCTTCACAGCATAACATCCTCATACTCTGGCCTCCTTCTCTACATACTCCAGTCTTCGGTGCCTTTCGTAAATACTTCCTTTGCTCCGCCTCCTACTCCTTCGTTGCCCTTTGTACCAGAGCCTCAAAGGAAGGTGTTGCCTGAGTGCTCTGGACCGACACTCACACACCCTTTTCAGCCGCCAATTAACTTCGTACAACCAAGGAGGAAAGGAAAGGTTGAAAAAGACAAGAATGAATAGAAAGCATACGACATGAAAGCTATTGTAGGAGAGATAACATAAAATCGGAACTTATGAATGAATTTCCATATTGTACGGCCGACGAAAAGAAAAGCTAGGAAGTCTAATGTGAGACTGGTGAGAGAATATAATCGGATGTACCGAAAATGACTTAGAGTCTCGGCTAACAAAAGACACACGAGCTTAACCATTCTATTGTCTTCAGCAGGCGCATCGACACCTCTACTCGACACTTTCCCTGCAATTCGAATCACCGGAGCGACACACGAAATCAACAATTCCTTACGATTTTTCTTTCCGAGACCGAGCAGCAGGTAACATCCCGGGCGCCCCTTTGCTTTGACACTTGTAACCTCAAGCGCAGTCCTGGCATACCTTGATTAGGGTTGCGGCCAGGTAAGCGATGGAGATTGACAGGTGATCACAGTTGTCTCCTCTTTCAAAGTCCACAGGTGATCACAGTTGTCTCCTCTTTCAAAGTCCACAGGTGCTCACAGTTGTCTCCTCTTTCAAAGTCCAGGTAAGCATTGTGTTGTCTTTTCTTTGATCTTTCTTAAGTGAAGCTGTACACAACAGAACAATATTGCTGTATGAAAAGCTTTTGATATGAAAACCCTGACTTCAACAACGAGTAGAAATGTGTATTCTTTGTTATCTCATTTCTGCCAATAATCTCTCTTTTGCATATCTCTCATCCGCTTTCTTTGATTGTATTTATTTCCAGTAATGTATCTCCGAAATATAGTTAATTATCTACATCTCTTTTCTTTCATTATAGCTCCCTTTCTTTGCACAATGAAACTAATTCTTGTAAAACCCTCATATCATCCCTCTTTCATCTTACCGTTCCCCTCCCTCCCTTCCTCCGGTCTCTCCCTGCAGCCCCCCCTCCCCCTCCCTTCCTTCGGTCTCTCCCTACAGCCCCCCCTTCCCCTCCCTGCAGCTCCCCCCTCCCCATCCCTGCAGCCCCCCCACTCCCCCTCCTTTCATGCCACCCTCTGCGGTAACAAAACAAGAGAGTGGCGGCTGCAGATTGGCCTGGCAAGCACAACCTGTGTTATTACGTCGCCTGACCCGTAAGTGACGTTTTCCTTATTACGTTCTGTGGCTCTGAACATCCCGTCTCCTGGGCTTCTAGGGGACTGCCTGGACGGGTAATTACCCCTCTGACTACCTAATTGACTGATTGAATTGGTGATTTAATTGCTGAGTGGTTGCATGGTTTGGTGACCAGTTTAGTTAATAGCTTCATGGTTTAATAACTGTTAACATTGTTATACATTTTGATGAGACATTTGTTGGTCTATAATGATTCACTGATATATAAATAACTTACTAATGGACTGAACACCTAAAATTTGAAAATGAATGGTTAGCTGGCTGGTTGAATGACTGGCTGTGCATATATATATATATATATATATATATATATATATATATATATATATATACCCGAAAGGCCACCACCGAGTAAGGGAAGTCGTGTGGGTAGTTAGTGGAGCAGAATGGTGTATCAGATTCTCGCGGGTATTGAATCTGAAGGTGAATAGCTGAATGGGTCACGGAGATGCTCGGATAATTGGGTACAAGCAAAGACTACTCTATACTGGACTTGCTACTCGTGCCCCGCGCCAACCCGCCCATGACCAGTGGAGGCCAGTTTTGCGATTCCTGCCATTTTAGAACATCGCCCCTATTTCCCTTCCTAAGGTTTATCAGTATATATGATATACCGTTATCTTCGTAACTGTTTGTTCTATAATATTATCAAATAAAAAACAGTAAAATACACTAAGGAAATGCCATTGTGAGAGAGTGAAGAAATATACATGACCTCAATATATACTTAAACTCTTCGCCATTTAATATTTTGCGAGAAAACATTTTAGATGCTAGCGATAGAAAGAAGCGGACTTTCATTAGCTTTCCATTGATGTATTTCGTTTTCTGATAAATGAATTACCACCATGCCTAAATTAGCATTAACTAAAAAAATAACATCATCAATCGTATCGGCAAGTAAAAAAGTGTTCCATGAATACAGTAGACTATGGCATATCAGTATAAATGATACACTGTTATCTTCGTGAATGTTCGTTCTGTAATATTATCAAATAAAAAACTGTAAAATACACTGAAGAAATTCCATTATGAGACTCTGAAGAAATATGCATGAACTTATATTCACTTAAACTCATCGCAATTTGATATTTTGCGTGAAGACCTTTTACATGCAACATATCAATAGAAGCGGAATTTAATTAGCTTTCCATTGCTATATTTCATTTTCTGATAAATTAATTAAAACCATGCATAAATTAGCGTTAACTAAATAAATAACATCATCCACCGGGTAATTATCCCGATAGATGATGTTATTTTTTAGTTAACGCTAATTTATGCATGGTTATGATTCATTTATCAGAAAACGAAATATAGCAATGGAAAGCTAATGAAAATCCGCTTCTTTCTATCGCTAGCATCTAAAATGTTTTATCGCAAAATATTAAATAGCGATGAGTTCAAGTGAATATTAAGTTCATGCATATTTCTTAACTCTCTCATAATGGCATTTCTTTATTGCATTTTACTGTTTTTTATTTGATAATATTATAGAACAAACATTTACGAAGATAACGGTATATCATATATACTGATAAACCATAGGAAGGGAAAAGGGAGTGATGTTCGAAAATGGCAGGAATCGCAAAACTGGCCTCCACTGGAAATAGCCCAAAATGAGTAGCAAGTCCAGTATAGAGTAGTCTTTGGTACAAGACTCATCCCTTACTCATATCACCGTGGAAGTGTGAATAAGGTATATTAGATAACGATCTGTAAAAGCTGTAATTATCACATACATATATCAAACAAAGCTATTTAACCTAATTTTCATTACGATTTTACCTATGCCAGGTAAATCTGATCTTACATGAGGATAACAAGGGTTTATCAGCATGACATCACCAGGAGGAGTGTGAACGCGAGGCTGAACACGGAGCTGGGTGACAGATGAGGGAGTCAAGATTGCTGATATGAATTCTACTGAAAAACACACTTACAAACATTCATGTCCCTACTTGCACTGCATCTTAAATGACATGACGTGCGTCTACCTTAATCAACCGTCACGTGTTTCGTCGCCATGAATTAAAAATATGCAAGCCTGATGCAATCTCCCTCTTTTTTCTTTTTCTTTCGCTGCCATTTTCCAGGAAACCTCTGAAACTTGTTTATAAACTAAACAAGCTTACGGGGAGTTCATAGTTTTTTTTCTGTTGCTCAGCAGAGTATAATCACAAACCCACACACACACACACACACACACACACACACACACACACACACACACACACACACACACACACACACACACACACACACACTCACTCACACACACACACACACACACACACACACACACACACACACACACACACACACACACACACACACACACACACACACACACTGAAATGGACCCTAAACATTCATCACATTCAAAGGATCATAAGAGTACATTGTAATGGTTTAAGAATAATATTTCAGGCTACAAAAAGGTATTTCAAGCCGATGTTTGCTCTCCCTTTTAAGAATACAGAATTATTAACCAGCCGCAGCGGAAGTATACAGTCTTTCGCAACTCCCAGCAAACAGGGCTGAATCAAGAGGTTTTGTAGTGGAGGAGAAAAAATAATAATAAGGCGATTACGAGTTTTTGTTACAATAGAGCAGAAAAACAGCCTCCATTCACCTTTAATTAAACAGGTAAACAAGTGTGTCCTATTACAGCCTCAAAGAAATACATTCCCATCCTGTATATGCAATTGAATACACCAAATAATTTCCTGTTCTCGTGTCCTGTGAAGAATCAGGTATACACAACAAATGAATAATAACATAAGCATAGCACAAAATAACATAATAACATAGCACAAAATAACATAATAACATAGCACAAAAATAATATATACATCATTGTATATAAAGGCAATCATAATTATGTTCGCCAGCATCGCCATTGGTACAAAGGGAAACAAGGGAAGCAGGAGATTGGAGATATTATTTTGAAGTTGTATTAGTATATGTGTGATGACCGCAGTGCAAAGGAAGATCTCCACGGAAAGAAAATATCATCGAGGCATTGTTTCGTGAGCTGAGGGAAGATGTGTGAAAGGATGTGTCCAGGAAGCTCAGGAATAAACAAAAAGTGTAACTTCTCTTATGTGGCTCACTCATATATTAAACTGGATTACTTTTTTAATATGTTCTTAGAATGTTGATGGGTTTTTTTTTTCTATTTTCCGTATGTCCTTTGTGGCTGACTTGTACATATGAGTGTTTGATCCTCTGCAACATTCTCCATGCATCACTTTGCCTTTATGCTCCACCTCTGTTTTCCCAACAATTCAACCCTCCGAGAACAGGACTGGAGCGAGCGGCTATATAAGTAAAGGTGTTGTGCAGGAAATACTCGGCACATCTGAGGAACCTGAGCTGCATTCAACTATTTCTTATCAAAATATCGTGCATTTCAATTTCTTTCCAAGCTCAAATCTGGTGCAAGTGAAATATGCCAAGAAATATAAAGAAATTCCTGAGAAACTGAAGGAAATGATAGCACGAAAGAATTCACATAAATTTAAACATTGAAAAAGGATAGATTTATGGCCCCTACGCCATCACCATGATCCGTCCTCACCTGGCAGGTAGGCGCTAAGTGTACCCTGGGGGGGAATTACCCACAATATTGATGGGCAGGGACGGGGGGGGCGGTATGAAAGTATAAGAAAGAGGTTGCAGGCGAAGAAAAAAAATGAAAAAAAAAAAAAAAAATGAAAACACTGCTTGAGCTTGAAAGTTAAAAAGTAACGAGGGATAAACAAAAAGCACCGTGAAATGCATCAAAATTGTGTTATATATAAATTCATAAATTCATAATAACAAGAAGGAAAAATAATTGAGTGAATATAGCGTTGGATGACAAGTCAGCTTACAAGAAAGTTATAAGAGTAGGATGGATGAATTGATAATTGAGGATATATATAAACTTTCATACATCAGCGTGTCAAGGACAAACGTATTATGAAGCAGAAATGGATTAGACGACAGCTAACCATTGCTTTTCATTCTCTCATTGTTGACAAAGTAAAGACGATGTTGGATGTGAGTCGCCATTGCATATATACTCTCTCTCTCTCTCTCTCACTCTCTCTCTCTCTCTCTCTCTCTCTCTCTCTCTCTCTCTCTCTCTCTCTCTCTCTCTCTCTCTTTCTCTCTCTCTGACCTATAAATGATCGAAAAGTAAGCCATGAGTTTCAAGAAAAGCATCAAGAAAAGTTCCCATGCACGAGGTGATGTAATATTCACTAAGTTAAATGTGGACACTCTTACAATATATATATCTCAGTCTTAGGATCCTTCGCATCGCCTTTGGAGCTGATGCCTTCCGAGATATATTTTTTTATCCTCACGGTTGATAAAATATAAGTCTTTGAAAAAATTGAGAGCTAAAATATGTATGAAAATTACTTCAAGGAGTTTGAAGTTACCATGGTGCAGTGATAAACATGTGTACCGATACCTACACACACACACACACACACACACACACACACACACACACACACACACACACACACACACACACACACACAAAGGTGACATCCAAAGGTATATACTTTTAATTATTCGCCAAAATCAGTTAAAAAAAAAAATACATACCGTCAATACAGTACACTATTTTCATACAGTAAACTAGAACATAATGTTGACTTTTTTTTTACTAAAGTATTAAAACAAGAACATTTGATTATTATAAGTCATGCTGCATTACGGTCTTTCTTTCTCCTTTCATTAGATTGAGCGCCGTTTTCCTTTCATTAAATTGAGCCCCGCAGTCATCACCACCAAGCCTTCACAACGTATTTCTCTTAATTACATTCATCTTTCATCCTTAATTATCTTCTTTCTTAACCCCATCACTCAGCTCACCTCCACCTTCTCATCTCCTTCATTACTCCTCCCGGGAACCTTCGTCGGGCAAAGAGTACGGAGAGAGAGAGAGAGAGAGAGAGAGAGAGAGAGAGAGAGAGAGAGAGAGAGAGAGAGAGAGAGAGAGAGAGAGAGATAGAGAGAGAGAGAGAGAGAGAGAGAGTTTTATCTATTTATCTTTTTTGTGTGCATGTTTGTCCGCACGTGTACATCTCTCTCTCTCTCTCTCTCTCTCTCTCTCTCTCTCTCTCTCTCTCTCTCTCTCTCTCTCTCTCTCTCTCTCTCTCTCTCTCTCTCTCTCTCTCATTACCTGTAAGTGATCGAAAAGTAAGCCATGAGTTTCAAGAAAAGCATCAAGAAAAGTTCCCATGCACGAGGTGATTTAATATTCACTAAGTTAAATGTGGACACTCTTACAAAATATATATCTCAGTTTTAGGATCCTTCGCATCGCCTTTGGAGCTGATGCCTTCCGAGATACACATATATACCCATGTGTCTACAAATGTATACAATATTGTGTATGTATTAAGGAATATGTGTATGTATATGTCTTTCAATTTAGATTTTAGAAGAAGAAAAAAAAGTGATGTTGTCGACTGTCCCGTGTTGTCTTTTATGAAGTTTGTTTTTCGTCTCTTGTCCTATTTTTCTAACTTTTTATACAAGGTAATTACATATTTTAACTTTTAACATACAACTTTACCGTAGTTTCAGATAATTTCACGAGCATAGTTACCCATTGCATTTTTATAGGAAAAACTATCATTTAAAAGTTTAGAACACGTCTTTCTCCTCTTGTTTTCTCGGGTTTTATTTTTTTCACATGCCAAGTTTAAATTCCTCGGCTGTTTGCTGTATTTTTCTTTAGTATTTATCTATACATATCACTTATTTGTCATACTAGATAAAGCTAGCATACCTGATTCCCTGATATCGAAAAATATCCGGGGATTTAACTATTGCAGCCGGGATCACAAAGTAGCATTACATCAGATATAAAATAAGGTTGACAAAAAGGATGAAGGAGGAACTGATGCCAAGCGGAACACCTGTTAAAGATTAAACTCGTTCAGTCAGCAGTGTTTTGATGGTAACAAAAATGAAACGTGTAAATATGATAGTTTTAAATGCAGCAATGTTTGAGGAAATATGTAAAAATAAGTCAATTGCTGAAAACGTAATGTCAAAGAAGGCAAAGTCACTCCGACTAAGAAAACTCCGCAAAGTAATAAAAGAAATAAAAAACAGATACAAATATATGTCAAAGAAGACGGAGTGATTTAAGAAATATCCGCAAGGTAATCAAAAAGTAATATGAGAAAAAGACCCAGATACAGAAATATATAGCACATGACCAAACAAAAACGATTGTGTCTTTTTCGTAAGCTGTTTCCAAATATACATATACTCGGAAATGTTGGAAAAGCAGCAAAGCATTCGAAGCATTCACGAGTTCTAAAAGATAAAATGGAAATGGAAGGTGACAAAGAGGTGCGACACATATTCAAGTGTTGGAAGGTAAGGCGATGGTGACACTATGGAATATGTCGATGGTGTATCTTTATGGTGTACTAAGTGACACGTGCTACATGCAAACTGAACCACAGAATGATATTTATTGACTAGAGTGAAAAACTGTTATCGAAAAAGGTAAAATGGGTTATAAAAGAGCGTGGAAATGCAGATAATATATGAACATGTTATATTTTGTAATTCTATTTCAGTGAACATAACAGCGCTTTCCCATGATAAGTCACCTAAATATATACACCTAACTGATGTTTTAATTCATTATACGGTTCAGAGAGAATAAGAATAGAAGCAATAATGAGGCAATATTGCAATAGTAGCGTGAATGAGTAATGAGAAAGAGAGAGAGAGAGAGAGAAAGAGAGAGAGAGAGAGAGAGAGAGAGAGAGAGAGAGAGAGAGAGAGAGAGAGAGAGAGAGAGAGAGAGAGAGAGAGAGAGAGAGAGAGAGAGAGAGAGAGAGAGAGAGAGAGAGAGAGAGAGAGAGAGAGAGAGAGAGAGAGAGAGAGAGAGAGAGAGAGAGAGAGAGAGAGAGAGAGAGAGAGAGAGAGAGAGAAAAAAAAACTATAAAATTCAATACCGATAAACAAGTCCTGAAGTTAGTCGCAAGCTTGTCAGCATCTATTTGCATCACCTACTAAAAAAAAAAAAAGAAGAAGAACTCGCACACGAGAAACTAACAAAAATAGAACATTCCATAAAATTAAAATAAACGAATGAAGACAAGAGCAGCTGAATACACCCCTTTTATCCTTTAATAGCTGTACTGTTTAGGATTCAAGCCCCTAAATACCAGGTTCGTCCCTCATAAAGACACATTTGTAAAGCCGCATCTCCAGGCAGTTAACGTGGACTGGATCAGCTTTAGTCTCGAGTTGGAAGAAGGAAATGATTTTACCTTTCTGTATCTTGGCTTTCAACGCTAGAGGAGGACCGAAACGGAATCTGTGGATAAAGAGGATGAGGAGAAAGCAAAGGAAGACGAAGATAAAGACGAGAACGAGGAGGAAGACGAGGAGAGGAAGAGAGATTAGGAGAAGAGGAAACAAAGGGAGTGAAGACAGCAAGGGTTGGCAAGACAAATAGAGGCAACTGAGGTAAAGGAAAGAAATATTGATGAGGGTGTTAATTTGAACCAACAAAGTGATCTGGAGAAGAAAATT
>JACEEZ010019268.1:145838-148338 GCA_016584305.1 Chionoecetes opilio | reverse complement strand
TTTAGTAAGGCATTTGACAAAGTACCACACGAGCGACTCTTAAATAAGGTTAGGGCTCATGGTATAGATGGGAAGGTTCTTCATTGGATCAGAGCTTGGCTAAGTAATAGGCAACAAAGAGTTACAATTAATGGTTCCAAATCTGAATGGGGACTGGTGACAAGTGGAGTTCCACAAGGGTCTGTTTTGGGCCCATTACTATTTTTTATTTACATCAACGACTTGGATAGTGGGATTAGCAGTGATATCAGCAAGTTTGCTGATGATACTAAGTTAGGTAGGATTATTGGATCACAGTCTGACGTAAACATATTGCAGGGAGACTTAGATAAACTTAACGAGTGGGCAGTCAGATGGCAGATGGAATTTAATATTGATAAATGTAGCGTTATGAATGTTGGTAGAAAAAACCCTGGTAATAGATACACCATAAGCAATGTATCGCTGAAAAGATCAGAAGGTGAAAAAGATCTTGGAGTGAGGGTGAACCCAGACCTCCGACCTAGGAAACAATGTATTGAGGCCAGAAATAGAGCTAATAGAGTATTAGGATGCATTACCAGAAGTGTTAAAAGTAGAAGTGCGGATGTTATTCTAAAGCTTTATCTGGCTCTAGTCAGGCCTCACCTAGACTATGCAGTTCAGTTTTGGTCTCCATATTACAGGATGGATATAGTGTTGTTAGAAAAAGTGCAGAGAAGGATGACCAAAATGATACAAGGGATGCGTAACTTTAGTTATGAGAGGAGATTGAAGTTATTAAAATTACACTCACTCGAGAGACGCAGAGTAAGGGGTGATCTGATAGAAGTTTTTAAGTGGATAAAGGGATTTAATAAAGGAGAGGTAGGAAAAGTTCTTACGGCTTTTAACCAGGGTAGAACAAGTAACGGATTCAAGCTGGAAAAGCGTAGATTTAGAAAGGAAATAGGGAAAAACTGGTTCACAAATAGGGTGGTGAATGAATGGAATGGTCTCAGTAGACAGGTAGTTAGTGCTGAGTCATTGGGGAGCTTTAAAGGAGAGCTGGATAGGTTCATGGATGGGGATCAAAGGTGGATGTAGGTAGTGTTAGGTGACAGGAACTACCACGTGTAGGCCTCGCGGCCTCTTGTAGCTTCCTTATTTTCTTATGTTCTTATGTTATGGTAGACAAGACTCTTATTATCACTTGGACTTTACAAATTATCGTCTATTTTCCAACAAATCTGCAACAGTGTGTTTCACGAAGACGCCATAAAACCCTCCATCCTCCCATGACAGCTTTCTTCTGCTTATTTTTCTTACAAGACTCTTTTTATCTCCTCCTCCTCCTCCTCTACCTCCCTCTCCACCTCCTCAACCTCCTCTTCGTCCTCCTCTACCTGCTTCCCATCCTCGTCCTCCTCCTCCTCCTCCTCCTCGTTGTCGTCTCCGGGAACCAACAGGAGCTAACGAAGCACACGAGAAAATTTCCGACAAAAATATGTTGCGTAAATTTCGGACAAATATGCTCAACTCGTGTGACAAAAAGGATTAATATTGATCAGGAGCGAGGTAAGTCGAAGAAGCGAACAGGGAGGAGGAGGAGGAGGAGGAGGAGGAGGAGGAGGAGGAGGAGGAGGAGGAGGAGGAGGAGGAGGAGGAGGAGGAGGAGGAGAGGAGGAGGAGGAGGAATACATAGGAATACATAGGAGTAACAGACACCAGGAGACCTATTGGTCCATAGCGAGGGTATCTGCTGTATTACATTACTGCTAACTATCAACTACATGTAGGAGGAACAGTTGGAAAATGATACCATGTCCCTGAAGAAGATAGGAACATGGACATTTCATAGTGAGGAGTGATAGGATATGAAATATACTAACTACAACTATCACTATCACTACTCGATCCGGGGGACTATAATATGCAATTGCAGGGCACCTTCAATACCCATTTACTTTACAGTGCGCGTCAAGTCTGTTTTTAAATGTAGTTATTGTGCTGGCTTCGACAACATTTGCTGGTAACTTGTTCCATCGATCAACTACTCTAACATTGAAATAATTTTTACGGAGATCTGTGATGCAACGATGACCGTTTAGTTTTAGACCGTTGTTTCTTGTTGTCACTTGAGGAGAAAGTTCGAATAGGTTCTCTTGGTCAATGACATCAAATCCTTTTAGGATCTTAAAAGTTTCTATCAAGTCTCCACGGATTCTACGATCCTTTAGGGAAAACATATTAAGTTTCCGCAGTCTCTCTTCATAAGATGAGTTTCGCAGAGATGGAATTTGTTTGGTTGCTCTTCTTTGCACTGACTCCAATTTGGCTTGATCTTTTACGAAACAAGGCGACCAGACTTGTACGGCATATTCTAAGTGCGGTCTAACCAAAGACGTGTATAATCGTGTCATTACGTTTGGATTTTATGTTCAAAGTTGCGTTTAATGAAGCCCAACATCATATTGAGGAGGAGGAGGAGGAGGAGGAGGAGGAGGAGGAGGAGGAGGAGGTTACAAAAAAGGAGAAAAAC
>JACEEZ010019268.1:107645-138569 GCA_016584305.1 Chionoecetes opilio | reverse complement strand
GCAACAACTTTATTATTTATAAAAACGGGAAATACTTACTGTTAGGGAATGGACGCCAGGCTGCAACACTGCGGCTGGAGGCACGGAGGGAGCTCTGTGACTGGGAGGACAGTGGGAGTGAGGGAAATAAACCGGGGCGAGGGAAATAGTACCTACGAGGCTGCGGAAGTGACGCTTACCACGGCGAAAAGCTGTTCCGTCTTAAGTTTTCTGTTCACGGCAATTTTTTACCATCTACTTATTGTTGCATTGGTACGTGTCACATACCAGCAGAATCAGAAAAATGTGCTGATTCCGAGACAGTGAATGAAAATTGAATGCATGCAGAATGACTGGAATAATAGGGAGTTGAAGCAAGGAAGGTGAAAAAAAATGTTTATGCACTATTTTATTTTGCTCCCATTATCTTATTCTAGGTATAGCTTATTGTATTAAATTAATATTCATGATGTGGAGTAATGTCTTGTGAAGACGATGATAGGTTCAGTTATTCTAGGTATCATCTGATAGTTTGATAATATCGTGTAAGAGTACAACATGTCGTGTGGGCCAGAGCATCCTCTGTGGCCGCAGAGCAGGGCTTGAAAACGAAATAATTTCTCAAACGGTTCGTTCCGATCAGAAACAGTATTATTAACGTTTCGTTTTTCGTTCCTCCTCCAAACATAACGTTCCTGAACCGGTTAGAACGAAATGAAAACCGGTTAGAACGTTATTTTCAAACCATGTAGTGAAATTATGCTATTAGCCCTAATAAATAATAATGCCTATACATGACTACATTTTTATAGATGGTAATAAAGCCATGCATTTCATGGTGCATAGTATCTAACAAAATCAAACCCTTAGATGTCTTAAGAACTATTATTATACGACTTAAATAAGACACCACATTTACATATTATTATACATTTATTTATTTAAATATATAAATATATAATAAATTTATTTATTTATACATTTATACATTATTATATACAATACAGGAAGCGTAGTGTAGGAATATGCAATCTCAGTCGTCGTAAAGACGTGAATCACTAATTATTTATTAATATTATATATGGTAAAACTATATTAATTCGTAATATCCCCAACCACTAATTAAATAAACCTGATCAATGAAGTCAATGACTACATGTGGTACTCCAAGGACTCGAACGTAGGACACTCACACCGAAATTCGGCGCACCAAGCATTAGTAGTACTGCAGATAGGTGAAAGTATTGTGGGTTTGATGAAACAAGCATGGAATTTGGTCCGCAGGTAGACTATGCCTCAGTGGTGATTTTTAGATTTAGGGCCATCTCAGATTCGACCTGTGACAAAAATAGCGGCCATTTTCAAGATGGCCGCCATCGCTTATTTGAAATTCTTTAATATTGTAGGTTAAATCAATTCTAGGGGTGGGAATGTTTTTCCTTTGTATTATAAATCATACATCAGTAATTTTACTGTCCACATAACAGTTGAAATGGCAAATAATTACTAGTTTGAGTTAAAAAATAAGAATTATCATTTTTACGTCATGTTACGATTTTGAAATCAGGACCACTTCGTCAAGTGCGTCAAACAACCCAGAATTATTTCTTCTGTTTTTGTAGGTAGCAGAGGTACACACAATAGCTTATTATAGTCTAATTGCAAGTCAATAGGATGGAAATTGTGTCCAAACAGTAATGAACTGTTCTCTGTGAGCCGCGTCACTCAGAGCACTGTCCACCGCACTGACAAAGAGCTGTACACTGAAGAGCCGCCTTCTGGCATTTACAGCGTCCTCTGCAGCCGTTCTTGCAGCCACATCGCAAGAATTCCCTGTAAGCTTCTGATGCTTCTGGTAAGGTCGTCCAGGTTATACTCCATCCACCACCAGGCTTCTTGTTCCAGCCCCATTCACTTGGTGACGGAAGCTCTGGAGCAGGGGTCATCATTTGGGCCCAACAGTGACCAGCCTGGTAGACAGCTCTCTTGGTGTGTTGGATGAGTGCAGCCTGTGTAGTAGGCAGACCATCAATAGCTCTGCCTTTCTTGCTGAACAGCTGTTTCCTTGCCTGGTTCACACCCTCCTCTGTGCTGGTGCGATCGTACAGCAGGACCACAAATCGCTCCAGTGGTTGCATCCACTCGTCAATGGCACGTGGGTCTGGCATGGCACCCAAGGCGCAGAATGCTGGTGTGACGTCTCCATAGGTGGTCCAGGTGTCCCATGCAGTCTTCTTGCCCCTGCCGCCAAAACAGGACACCGTGTCACATCCAGTGAAGGCGTGGAACATCGGCAAGGCCACACATCGGTCAGGACCAAGAGCTTTGGCGATCTCATGAGCAGCGATGAACTTGAAGCTCTTCCCAGCTCCAAAGGCAATCCACAGTTCAGAGATGTTGAGGCGATTGGCTGATGCTATGGCCAGGACTACCACGTCTGTATCAACTGTGCGTATTGACACTGCTGTACCCCTGTTGTACGGTATCCTGTAGGTGCAGGAGGATACGAGTGTCAGCCTCCTCATGCGTGCATGGCGCTAGAGCTGACACGTCCTGGCGATTGGAGCAAAGAACGCCAGTGCCTTGTGTGGTGATGAGATGTTTGTTGGTGTCAATGTCTGCCACGTTAGAAGCCAGGAAGGAGAACAGCTCCGTCTTGTTGTCGTTGATGCGGAGAAACTCTTGCCAGTTTCCAAGAACTGCACTTGATGGCTCGACTCGTCTCCTAACTCCCTTTCCTCTCTTGCTGCGAGTGTCCGCCTTCAAGCTGTCTGCCATGTACAGATCCCAGACAATGTCTAGTCTGTCTACATGCTGAAGCTGGGATGTGACATACGGCACGAAGACATCAGTGGCATAACCTTGGAATGACTTTGCAGTCCCTGGTCGCAGCATGTTGATGATGGCAGCACCATCCAGGATGTTGACCTGTACTCTGGGGGTGGAGAGATCCTCTTTTACTGGAACAAGGTTTTCCAGGCAGGGCATCAAGTCAGACTTGGTTCCAGTTCTCAGGCCACCCATCTGAGACAGAGACGGTGGACAGGCCTGGTTTTCGTGCTGAAAGAACTCGTCCAAATCACCATGACGTATCTGGGAGGCAATGTACAGCCTGGAGAAGAGCGAACAGTCGTTCTTCAGGGATGACATCTGTAGTGTGTTTCCTTGAGTTTCTTCGACTGGTGGGCGGCTGAAAAGATGGAGGTTGTTCCGCTTGATGGGATCTGTGATAGGCACTGTCTGGTTCACAAGCCTCTCTTCAACATATGTCTCATACTGCTCGAGTCCAAGTTTCTCCATCTGCCGCACTGTGTCTAAGATAAGATAAGATTTTCATCCTATCTAGACACTTTGCAAGTACCAACTACAAGGTTATTGACTATACAAAGCGCCACCACGCCAGGACGAACTTGGTGGACTCGAACCGCTGACCGAATGCGCAGGGACGCTACACACGCAAGACAACAGCTCTACCAATCGAGCCATCCTGACGGGTCCGCACTGTGTCTGCCACTGCTGTGTCCACAACGTCTCTGCTGTTCAGGACAAGGAGATCACTGCTGGGAAAGGTTAATATGCTGGGATAGTTAATATGCGCTTAACCCCAGGGTGGCTCAACTTTCAGTTTTTGTGCATCACCCTTTCAAACATGACCACCATCAGGAAAAAAACACTTTGGCCCGTACCGAGAGTCATGACGGTAGGCGGTAGAACGACGAACGGCAGACCTTCGCTTACCATAAGACGTATAAAAAACCCTGTAATTTTGGAACGAAGAGCAGGGACGCGGTGGCGGTCAAGGTTGAAGACACGGCTATCCCCGTGTCTTCGCCGCAACCTTCGATGAATTTTATTACATTCCTAATCTGGAGGATAAGAGATATGTTAAAAATTTTCTTGCCAATATGTATTTAAGTATAAGTATAAGATTATTAGGTATTACATATGCGGCAATAAGTGATTTTAGTGATAATAATTAAGGAGGTTCAGGATAGAGGGGTGGTTAGTGGCTTGAGCCGTCGCCATCATGAAGGTCGCTGCCAGAACCCGCCAGGACGGTTCTCTTACCGCATATGTTCACATGAGCGGTAGAGAAACTTACGTATACACGCCTCTACTGTTAATTAACTTCATTAAATATATATTTCACCAACTTCATAGCTGATCGCAACGTTTCTGTTGATGTTTTTGATGAGTATAAGGGCAAATTCGCATTATACACTATTTTAGTTCGCTACAGTGGCTACGCCAATTGTGACAGCAGCACTGTTGCCACCCTATTATTGTCGCAAAGGTCAGCGAAGATCTCCAACCAAAAGTCCCGACTGTCGACTATCGGTAACAAAATGGAAGGTTTGGCCGTCGGCGTCGTCTACCTCCGCTGGTTCGTCCCTCTACCGCCTTTTCAACTCTCGGAGGGCCACTTTGATCTTCTATATCCCAATAATGTTGAGCCAAGGCCAAAAACGAAATATGTCATTCAATACACACCTATAAGTAGTAAATATGCGCTGACCCCAGGGTTGGATCAACATCAGTTTTTTGTGCAATCACCCTTTCATAACACGACCACCCAACAGGTTCAATAGTGAGGAAAAATAGCACATGTCGGAAGTTGGTTCAATAGCTTCCTAAACTAAGGTTGGCCAGGCAAACGAATATGCCCTTCCAATACACACCTTTATATACTAGTAATAGCGCTTGACTCAGGGTGTCTCAACATCAGTTTTTGTGCAATCACCCTTTCAAACAGACCACCATAAGAACAAAGAAAAAAAACATTGTCCGGGAAGTTGGGCTCACCATATCTCCAAAACTAAGTGTTAAGACAGGCAAAAAGGAATAGCCTTCAATACACAACTATAACCTAGTTAATATGCGCTAGACCCCCACGAGGGATTCGGGACCAACTTCAAGTTGTTGTGCATCACCTTTCAAACACGACCACCCACAGGCAAAATTGAGGAAAATAGACATGGTCGGAAGTTTGGATCACCATAGCTCCCAAAACTAAGTGTTGAAGCCAGGCAAGACGAATATACCCTTCAATCACAACTAGACTAGTTAATATGCGCTTGACTCAAGGGTGGCCACCCCCAGATCAAACCCCCACCCACATCCAAAGTTTCGTGCACCATCACCCAATTTCAAACACCCCCCACATGACCACGTATCAGGTAAAAATGAATGAAAAAAAATACCATGTCGGAGTAGTCACGAATATAATACATTATAAATCAATCAATCATTGGGGGCATAACGCGGCGGGGGCGGTCGCCTCGCCACCCTACGACGCCACTCCAGGGGGTCACACGGCGCGAGTTCCCATGCAGGTTCCTCCCAAAAATGTTAACACACAATTTTACCTGAAATGGGTCTTTGGAAGAGATTTCTAACCACCACAAAAAAGTCACTCGAAATCCACCCATGGCAAATACTGTTTGTTCACTGAAAATCCTAGATGCCCGCCGCCGCGGAAGGTTAAAATATTGAAATAGGCATACCTTTGCTGGAAAATCAAATTAGAATACACAAAATAAAGTGCTAATCTACTTAATTTGAGGTGCTCTTTCATTGAAAGTTACGGTTGGAAGAGATTGGAGGATGATGTTCATATTGAAAATCCTCGAAACAATCAAATTTTGGCCTAAAAAATTACCCTAAAATGAGCAAAATTAATGTCTGAACAACCGACTATAATCTTTTTAACATCTGTATTATGTATTGTGTATATTGGTATGTATATATGTATATAAATATGTATAGTGTATATTCCAAAGTGACTTCAAAACATTAATTTATTTCTAGTCCCGTTCATCCTCATCGTTTTCCAACCTTCATGTTCTTCAATATCCAGGGGACCGTTCAAAGGGAATGCCCTTGCATTGACCCAAGCTGGAGTGCAATGGAAGCCATTTTTGCGGCATGTACATGTTCTTGTGTTGCAATTTTTCCACCACAATTGCATCGCATTATCTAATTAGTCGAGCAGGTTGCCGGACGGCTGAGACATTTTGACGGCGATCTCATAAAGCCATGAGGAGAAGTCGTCCCTAGCCCCATTCGTTTCTGCAGTGGCAGATCATTTACTCAACACCATGGCCTGAATCCTGATGTATGCGCGCATGACTATGGAAAATGGCTGCATCGATGTTGGCGGAAGCGGTCTCTGGCGACACATTACTGCGTCGGCAGTACCCCACTTTCTGCTGAAACGTGTCCACTCTTGCCGAGGTCCAAGGCTCAGAGATGTTGTGCAGCCATAGATGATTCAACAAGGCATCTCTCCAGCTCTTTCTAGTTCTGCTTTAGAGAAGATGGAGACATTATGAATATTGAACAATACACCGCTCTAGTTCTTGCATTATTTCTGGAGTACTGACACTTTTGCCAATCCCATCAAGGTCTAGACGAGTGTCACAGGCCACTTGAAACGCGTGCAGAAAGAGCAGGGCGCAGAGAGTAATTGGTGTCAAGCTTCTTTGCCAAAGTCCCGTGTGTGTGACACCACACTGTTTGTTTGGATGTCAACATGTATAAGTCCTTTGTCAGCAATAATTGCCATGTGCCGTTGAGCAGCTTGGAACACATCAGAATCCGCTGCGGACAACACGCTGTGGGCTTACTCGTTGGCGTGAAGACATTTGCTGACATAATATGTGTAGTCCCAGTATCAACCTTTTGCATGTTCAACGGCGATATCCACTTTGGTCATTTGCTCTGCAAGTAGATTGTATGAATGCTTGTTGTGGCGACAGGATTTGGCGAAGAGGAAAGCTCTTCTTGGTCAGGTATACATGCACTCTGGTGAAAACCAACACTGTAGCACCATATCATTCCCCATCCTGCGAAGATAGATGCTTTTCATCCTTTGTGTAGACCCTGATACCATCAAACACAACAAGCATGACAGTGTGATTGCTTGATGTGGTCGCGCATCGGACGTACATTTCACAGATCTCCGAGTAGCTGGCATTTTTATAGGGCCCATGAAAATTTTGAAGCAGGCTACCACCATCAAAATGATGTACTGCATACTTCATGTCACAGACGTTGCACTAATGCTCTATGGAAACAAGCGTTTGAGGAGATGTGAATTGATTTTCGATGAATCCCCCATCTCATGCACACATGTGTTGTCAACGAGAGATTGGTGGGAAACGAGCACATTCATATCGGCAAGAGATCTGGAAGTGGTATGTCACCATGAAACCTATAAGAAGAAGACGCTTGATAGAGACGCTGTGAATCCTCGTCAAATTTGGGCACCAGAAGATGTTTTCAACATGAGTAGCGGGGCTGGATGCCAGGGTTTAACTTGATTCTTCTGAGAACAAACTTGTATCTGCGAAGATTGTCCGACCATGGAATCAAGGATCTTCCTTTCCAACACTTGAGCCTCAAATGCATTCACAGAATCAATTTGCCACCAAGCCAGTTGATAGACTTACAATCTCTTTGATGGTTGTGTGAATACGCCACGCTCAAGGAACACTTGGAGCATCTTCGTTATACTCACTCAATGTCACGACGTCTATCCTGGCTGCTGCTTAATTCACGATTGTCCATTCAGTGTATTCCATAAAGATTAAAACCAGCTATCGCGAAAAATGGACTGGCTTATATCTGGCACACAAGGTCTTGAGAGGAGGAAGAGAGTCGAGTTTGCTGTCACTGAAATCCACGACATTGGGTTAAGCACGCCAGGTTGATTTGATTGCTGGGCATCAGACTTGCTCTAGAAGAGGTCTCTGTGAAATTCCTGACCATGCAACCGTCAACTATCTTTGACTGGGAAAGAGGCATTCATAAATGCCCTATTTACATCTGGATGTGTTTTTTTGTTCCAGCGTCAATCATTCCTGGGATGAACAAAGCCAAAAGACTCCGTATAGTTTTGTGCCTGCAGCAGCATAGGAAAAAGGGGTTTGCATTTCAAGAAGAGGTACTGCAAATACAGAGGCCAGCAAACCTATACGAGTCACAGAAAGAATGAATGACCTAAGAATGGATACCATATTTTGGTATTGTTATCCACAATCTTGCAGTGCCATATGCTTGGCGACGTGATGCACGTCCAATCTTCAAGAGCAGTGTGGATGTCGATCAATGCATCGCTCTGTAGTGCAGCATCCAGAGTCATGCTTCCGTCTTGAAACGTCTTGACAAGCTGAGAGATATCAGAAAGAGCATATCCGCTTGAGGATGGTCTCCAACCCGTTGACTGTGGCTCTGAGATTCCAGGCAGGACATCGTCACCAAGCCTCGGCTTGAGAAATACCAGACTGATTGGTGAATCGCAAAAAAGTTTGAGAAGAGTCTCTGACGGAGTAGAGTCCTTGACTCTGGTGGTTGGGGTTTGGTTGGAGGTGCTAGGAAATGGGCAAGTTTCCAGTTTGTACCGAGTATCTGATTTGAAAGGTCCAGGAGTGGTAAGGTTCAGATGCAATGGGGAACTTTCCTCCATGGCTTGGACCAATAGGTGGACAGTCGAAGGTCTGCTCTTTTGCTTTGATGATGGTGTTTGCTTGTAACAGTTAAGAGGACAGTCGGCAGGGGTCAATAGTGGGAGATTGTGTTCGAGCGATTTTATATCAGAGGCGTCTGGATGTTACATCGTGTGTTGGATTGGTCGGCATTATCTTAACTTTCCATTCAATAACTAGATATTAGGGTGCCGGCAACTAGTTGAATATGCAACGACTACCAATGTACATCGGGTGTATGTACCTTAATTTTTTTAATGATCGAAAGTGAGCGCATAGTGAATCAAACTGCTTCACATTAGATGTGATGTGTGACAAATCAGTGGTTGCTTTTTCGTTGAAGTTATCTACTACTCTGTTCCCATAATGTGCATAGAGGTTAGAGTTGCACTGGTGCCAAAAAACCTTTTTGGAATAACAACCTCTTCCATGGTTGCTTCATTGGTCTTTCCCGAAATGCATTTCCATTATAGTTAATCGTGAGACCAGTGACAGTTCCTGTCGAATTCATTGTTTTCCAGTAACTAATGTCAATAACGTTGCATGAAAAGACGAATCGTCCTTGTTCATTCATCAGATGGTTCCAGTCAAAGACTGTCTACGTTTCACTTGAATGGTGCGGTGCCTCCATCACCTTGTTTGATACCTTCGGGTAAAACATGGTCAAGTGATTACGAAGTTCGTGGAAGACATGTAAATATTGGAAACATCGCTGGTGGTAATGGCCTCCTCTGCTTGGTAAATTCATAATACATGCAAGGTCGATGTGCAACTGCATCAGCCCAAGAGTCTGGATGAGTGTCGCGACGTTCATTACATCTTTGCAAGATTGTCTCTGACACAGTGAGGAGCATAAACATGGCGGAATTCCATATTCAACATTGGGAAAAGTGGGATACTTTCTGGCTTCTCCTGATCAACCATGCATCCACAGAGATAGCAGTCAGTAGTGAAAATGAGAATTTTTTAGTATCCACATCGCAGTTTTGTGTGAGTTAGGAACCAGTTTCATCGACATGTTGGCGAGGTTGACCGATCCTGCTCCATATGTCTGCTGTTTGTGTGACTTTTTTGCGACATGGATGTTTGGGACATATGTGCCTCTCCATTTCATTCAAATGTACATATTGGGCGGGTTCGTTTGGATATTAGGTTCATTGTGTCTATGGCTGGAATTTCTTATGGACGTGAGGCCTTTGCGTCAACGCGAATTTTTCATCGTTTTTAAATGAATTAATTTGTTTTGTTCTGTTTTTCTTTTTTTTTTTCTTTGCTACAAATTAAAACATCCTTAGGGTGTGCATCTGTCTTGGAGGGATAGCCATCACAAATCTCAGATCTGAAATAAAGAAAAAAAAGTCATTACTAAATGCGTTGCATACACGTATATACATTTCTATCGAATCGTACTGGCTGTAATAGTCGCACAGATATGTTCAGAGGATCATATAATTTCACAGTTTCCTTCAATATTATACAAAAATTACGTGATTTTTTGACGTTTGAGTAATGAATGCCACCTTATATGGACCTTGAAAATATTTCCAAGTGAATAGAGCACCTCCAATGTAGATTATAGGGATTTACACATTTGTATTTGTGTTTCTATGTTGATTTTCAGATTTATAGTTATGCATATTTCAATATCTTACATTCACGCGGCGGGCCGGGCATCTAGGCATTTCGAGTGAAAGAAAGAGTATTGCCACCAGGGTTGGATTGCAACCTAAACTTTTGTGTGGTTAGAATAGATACCTCCAAAGACCCATTCAGGTGAAAATGCTCTTGTTAACATTTCTCGTGCCAACCTCGGCACTTCTTTTTGGTGCTTATGTTCCTGGCCACAAGCGCTCACATATTAACTAGTCATAGTTGTCTTTTTGATTGACGGGCATAGGTCGTTTTGCCTCTGGCATCAAACACTTAGTTTCGGAGATATGATGAAAGCCAAACTTCCGACATGTAATTTTTACCAATCATTTTTACCCGTATGGTGGTCTGTTTGGAAAGGTGTGATTCACAAAAACTGAATCTTGCGCCACACTGGGTCAAGTGCATATAAACTAGTATATAAGTGGTGGCATGAGGATACACAAATAGTCAATATTTTTTTTTTTTTGTTTTTATACATTTGTGCCATAGCAACCTGTAGGCAGAGTGGTGACCCAAGGCTCGGATGTAGGCTTGGAGAGTCACTTGATTCTCTTTTTTTTGTTTTTCTTCTATGGATGATTGGTTGGTTCTCGCCCGTAGTGGCGCAGCAGGATCTTGCTATAAGTGACGCCACATTGTGAGTATATATAGAGGCTCATGCCGCCCGCCTGTGTCCTCATGCACTACGGCAAATTCAAAGGTAGAGTGATGGGCAGGGCTATGGGATGTTCTCTAGGACACCTCGAACGGGTTGCAGGAAAGGTTTTGGGTTTTGCCGGGGATCGAACTCTGTGTCACCGAGAAAGCCAGAGTCGGAGGACGCTAACCCCTCGCTACCTGGACAATCCCTCCCCGATATCGAATATTGTCACATTTCCAGGTTCTGAGGTGGGGACACAAACATTTTACTTTTTTTGGGACACAAAAACAGTTTTATTTTTTAGTTGTCGCCGAATAAGTAAATATAATTGAATAAGTAATGATTAACTTACTTATTCGTACCTTATTGCAAAAGTCGAATCTGCCCACGATCCGCGAATAAAGTAATAAAGTGCTAACTATCACATGGTTTAATAAGGGCGGGAAAGACTCTTGAATTTGTACCTACCCTGCCTAATTGTAAACAAAAGACTTATAAAAGCATTTAAATTTAATCTGATTGACCCAAAGAAAATAAATTCAATTACTGGGCAGGTGAACACAATTTTATAAGCACGTCTCACGTGTAATAGTATTGAGGAGTCAGAGGTCTCTGACATAGTAGGTCAAAAGTGTTAAAGGACGCCTCATCACCAAAGTATAACATGATATTGTGCCAAATATAACAAATTCAATTATATCTGATTCACCAAGAAAATAAAATATTGAACAGTGTGGCAGGGAGCACAATTGATATTTATACTCACGACGCGTAATGCTTATGAGCGGTGAGAGGCTCTGATTATAGCCTCAATGAAAGACGCCATCACCAAAAACCTCCAATGTATACATACTCCTGTGCCAAATATGCGTCCCTAAAGCAAAAAATATGACGAAAGGTGCAAAAGACACTCACCTCGTGGGGTGGAGTGTCTGGTTGCTACGTTTGCTGCGGCTGGAACTTCGATGGTGTTCTTGAAAATAAGTATATATGACTTTTTTTCTATGAAAAAATTGCCATACACCACAGTTACCGGTCGCAATAGGGTGTTTTTCTATCTCATGACATGCATTTAATAGTATTGGTTAAAAAGTGAATAAAATCGCTGAATGCAAAAAATGTGGATGTCCCAGTTGAGAGGGATTGTCTCCACCAGAGACTCGCTTTCGCCAAGGCATATTCAAATACCTTCTTCCTACGTACTGTGCGAAAGATTTTAAAAGTACGGCCCTAAGTCCCAGGTCACTGTCCACATAATAAAACATAATCTTAACAAAAATATACATTTTGCTCTGGTTATCTAATGGCACTATAGTCTATTCACTTAAGCTGGATTTTTGGGAGCTGCTCGATGCCTACCCAGAGTTATAAAGGACGGTCGCTGATGGCTGATAGGAGTCGGGCTGGGTGGTGGCACCTTGCCTCGCCGCTACCAAAAAAACATCCTTCGTTGCCTCAGAGAACAAATATATCATATTCTTGCTTAACTCACTTCTATACACCAAGATAGGCCTATTTGTTGTAACAGTGAATCACTAGTGATGGGTCAACAATAACCAACGCAATCTAACTCAATAGGTGTTAAAAAATAATAAAGTCAGACTGAGTATACACAGGAGTAGGCGGATTTTCAGTTTCCAGTGCATTGAAATGTTGTACTCCTACCGATATTACAAGCTACCAGATAATATTTAGGTTAAACTGAGCCTACTATCGTGTTCAGGATAATTGCTGAATATCTTGAGCATAAAAAACATTCAGTAAGAATACACCAATATTAAGATAAGTGGAGGAAAGTTAAACGGTGTATAAACATTTTGTCTGCTTGTATCTTTGGCTTCAAACTCGCTGTAACTCCATGCAGTTTTTGCTCGCCATTAAAATTATTAATCGCTGTTTCAAAAATCCTCACAATTTTCCAGATTCTTAAAGTATGTAGGCACATATCCAATAAAGGAAAAAATTATGTGGTCAAAGTTGTTTAATAAAGTAAAACTACTGAAACTGACGCCGTGACTGCCATGGTGAAACTTGAATAGCACTCAACGAACTCATCTCTCACTTGTAGAGAGCAATCCATGCTCACCAGTCACTGCGCCTGAAAAAAGAAAAAAATACTTCGTTAGCCGCATTAACAGTGGTGGCAAACAAACAAAAGCGTTAATAACTCATTACAATAAGATAAATAATTATATGTTAAATATAAATAAATACTAACTTGTATATGATAACCTTTTTTTTTTCCAAAAAAATCAATTAAATATATATTATATATAATAACTATATATTTATTACTACTATATATATATAATATAGTATAAAAATTTAACTATATATATATATATATATATATATATATCATTACTATTATATATATATATCATATATATTATATTATAAATATATATATATATATATATATATTATATTATATATATATATAGATACATAGAATATATATTATATATAAAACTATATATATATATATACTATATATATAATATATATATATCTATATTATAAGAGAGACGAGAGAGAGAGATGGGACGAGAGGAGAGAATAGAGATCGAGGGAGAGAGAGAGAGAGATGGAGAGAAGAGCAGAGAACGATGTGTAAAGAGAAAGAGAGAGAGGAGTGGACGAGAGAGAGAGAGAGAGAGAGAGAGAGAGAGAGAGAATGTCCCCGCCATCGCTTCCGATCGGTATAATGCGTGTATGCTAAACTGATCGTGAAGTCGCGAGTTACGATTCCACGAGATCAGGTCCAGATTCTTATATTAAATGAAGAGCTTATAGTTGAGAGGGGCTAGGCACCCTTCTCATAGGAAAACGGACTCCGGCCTAAATTCAATCTATAATGTTACGCATGCGAAAATATTTTATTCCATTAAAAAAAATTTAAGAAAAAAATAAACTAATTACCTTAAACTAAATAATAAAATAATAGGAAAACTCGTATAATGTTGCGACAAGATTATTATTTTAATCCTAGTTTACAGTATGGCGAAGCGAGGACCTATGGACAATATTTATCAAGCCGAGGACATCCGTGTTGCCTGAACGCGATTTGAATCAGATGCCTGGTATGTTAAAATGAACCGAAGATATTGGCGGCAAAAAAGAATTCGTTACTAGCTTCACTCGGAAATATGGAACTCTATCATCACATCGGCTTGTGAGCCACGAAGGATAGTGGGATTTCGAGTGCAAAAACCGCAGTTGTGTTATTTGTGGAGAGTGTTGGCTAACGACTCAATGAAGCCAATCAAATCTCAAGAGAGCCATTTAATACAAACATAAAGAAAATAGAGTCAAAGCCGAAAGATTCTTTGAAAGAAAAGTCTTATGTTGATTTAAAAGGGCCTTCAGAAAACACGATCTATTGAAGTGGCACACATAAAGACTGGCCGCTATTGCAGGGCCTCGCATCAAAGTAGCCTTCGAGTTGCTAAGGCCTAAAAAAACATACACAATCGGTGAGGACGCTAGTGATAGGCTGTATTCAAGATGTCGCATGGAAAATGCTAGGAGAGCCGGCGGCAAAGAAAAGTGGCCCGGGGGCCACTCTTTTCAAATGACACTATAGCTCGACGACAATTCACGATCGGCTCAACGATATGGAAGACAGTACATAGGACAGATTAAATTAGCAAAGTACCTTTTTTTGCAGCTTGTTATGAATGTACAGACGTTTGCTAATCAGGCAATTATGATGGTGTATGTGCGCTTGAACCATAAAGGTGATTGGAAGGAAGAGTTTTTTTTCTCTGCTTCACTACAACTCAAAACAAAGTTCTGAAGGTTCAAGGACTGTGAGCGAATACAGCGTTAAACAAATGTGGGTTGGAGTTCAAACGTTTTGTGTAAGGCGTATGTTTCTGATGGCGCTGCGCAATGAGCAGGACGGACATTCTAGGAGTGGTTACCCAGATTAAGGACGCTGCAGCCCAGAATGCAAGTCGACGCACTGCTTCCTCACCGCGAAAGTCTAAGTGCAACAAAAAAACATGGCACAGGAACTAAGCAGTCGTGCTCAGCGAGGTTGTAAACAATTGTGAACCATGTAAAGGCCGAATGGTTTAAATGCGAGACTATTCACTGCATTATGGATAATAGCGGGAAGCTAATCATAAACAGCTCCTATTGCATGCCGATACGTTGGTTATCGAGGGGGAAAGTCATGTCAAGAGTGTTTGAGCTACGAAACGAGCTTGCCGAGTTTCTTCAGGACAAAAATAACCAAATTGCGTCACCAATTGTCGCGAGATGTGGATGGTTCGCCAAGCTGGCTTATTTGGCTGTATCTTTGCAATCTTTAATGATCTCAACACCTCATGAGGAACGAGGCTTCGTGTTTACAATTGGCAGACAAGATCGACGCGACAGAAACGAAAGCTAGAGGCATGGAAGAGTCGAGTGTCAAGAGATTGTTATGACATGTTTCAACAATTAGCGACAATCATCGCTGATGCAGGCGAAGACCTTAATATTACATCTCTACGAAATGTCATCAGAGAACACTTGACGAATCCGGCAGACCGGTTTCAGTTTTACTTTCCAGCAGAAGAAGATCCACGGAAAGGGAATGGATGGATCCGAAATCCGTTTATTCCACTGCAAGATGACTTAAGTGTCATTATGGAGGATAAATATTGTTGGAGCTGGCTGGTGACGAAGGATTGAAGAGGAGCTTCGAAACTACAACATCACTTGGTTCCTTTTGGATTAAAGTGAAAGCAGAATATCCTGAGCTTAGTGAAATTGCTCTGAAAACTCTTCTCCCATTTCCTTCAACATACCTCTGCGAGACTGGCTTCTCAACCATGAGTGTCATTAAGACAAAGTACAGAAATAATATGGATATTCATTCTCCATTGCGCGTGGCACTGTCCTCAATTGAACCACGACTGGATAAACTGACAAACAAGAAGCAGGCTCACCTTTCACATTAGTAAGGATTAAGATTATAAAATGCTTATGTAATATTGTATTATTTGTTTACAAAATAAATATAGGATAAAAAAAATTGTCAACTTTTATTATATTCGTTATATATATTGTTTCCGGTATAAATTAATATTACCGGTCCCTGGCACATTGGGAAAAAAACTGCCGGTACGCCACATCAGATAGTTTGAGAAGCACTGTTCTACATCACATCCAGTTCTTGTTATTGATATTACAGCATACCCAATATATATATATATATATATATATATATATATATATATATATATATATATATATATATATATATATATATATATATATAAATAGCGTCGTCTATAATTATCTATGGGATTATAAGAAGCTAATTGGAAGTCAGTGTCAGTTTTATGCATTTCTAGTGCCTTATGAACAAATATATTGGTTTGAAGGGCTATCACATCAGGCAATTTAAGTAATTTTAGATATTTAATCAAATTTTATTCATTATTTCAAATTGTATTCAAATTTTATTCATTATATATTTAATCAAGACTGGTCGTACCGGCCGATACGCAGGCACACTGCCTTGTCCTTGATGATCAATTTCGTGTGTCGAAAGTACGCCACTTTCCCTTCGCTCCTAGCTTGTTTAAACAAAGGTATTTGTGCCTTTCGTATGCTTTGTGAGGCAGGACATAAATCTTCATTGAAAAATATTCTGGTTTTGGATTTTGGAAACATTTCTCATGACTGCCTCACTCACGATTGCAGAATCTTGAGAAACGAGCGATGACGGGTCGAGTGCGGTGTTCGAAGCGCTGACCCACCCTGTGAACTCGTTCCAGTTGAATATTTGGTAGTTGAAGCTAGTCTTCCAAAATTTTTGTGACCTGAACCGCTGTTTGTTCCCATGTTTCACCTTCAGGACGCTCTTCAATGCCGATGATTTTTAAGTTGTTTCGACGACTGCTTTCGACGACATCTTCTTGGTAATGACTTTATCTTCTAATTCCTTTATTAGATTTTCACTGGCCTGTAGATTTCCGTTAATTTTCTTAATAACTTCCTTATTATCCTTATCCTCTGTTTCATGCTGCTTCCTTCACCTTTTGCTTAAATTCGTCGACTTCTTTCTGAGTGAATTCCAGGCTTCGTGTAGTGTCTGTCGTCTACAGTTAATTGAAGTGACTGTATCTTGGTATTTACTTGGTTCATAAACACCAAGTGCACTACGGAAAGCTTCGTCTTGAGAAGCTAACAAAGTTTTCAAAACTTCCACGTCCATCCTGGTGTTGGGTAAATAATGAAAGAAACTATAAATGGTTAGCGGAGAGACAGCTAAGCACGTCTGACCTCTACGGTGTCTCAAGACAGAACATCAACGTAGGTGATGGGGAGTGGTGTTGCGTTGCCTCTTCAGTGGTTCGAGGCTTGCTGGAGAAGGCATCTTTCAGGTAGTCATGATGCCTTTCCATCAGGAATATGAGTGTATGGCCGTAAGAGGAGATGCGCCACCTCTGGAGACAACTTATGGTGAATGCCAAGTAGATCTCCATCAGCCTGGCCTCGTGTGTGAGGAGGCATTCGTAATACCTCACCTGCTGGAGGCTCTCCATGTACTTTGTCCCACTGCAGGTAGCCACGCCAACCAGCTCCCTCGAGGCGACGGGCAAGCTCATATAGGTTTTCCACCATTGGGGGCTCGAAAACTCAAGAGCCATCATAGCTTGCCGTCCATTTCTAGCTCGGTTCTTCAGTAAAATTCCGCTATCAAAGCTAGACAAGTCCACATAGACGTGTAAGGCAATCCACGCAGCTATGGCCGCCAGGGTTGTGGCCATCAGAGCCCACATGTTCCCCTGGCGTCGGGGCGCCAATGGCCTCAAGCAGTCAGGGTTCAGCAAGGCGCACGCTAGCACGGTGACCACACGATGGTTAAAATGATGCCGCAAGCCGCTAGTACAGGCATTCCGTATGGAGGTTGGTCCGCTTATATACTATAATCCTGATCCATTATATACCCTCACATCAGGCCCGATTTCCAAGATAACAGCACAGAGGTTGGAGCTGACGCGAGTGTACTGTTCCTTTAGTCTCATTTTTTAAGGCTAAAACTTCGGAAAATACCTTGATCACCAGTCTATTCGCTACAGTTCCAAGATGATGCATCAATCCTGGAAAACATCCAACACCAACCTGTACTTCTCCTAAGAGTTCCAAAATGATGCTCCAATCCAGGAGCACATCCAACTCCAACCTGTACTACTCCTAACAGTTCCAAGATGACGCACCAATCATGGAGCACATCCAACTCCAACCTGTACTACTCCTAACAGTTCCAAGATGATGTTCCATGTCCATGTCCTCCAATGTTCCATGTCCTGTGCTGGTGAATCGATGCCGTTTAAACCCCGTCGGGTCTACAGGGCCTGAACTTTGGCCAGGAGTCAGGGCGAATCCCCCCGGGACTGAAGGTGTAGGTTATCCTGCATTCCTGTCCTCTTCTTGCCCAGAGAACCGTGGGGGGATTACTAAGTAGGCGCCACTCCTCGTCCCCCGAAGAGGGAGGATGTAGTGGGAATCGCCATTCATCAGCCCCACGGCCTCACCCTCCTATTATCACCACCAAGCGTGGGGAGGCCCTTTAACATACTCGGGTTTTTGTCACGCCCCTACCATACCTCGTGCCCGGGCCGCTGAGATTGACGATCGGTGTGCTGCGTTCCCCCCCCCCGGGTACGTTTAAACCCCGCGCGGGTCTACGGGGCCTGACTCGACCAGGAGTCGGGGAGCACCCCCCCGGGGTAAAAAAAAGGAGGGGAACGGGGGGGTCGATCGGGGGCCGTACAATTAACCGGCCCCCCGGCACAGTGCGATACACACTCGCCACCTGGAGGCAAGTTTTTTTTTTCCCCTCCCAACGAGGAATCGGGGCCAGGTACTTACCCTCCCCGGCCACCGGCCGCCAGGAAGCCGATTAAACTTCCCTATACGACCGACCCTTATCCTCCCCCAAAAGGTTAGCCCTTTCACGGTCGGGCACTTCATAGGAATTTCCCCCGGGTTGCCCAACGTTACCTCCCTATTACCGGAGCCACGGCAGCCCGCCGAGTCGCTGAGTCAGCTCGCCTTGTCCCATTGGTCCGGGTTTTCGTCATCACCCACACTTTCATACTCTTTTGGTGGTGGCCCTTTAAATATCCCCTTTATCTACAGCTAAGCCACGCCACATAGATAAAGGATCCTACTCCCTGCCCCAATATTTTAAGCCCCACGCCCCCTACTCCCAAAAGGGGGAGGAAATTGCGTGCAAGGTCAACGGGGGTTGTATAGCTCCTTTTTTGGGGCCCCCCCAACCCGCTACGGTTCTACCCAAATCGGCCCGCTGGTCGTGGCATGAAAATTTAAACCCCCGACCCCTACCTGAAGGTGCCGAGTTGGGGGCAAAACTCTTGGGTACCGATGAGGTACAGGGGGGAGGCCCGAACGTGGGAGCTAGGGGGGAACTTACCCCCCCAGGCTGGAACGCCCCCATTCCCCGGAGGGGCGACCTCCCTTTCCCCCCCCAAGGCCCTGAATGAAATACATTTCCCCCCCGGGGCCCCTTTAAAATCGCCCCCCCCTATCATCACTTGTCATCATGTGAGTACATCCCATCGCTGCGTACCCCCGGAAAGACGGTATGGGGTACTCAAGGGTCCTAAGGCCCGGGCTGGGCAAGCCCCCCCCGCCCCGGGGACCCGGGGGGGCCCTAGGCAGGAACGCCGGGGCCCGGGGGCGGGAAAACAGGGTATTCGTTTCCGTAGAGTTTTCCTTTGTGCGTCCCCCCCCCCGGTCGGAAACCTTGGCGCGGGCCGATTTGGCACGCGAGTTCTGACGTAGGCACTGATCGCACGGGGTTTACCGTTGCGTAATATCTGTAGTAATACACTATTATTGTCGCGCATATGTTCACAGAGTTCACCTCGCGCTAATAAAGGTTCTCTCCCTTTTGGCCCGTTCAGCCGTAAGGTGGTAACACGTGTTGGTACGGCGGACCTCCTCTCCCGACCCCGCTTGAGATACACTCCCCCCGGGTCTCCCTCTTTCCCCTCTGTTTTGGGGGAGGGTAGGCGTGGTGTGGGCTGGGGGGGTTTCAGACCCTGAACAGGAGGCCTTTGTTCTCCGGGCTCCTGCCTCGCCCCCACCCTGTAAGGATCTGAGGCGTCCGCAGACCTCTTGCTTCCCCCCTCTATCCACTACCTTCCTTAGTCCTTTTCCCTTCTCCCCCTTTTCATACCCTTCCTATTCCTCTTTTTCCACGTCCTACCCTCACACATGACATAGTTTTGGGATTGGCAGAGAGGGGGGTACATAGTAACCCCATAAAACCTTTACTTCAATTTTCTTCTCGTTTATTCATACATGTTACTTTTTCCCTTTAATCATAATCATGTTTTTTCATAATTACTTTACTATTTAAGATTAACATTTTATGTATTTTTGGGGGATGTGACTCTAGCAAGCCCCACGCCCCCGGAGGAAACAGGGCATCTGCGGAAGCTCCTAGCATTTCAGAACGAGGGGTGCCACCCGAAGGAGCAAATGGGGGTGAAGAAAGGGGGAGGTTAGGGTGAAGAAAAAGGAGGTTAGGGGGAAGAAGGAGGAGGGTTTGGCTTCAACAAAACTTGCAAACGGTCTTTGAAAAACTTGCGGGAGGGTGTTTTAGGGAATGACGAGATTGCTGCCAGGGGCTATGCCACAAGACCCTAAAAAATTAAGTGCCTCCCACGTTGCCTGCCTCAATGCCTCCCGGATTTTGCATTTTGTTAGTTTTAGTTTTAGGTCGCTCTCCTGTCTAGCGACTACTCCTCGTCCCCCAGCTCGCTCTGCCCAACCCAAACCCCTTCTCCTCGGGGTGTCTCCCCTTGCTTTTGCTAGCGGGAATAAGCACCAACACGCAGGGAACTGGAAGGAGGGGGCAAGAGGTCCCGAAGAGCCCTCGGTTGGGGAATGTAGTCGTGCTTGACCTGAAAAACAAATGGGCCGCCCGGGTCGTCTCTCCCCCACCCCAAGAGGGCGGCTGATGGCGAGTTGCCACTTAGCTCATCTTAACATATTTTCTATACCTTTTTTCTTTTATGCATGCCTGATTTCCTATCAGCCACCACATGCTTTTTATTGGGGTGTTTCGCTAGCGCACCCCGCTACTCGTGGGGAGGAAATTTGAGCCTAACCCCCCCCCACATACGGAAACCCTTTTCCCGCACCCAAAAAAACTTATTGCAACCGCCAGCAGGAACAAAAGCCTGGAGCTGGGCGGCTCAATGGGGACACGAGCACTTAATGGCTAAAAAAAGTCTAGCCTTTACACCATTTTAAAAAAAAAATTTGGGTTTTGGGAAGAAACACCCCGAAAATTTTTTGGTCATATATGTGAATTGCTATTAGTTTGGAGGGCCCAAACACTGAAAAAAGAATTTTTTCATAGATAAACTTCTCAAGTATCTGCGAAATACATAATGAAACCAGAGACCCGGCAGACTTTTTCCTAGAAAGCAAAAAGTTGTCTCAAAAATCAATGATGTACACACCATTTCGGGGTACCACAAAAATTTTTGAATGCAACAAGGCAAAAGACATATGGGAAATGAGTGTGTGTTATTTTCGGGGATTCCCCCCATGCAAATACAGTAGACAACCACGTTATGCGAGCTTGAAAAAAGCAAAAAGGTAAACAAAACGTTGCCGATGATCGGAAATTTTGGTGACGATGAAAATTGGGCAGGAAATCATGCACCAACATGCGGATGCATACTGTCCAGAGAGAGCAATGCAAATTTTAAAAAAATTTTGTCGGGATTATCCTCTTAGTTCAAGTGGGACAGCACCCCAAAAGATTTTTTGTCTGAAAAATTCATGTGAAATTTCACCAAAAATGGGGGGTCAGAAAAGCAAAAGTTTTCCCTGCTTTCAAAAACCCATTATGGGTTTTACATTGGCAAAAAGGGGCCCCAAAAATATGAGGACTACTGCAGGGCTTGCTGCTCATGGACAGCCTGGTTGTACTCTAGGTAATGTTGGTAGGGTTTGCCTTGTGAAGCGAATTAAAAGAGTGTTAAAACCCGTTGTGTCCAAAAATTATCCAAAAGGAGTTTAAGCAAGTCAGATACCATACAGAATGGCCATCGCCCAAAACAAACCCTTTTGATGATTTACAGTTAGGAGGAGGCCCCAGAAAATACGAGCTAGATAGGGGATGGATCGAAATTTTGGTAATATGCAGTTGTTCGGCAGTTAAAAAATCATTTGTCAGGGGTTGAGCAACATCCTGAATATGCTGATGATGTTTCCTGGGGGAAAATTTAAAAGTGAAGTCTTTGATATGCCCGGGTTTCTTGGTATGCTGCTCGTTAAAGGACCCAAGGTTGGATTGAAGAAAAAGAAAACTGCAGTTTGCCCAAGGGGGGGTGACTTTTTAATATGGTTGGGTTTCCTTTAAGCTAATTCCAAAAGAAAGTTTTTTTACAAAAGGGTAATTATGGTTTTAAAAAAAAAACTTTGGGGACTCTAGTACTCCCCCTTTGCTTTAAACTATCTGGTAGGGTGGCTTGTTTTTTCCCTTCTGCCTAACTTGGGTCTCCCAAATTTCATTGTAAGAGAGCTGGTTTTTAAAAAGTTTCTGGTAAAGGGCGGCTCCTACAGTTACAGCTGCATTCATGTTTGATGTAGTACCTTGCATTCTTTGTTCAAGCTTCCAGTAAATGGTTTGGTAAGGATATTCGTTTTCCAAACTGGGGGGGGAAAAGAAATTTGAAGGCACCAAGCTGGCAAAAAGAAAAAAGAGGGCCGCATAGGTTGAAAAAAAACAAAAAGGCGGAAATAAAAAAAAAAAAAAACCCCTTTTGGGGGTTTTTTTATTTGGGGGGTTTTGTCTCGACTCACCCCTCTCGCTTGAAAAACCCAAACTATGTTTCCCATTGGCCCTTTTTTCAGCTTTTAAAAAGACTGGGGTATTAATGAAACATGAGGCACAAGGTGCGATCAAAAGATTTCGACTCTTTTTCCCAAAAATTGTCCCAAGGTACTTTTTTATAGAAAAGACTGGGTTTCACTTGGGAACGTGACTTAAAAACCCAAAAACTTCATCCTGTTAAAGGAAAAGTTTTGAAAGTAGTGCCCCTCTGTTATGTGCATATTATGGACTTCAAGAGCATAAAGTCCACGGATAGCTTCATTACTAACCCAATTGTTTTGTCGAGCGGGACACTTGTCACAGCAGCTCATAGTAAGCTCTCTTCAAAAACCCAAAATGGGGGTTTGCCCCAAAAATTGTTCTTTGTAAAGGTATGGATTTAATGTTGGTTGGTGTCAATTTGTGGGGGAAACTGGTTTCACCAATGGTACTAGAGGGGTGGTCCCGTACATATTTTACAAATCTGGTGAAAGGCCCCCAAAGTTGCCCGCAGTTGTCTTTTGAAATTTTCAGTTTAAGGAGACCCTTCTCTGGATTGACATTTTAAACAAAATTAGTACCAAAGTGTCCCCTAACTAAAACATGGGAAGAGGGGAAATCCTTTGCTAGAACAATGTTTCCAAAAGTTCCCGCATATGCCATCACCCAAAAAAAGTCAAGGGCGAGTGTGATAAGTTCTCATTAAATTGGGGCCAAAAAATTTGCGGTAGGTCTTCTTTTCTGCCCTTAGTGATGCAAAAATTTTAAAAATTTGGGATTTAAAACCCTACCCCAAAAGGCAGAAGGGTTTTTTACATTAAATTAAAAAATGTTTTCAAGGAAAAATTTAAAACAAGATGAAGGAGAAACAAAGTGATAAAGATTGTGTATTAAATTGGGGAGAGTAAAAAATTATATGGGGAAAAAAATTAAACAATTTTTTTGGCTAGCTGAATCGGGATACAAAACGGAACAAAAAATTTAAAAAAAGGGGCCTTGCACTAAACCCAATGGGCGTACGGGTGCACGGCAAGGTCCCTAGTCTACTTCCCCTTTTCCACACAACAAAAAAATTAAATTAAAACATAAATCGGGCAAGGGACCCAAAGGGCCCAAAATCCCGGAGAGGAGACCTCCCCCATCCATCAAACAAATCAGGTAAAAATTTTCAATAAATAAAAATATCGTTTTTTCGCACAAAAAATTTTTGACAGTTCAGGCCCAGTCACCAACAAAGGATTTCCTGGAATTTGGATTAACCTAAAAAAAGTTTTAAAAGTGCTTTAGCAAGACTAAACAAACCAAAAAGAAGTCTCACTATTCTTGGAAATTCAACAACCCGCAAACAAAAAAGACAGATTTTTTGGAGTTTTAGTAAATTTTTTTTTGATTAAATAAAAAACCATCTATGGTTTTAAACAAAAAATTCAATTAGCCCTTTTCTTTTCTTTGAAAGTAAAGAAAAAAAGGGGGGTGGTGAAAGGGTTTGGTTGGGTTAGGTCAGGTTGTAAAATTATTTTAAGGAGGGTATTTTAAAAATTGACTTTAGCCTGTGCGAGCTTGGGGCCGTTCCACATCTTTTGTGTGGGCGTCTATTTCCTAGTTTTTTTATCACAACATAAAGGATGAACACTAGTAACTGAGGTTTTCCTCCAATGTCTGTTGATTCAAACCGCTTTTAAACTACATTTTTTCCCTTTTCCCATTCACAACCCCTTTTTCAAAATCAGACGACATGTCCTTGATTCGTCTACCAATCGGTCGTCTGAGAGGAATTTTTTTTTACTTTCCTTTCAGCCTCATCCCCAAACAAATTTTTTGCCCCAGCACAGCAAGCTGGAAGGGAAATATGACTCTGCAATTGAATGGGGAAAACACCTTCCTTTTTCAAACCCCAAACCTTTTTGTTTGTTTCTTTCAAGAGTTTTTTAAAGTAAACTATAGGCTTCTGAGAAGGTGCTATGTTTTTTTTTTAAATGCTTTATTTTCAAGGAGTCTAGATTCATTTGATGCTAAAGCCCAAACAACACATTTTGGTTGGAAAAATTTTCATCATCACAGCCAATGAAACCCAAATCCAAGGGACTGTCGTTTACAGGCGAAATAATTACTGCGGTTATTTTTCTGGGACGTGTCGTCGTTTTGACCACGCTCAAACCTGGATGAAAAACTCACTTTCATCTGTCACTTCTCTTTTCCCGCCGGACCTCACGATAGGTCACTTTTAATGCCCTCACTTTGCCAGCACGGACCTGTACGACTATGCTAATTTTTTAAAATTCTTCACTTTCTTCACTTTCCACACTAGGGGTTTACGAGAGGCCACTTTTAAAAGTTATTACTGTTTTCGCCCGTGCCTTCGACCATTTACGTTTTTATTCATGAGCAACGCGCTTCCCGCTTTGCCTTCAGTACACTTTCCTTTTAAAGAGGATTATCCATTTTTTAACGGAACATTAACACCCACAGCGATACTTACGAGGCTCACGGTACACTGACACGGGAGGTTGCCCACCCAACGCCTGCTACGGTGTTGCCAAATAACTTTTTTTTATCGTCGGGTTCCCCTCTCTACTATTCCCTTTCCAAAGGAAAATGAGCACATCCCCAAACGAAAAGACGGGGACAAAAACCAAAACCCGAAAATTTAGTCCTTTCCCTCTCCCCATTTATCATATCTCCTTCCTATTCCTCATTCTTCCACGTCCCAGCCCTCACACATGACATGAGTGTTGGGATTGGCATTGATGAGGGCGGTACATATTAACCCCATAACACCTTTACATTCAATTTTCATTCTCGTTTATTCATACATGTTACTTATTTCCTTAATCATAATCATGATT
Organism: Chionoecetes opilio; assembly: GCA_016584305.1. Lineage (NCBI taxonomy): Eukaryota > Metazoa > Arthropoda > Malacostraca > Decapoda > Majidae > Chionoecetes > Chionoecetes opilio. The sequence continues at coordinate 113,102 of JACEEZ010019268.1, read as the reverse complement.
TTTACATAATTATTTTTACTATTTAAGATTAACATTTTATGTATTTTAGGGGTATGTAAACTCGTAGCAGAGTTCATACGCTCCCAGGAGGAAACACAGGGCATGCTGCGGAAGCTCCTAGCAGTGCAGAACGAGGTGGCTGCCACCCAGAAGGAGCAACTGGCGGTGAAGAAGGAGGAGGTTAGGGTGAAGAAGGAGGAGGTTAGGGTGAAGAAGGAGGAGGTTCGGCTTCAACGCGAAACGGTCTTTGAAATCTTGCGGGAGGGTGTTGAGGCAATGAGCGAGATTGCTGCCAGGTTTATGCCTACAAGACCCTAAAACATTAAGTGCCTCACCACGTTGCCTGCCTCAAGTGCCTCCCGGATTTAGCATTTAGTTAGTTTTAGTTTTAGGTCGCTCTCCTGTCTAGCGACTCACTCCTCGCTCCCAGCTCGCGTCTGCCCCAACCAAACCCTCCTTCTCCTCGCGGTGTGGCTCGCCCTGCGTCTGCTAGCAGGAATCAAGCACCAGACACGCAGGGAACTGGAAGGAGGTGGCAAGAGGTCCCGAAGACGTCCTCGGCTGGGGGAGATGTAGTCGTGGCTGTGACCTGTAACAGAATGGGGCCGACCCAGGTCGTCTCTGCCCCACTCCAAGATGGCGGCTGGTGGCGAGTTGCCACTTCGGCTCATCTTAACATATTTTCTATACCTATTTTCTATTATGCATGCCTGATTTCCTATCAGCCACCACATGCAATTTACTTAGGGTGTTTCTGTTAGCGCACCCCGCTACTCGTGGGGAGGCAATTGAGCCTAAACCCTCCCCACATACTGGAAAGCCTTTCCCGCAGCCAGAAAAACATTATCTGGCAACCGCCAGCAGGAACAAAAGCCTGGAGCTACGCGCGCTCAATGGGGATACGAGCACTTGTATGGCTAAAAATAAGTCTAGCCATTACACCTATGTTAAAAACAAATGGTATTGGCAAGAAACAACCCTGCAATTGTTGGTCATATATGTGAATTGCTATTAGTTTGGATGGCCAACACTGATCAAAAGACTATTTCTTCATATGATCAACTTCTCAAGTATCTGCTGAAATACATAATGAAACCAGAGACCCAGGCAGACTTCTTCTCTAGCATAGCAAAAAGTGTGTCTTCAAAAATCAATGATGATACACACCACTTCGGAAGGTAGCCACGAAAATTTTGAATGCCAACATAGGTCAAAGAGACATATCGGTAAATGAGTGTGTGTTGATTATTCAGGGATTGCCCCATGTCAAATACAGTAGACAACCACGTTATGCGAGCTTGAAAGGAAGCAAAAAGGTAAACAAAACAGTTGCCGATGAGTCGGAAGATATTGGTGACGATGATAATTGGCAGGAAACTCATGCATCCAACATGCAGGATGCATACTGGTCCAGAGAGAGCAATGCAAATTTTCAAAAAACTTTGTCAGGATTACCCTCTTAGGTTTCAAGTGGGACAAGCACCCCAAAAGATTTTTTGTCTGAGAGAATTCATGTGTAATTTTCACCAAAAATGGAAGTCAGAAAAGCAAAAGTTTTCCCTGCTTTCATACCCACTTATAGGTACATTGTGCACAAAGGTGACCCAAAATATGAGGACTACTGCAGGTGCTTGCTGCTCATGGACAAGCCTGGTTGTACTCTAGGTAATGTTGGTAAGGAGTTTGGCTCTTGTGAAGCCGAATTGAAAGAGTGTTAAAAACCCGTTGTGTCCAGAAATTATCCAAAAGGAGTTTAAGCATAGTTCAGATACCCATACAGAATGTGCCATCGCACCAGAACATAATCTTTTGATGAGTTTACATGTTGAGGAGGAGGAACCAGAAAATACAGGGGCTAGATGAGTGGATGGAGTGCAGAAATATTGGTAATGATGCAGTTGTTCAGGCAGTGAAAATCATGTGCCCAGAGGTTGAGCAACATCCTGAATATGCTGATGACTGTTTCCCTGAGGGAAAATGAAAGTGAAGTCTTTGATGATGCCCAGGTTCTTGGTATGACTGACTCTGATCTAAAGGTCCCAAGGTTGGATTAAAGAGAAAAAGAAAACTGCAGTATTGCCAGAGGGTGACAGTTATGATGGTTGTGTTTCCTTTAAAGCTAAATTCCAAACAGAAAGTTATTTACAAAATGGTAATTGATGGGTTGGGAAAAAAAGCTGTCTGACTCTAGTACTCCCCCTTTGCTTTAAACAATATCTGGTAGGGCTGGCTGTGTAAAAAAGCTTCTTGCTAAACTGTGTCTCCAAATTCATTGTAGAGAGAGCTGGTAAAAAGTTTCTGGTAAAGGCTGCTCCTACAGGTACAGCTCCCATTCATGATTGGGGTTAGTACCTTGCATTCTTTGTTCAAGCTTCCAGTAAATGTCGGGTTTGGTAAGGATATATCAGATTGTCATGGAGATGTTCTGCAGGAGTTACAAATGAAATTTGAAGGCACCAAGCTGCTTGCAAAAAATGAAAAGTCAATGATGGGCCTGCATAGGTTGTACATGATAAACAAAAGAGTGCAGGAAATAAAAAACAACAATGAACCCTTTGGAGGTATTTCAATGATTATTATGGGGGACTTTGCTCAACTTCCACCAGTACTCGACTCACCCCTCTACGCTTGTAAAACCCAAACTATGATTCCATTGGTCCTTGTTCAAGCTTTTCAAAAAGACTGTGGTATTAGATGAAATCATGAGGCAACAAGGTGACGATCAAAAAGATTTCAGACATCTTTTTACCAAAATTGTCCCAAGGTACTTTTGATAGAAATGACTGGTATACACTTGGGGAACGTGACTTAAACAGCAACAACTTCACTCCTGTTGAAAGGAAAAGTTTTGAAAGTAGTGCCGTCATGTTATGTGCATATAATATGGACTTGCAAGAGCATAATGTCCGACGGATAGCTTCATTACGTAACCCAATTGTTGTTGTCAGAGCTGAGCACAACTGTGTCACAGCAGCTCATAGTAAGCTCTCTTCAAACCAAGATGGTGGTTTGCCTAAAAACTTGTTACTTTGTAAAGGTATGGATGTAATGTTGGTTGGTGTCAATTTGTGGAGTGAAGCTGGTTTCACCAATGGTACTAGAGGTGTGGTCAGATACATATTATACAAATCTGGTGAAAGGCCCCCAAAGTTGCCTGCAGTTGTCTTGGTAGAAATTTCTCAGTTCAAGGGAGACTCCTTCTCTGGATTGACATGTGAAACAAAATTAGTACCAATGTGTCCCATAACTAAAACATGGTAAGAAGGTAAAATCCTTTGCATGAGAACAATGTTTCCAATAGTTCCCGCATATGCCATCACAATACATAAGAGTCAAGGGCAGAGTCGTGATAGAGTTCTCATTAACTTAGGTGCCAAAGAATTTGCGGTAGGTCTTACTTATACTGCCATTAGTAGATGCAAAAAATTTGAAAACTTGGCATTTAAACCATACCCAAATGGCAGAAGGTTTCTTACATTGAAGTTAAAAGGTGTTTTCAAGGAAAGATTAAAGCAAGATGAAAGAGAGAAACAAAGTGATAAAGAGTTGTGTATTGAAATTGGTGAGAGTAAAAAATTATATTGGGAAATACAATTATGACAATTTTTGGGTTTGGGTAGCTGCAATCGGCATACAAGACGGGAAAAAAATTACAAAAAAGGACCTCTGGCACTAAACCCCAAAGGGCGTACGGGTGCACGGGGAAGGTCGTAGTCTACTTCCCTTGTCCACACAACAAAAACAAATTAAATTAAACATAAATCGAGGCAAGGTATCCAAGGCCCAGACATCCAGGAGAGGAGACCCATACCAACATCTCATCAAGCAAATCAGGGAATATTTTTAATACAATTTTAAATATATGAGTATATTTCGCTACAATAATTTTGACAGTTCAGGCCCAGTCACCAACAATGAGGATTACACTGGAATTTGGATCTAACCTAAAAGAAGTTTTAAATGTGCTTGAGCAAGACTAAATCAAGCCAACAAGAAGTCTCACTATTCTTGCTGATAATTCAACACCAGGCAAACAAAGAAGAGCAGATTTATGCTGGAGTTTAGTAAATTTCTTTGATTAAATAAATACCATCTATGGTTTTAAAACAACAAATTACAATTTAGCCCTTTTCTTTCTTTGTAAAAAGTAAAGAAAAAAAAGGGGATGGTGAAGGTTTGGTTGGGTTAGGTCAGGTTGTAATAGAATTATTTTAAAGGTGAGGGTATTTAAAAAGTTGACTTTAGCCTGTGCGAGCTTGGACACGTTCCACATCTTTAGTGTGGACGTCTATTTCCTAGTTTTTTATCAGCAACATAACGGATGAACACTAGTAACTGAGGTTTTCCTCCAATGTCTGTTGATTCATCCGCTTGTAAAGCATACATTTTACCTTTCACGAGTTCACACACGCTTTTTTCAATATCAGACGACATGTCCTTGATTCGTCTACCAATCGTGTCGTCTGAGAGGGAATTTTTTTTCACTTCCTTCTCAGCCTCATCCCCAAACAATGTTTTCGCCACAGCACAGCAAGCTGGAAGGAAGTATGACTCTGCAATTGAATGGGGAATCACCTTCTTCTCAAACCCAAGCCTTTGTTGTTTGTTATCTTTCAAGAGTTTTTTAAAGTAATCTATAGCTTTTCTGAGAGAGGTGACTATGTTTTGTTTTAAATGTCTCTTCATTTTCATAGGAGTATAGATTCATTTGATAGCTCAATGCCGCAAACAACAACATTTTGGGCCCTTTGGGCCCATTTTCATCATCACAGAAGTGAACCCAAGTCAAAAGGGAACTGTCGTTATACAGGCGAAATAATTACTGCGGTTACTTTTTCTGGCACGGGTCGTCGTTTTGACCACGCTCAGACCTGGATGACAAAACTCACTTTCATCTGTCACTTTTCTTTGCCCCGCTCGGACCTGCACGACTACGGTCACTTTCAAAATGTCACCTCACTTTGCCAGCACGGACCTGTACGACTATGCTAATTTTCAACTGTCAATTCACTTTCTTCACTTTCCACACTAGGGTCTGGACGAGAGGACTCACTTTTAACAGTTATTACTGTTACTTCGCCTTCGGTGCCTTCGACACATTTACGTTTTGATTCATGAGCAACTGCGACTTCACCGCTATTGCCTTCAGTTTCACTTTCGCTTTTTAATGAGGGGACTTATCCATTTTTAAGCTGGACATCATTTAAAACCACAAAAGCGATACTTACTGAGGCTCACGGTACACTGACCACGGGAGGTGCCTACCCAACGCTCTGGGCCCACGTGTGTTGCCAAATTATACTTGTTATTTATCGATCGGGGTTCGCACCTCTCTACTATTCCCTTTCCAGAAGGAACATGAGCACATCGGGAAAACGAAGACGCACACACCACCGAGATGCGGGAAATCAGCAAACATTTTGCCCGCGAAAAGCAGTGTCAATTATCTGCTAAAAC
>JACEEZ010019268.1:60370-106534 GCA_016584305.1 Chionoecetes opilio | reverse complement strand
AAAAAAAATCCATTCGGCTGAAAAAAAAAATTTCAAAAAAGTCAACCACAATCCATCGAAACCCTTTTTGTCTCTGTTCTTCCCCCTCCTCTCCTCGTACCCCTTTTTTAGATTTTTTCATGAAATACTTTATACTACTATATATACTTCTACTAATAATACTACATACTTTTAAATTCAAATTCTACTTCTACTTAAAATTCCCTACTTCTACTACTAATACTTAAATAATTTACTAACTACTATAAAACTATACTTACTACTACTACTTACTATTACTACTATTATACTACTACTAACTTTTACTATACGTTACTATTACTACCTACTACATATGGTTACTCCCTAGATGTCAAAATGACACTAAAATTATGTATGGTCATTTGACCATCTACCCCGTTTACCTTTAGTAGTGCCCCTTGGGATTTTATCTACTTTCCGGGTTTATACCGCTGCCACCCACCCACTTTAAGGGGGGAAAAAATTATGAAGAACAAAAATTTATGTTTAAGAAAAATGAAAGAAGGGTTTGGGAAAAACTGAATGAAAGCTTTTAATATTTTTCTAATTAAAAATTTTTTTTTAAAAACTTTTACTGTCTCCTGGTAATTATTATAATTCCACAAGTTATTTAATATTAAGTCTTCTTCCCTCACAGCGATACGCCCCCAAAAATTCTGAAGTCGTCATCCTAATAAGTTTACTTTTTTTGGTAATTCGGTTGCACTGTCACCACATTAACGATGCACAGTAATGCTAAAAATTCGTCATCCTAATCTAGTTATATCTCAGGAACCAGTCGCACTGTTACCACTTTAACGAAGCATGCGTAATCAAGTCGTCACCCTAAATAAGTATAGTAGTCTATCCCATTTCCCAACTTTTCCCTCTCACTTATTTTTTATTTCCTTTTTTCTCCTTGTCCCACACGGCTGGTGTAAAATGTTGTAGCTGCCCCCTTGCTAATTTGGGAGCGTTGGCCCCTGGTCCGCCAACGACCTACCTAGGGACCCTGGGGAAAATAATTTATTAGCCCTGGTAAACAAAAAGGAATCACCAGTAATCATGTACACCCTCTGGGAACAAAACTTTTTTAAAACATCCCCTTTACCAAGGGCGAGAATAAAACCTCCCCAAAAGGCAAATTAACTAAATGAACGTCGAGTGTTTAAAATTATCCTTAACCTAGAATCCCCGTTCCCCACCTTTTCCTATTTCTATTACTCTGGTTTAAAAATAAAAGCCTAACCAGTATTCAGGAAGAGGCGTGGGGGAAATCCTCGTTAGTTATTGAATTAGGGGTTTATTTCACCCTTTCCCCCTTTTAATGTAATTCTCGCGTAATAGTTTTTCCCAAAAAAATTTTTTTTCTTATGCCTCAGCCTTTCATAAAAGCATCATACCGGATACAAACTAAAAAAAGAAAAAATTATCATATACATCACACAAAATTTCATATAAATTTTTTTTAGGATTTTTCTATCATACAAACAAATATTCTTTTCTGCATTTTCAATTTTTCCAAAAAATTTTTACAACAAAATGAGATAGTATGTTTTCAAAACTTATCACTTCCATCACCAAGAGCAGTTTTTAACCAGGGGGGGGAATAATATTTAAATGAAATGTTTTACCCCCTTGAAATGGAACCTTTCACTTCCTCTCTTATTTGTAAAGGGCCGAAACCTAAGAGTCCGAGGGACTTTCCCTCTAGTCTGTAATAGTTATTTTCTTTTCCCCCACCAATCCTGGGGTAGGTGCGTAGGGGGAAAATCACGACCGGTTTTCTCCTACCCTAAATACTTGGGAAAAGGGCTCCCCTCCATTGTGAGGCATACATCCCCTGGCACCCCCCAAAACGAAAAAAGCTCAGACCAAGCACACCCTTTGGGGTTTCTAACGACAACCTAGGGGTTTAGTGTTCAGGAAATTGGTGCCCCTCAAAGCAAGAATTTCTAACCTTCTTCTTTTAGGGGCCCTTATCTCTCTCTCTTTCTCCTTCACTAGAGAAAGGGGGAAAAATTTAATCTCTCTTCAAGAGAGTTTAAACACTTTTGTCTTTATAATAAGCAGTATCTCTTCACGGCCCCCCTCTCAAGGGGGGTTTTAGTGTAAAAAATTCCCCTCCATTACTACCACTCTAAGCAACTTTTCTAAGGGGTATTATACGCCACGACAACCCGAAAAGTTGCTTACATTGGGCGCTATTTCTACATGAGCTTTTAATCTACCAAATGTTAATCTAACCGTAAGGTGGCAACCTAACCCCCCACGGCATTTTTTAATGACATCCTGCCCTACATTAGTTTTAAGGGGGGCAAAAAAAAGCCCCACCCCTAAATCACTCCATCCATTTCCCACACACATCAATATCCATTTCCACTCGGCATCGTTCCACACTGCACCAACGTGGATGTAGGTCACATCCCCCACATCCCCTACCTTCAGCATCCTACATCACCCAAAAACACACTGCCCCCCCCCCCGCTACCCACATCACTTTCATTTTCAACAGCGGGTTGGGGGGCAGTTTAGTTGCCCCCTTTTCACTACTCCGTTTCGCTTTTCCGGCCATCATAATGTTTTTATCAGCGTTTATTTTAGCATGTGGGAAACCCCGGGCCTCTGTTAGTTAGTATCATTATTTCCCCAGCCTGACGAATAGTCATAGTCACTAACGTACTCTAAAACCCCTATGTACACCTATACTCTGAAAACCACCTACTGACAGTATGTGATCAAGGTAATGGCACTGGCAAAAACTAAGAAGGGTTAGTCAGCAGTGGGTACGCGGATCCATCGAATGGATCCAAACCGCTGTCCCATGGTAGTGGTCAAAAAGACAAACTACACTATTGTCACCATTTTTGTAGGCCCCCCTTTGGGATTTCTCTACAGTTGGGTTTCTCCGCTGCACCACCCACATTAAGTGGGAAAAAAATATGAATGAAAAAAAAATTTAAAAATTTAAGAAAATATGTAAATACTGGTTGGGAAAATGAATGACAACGCTTAATATATTTCTAATTATAAAATTTTAAATTTACTGTCCACTTTGGGAATTTTTAACACTAGCCCCCAAAGCCGCCCCCCGGCGGACTTTTGGCTAGTCCTGCGGAGGGCTATGGTGGGCCCTTTGGCCCCCCACCGTGTTTTGGGGGCCTTCGGCCCACCAAACATGGACTCTCAGTAGCCCCCTTCTAACTTTCCCGAAATCATGGGTGAGAAATGTATGTATTTTCCCCCCCCCCATTCACTCACCCCATTTCCAACCCCCCCCCCCCTTTACCACCCTTACCCATCACCCCCCCCATTCACTCACCCATACCCATCACCCCCCACCCATCACTCACCCATTACCCATCACCCCCCCCCCATTCCCAACCATACCCCTCCCCCCCACCCATCACCACCCAACCCAACCCCACACCCCCCTACCCATCACCCCCCACCCATTTACTCACCCACTACCCCTCCCCCCACCCTCACTCACCCATTATCCCTCACCCCCCCAATTCACTCAACCATTACCCCTCACCCCCACCCATTACCCATCACCCCCCCCCATTTTACCACCCATTTCCCCTCACCCCCACCCATTCACTCACCCATTACCCATCACCCCCCCCTTACCCCTCACCCCCCACCCCTTTACTCACCCTTACCCATCACCCCACACCCATTTCCCATACCCCCACCCCTTCACTCACCCATTTCCCCTCACCCCCCACCCCCTTCACCACCCATTACCCCTCACCCCCCACCCATTCACCACCCCCTACCCATCACCCTCATCAAGGTTTTCCCCAATTTTCGCAACCCACTTTTTTTTTCACAATTCTCGCTAGTGGCTGCTAAAAAAAAAAAAAAAAAAAGGGATCGGATATCTCATAATGTTTTGACCTTCCCCCGGTCAACCTGATTTCCCAAAAAGTGCCCAAAAGATGGTTTGCGCCACGGGGGGCGGGGGGGCCCCATACCACACACACACACAGACAGAGAGACAGACAGACAGACAGACAGAAGACGACAGAACACTTCGTTTTATTTTTATAGATTAAAAGTATTTAATATAAGTCTCCTTCCTTCTAGCATACGACGGAAATGCTCAAGTCGTATCCTGATTAGTGTACTATCTCTGGGAACTTCAGTCGCACGTTTTCCCTTTTAAAGTACGCATGGGGGAAGCTCAAGTCGCACCAGTTAGTTTACTATCTTGGAACTTTAGTCGCACTGTTACCCCCCAACGATAGCACTGTAATGCCAAGTCGATCCTAATAAATTAACGTGTCTATACTTCCAAAGTTCCCTCTCACTTATTTTTTATTTCCTTCTTTCCTTGTCCCACACGGCTGGCGGGGACATTTGTAGTTGCCCCCTCGCGATTTGTGAGCGCTTTGGCCCCGGGCCGCCAACAGATCTATTGGACCTTTACCAAGGGGAGAAAATCACTTCCCCCAGGCGACTTTAATCAATGAACGTCGAGCTGCTTTTCAAAAAATCCCATCCTAGAACCCCGTTTTACCCCGTTTCGCTACGTGTCTAATTAGTACTTTACTTTAATATAAGCCCCAACCCGTGATTCAGGAAGAGGGTGGAGGAAAATTCCCTTTTTGCTTAGATACTTATGTGTTTTTCTCTCTTCCCCCATTAATTAATTTTTCGGTTACACAAAATGGAATATACAAAAAATTAAGGATAAAAGGGAACAAGTAGAAAGCAGGATTGAAAATATCAAAATTTTTTTTTCATTTAAAGATTCCCTACGAAATAAATAATGGGAATGGGCAGATGGGATTTTATTACAATTTCTGAAAAGGCAAAAGTGAAAATTTTTTTTGAGCTTGTGTCTATTTTTTTTAAAGTTGTTTTGATCTTTTTTTCTTCCATTTGACCGTTTTAAAGGGGGGTATTATCCTTCTTTTAAAAACCAAAAAAAAACAATATTTCCTATCATAAAAACAGACTTTTGGGTGCAGTCATCTTTCATCTCAAGATTAGAGAAAAAAGTGTTTAAAAAAAAATTTACAAAAAAAACTTTTTTTTAACCCCCAACAATTTGGCTTTAAAAAACAAACATCAACAACAGATGCAGAATCAAATGCTAGTCAAAGACATTGCAAATAAATATACTTCAGGGAAGGGCAAGATGTTTGCAGCTTTTATAGATGTTTCTAAGGCATTTGATCGAGTTAATCACTGTTAGCTGTGAAAAATATTATTAGATAGAGATATTTCACCTGACCTTGTGTTACTTGTAATACATTATTTAATAAATCAGTCAGCCAGAGTAAGATGGGGAAAATCTGCTGGTAATTACTGTTATATTAATCAAAGTGTCAGGCAAGGAGACATATTGTCGCCATTCCTTTTCAAACTTTATATTGATGAAATTATAACTTCTATATCTTCAAAGAACATTGGTTGTAAATATGGATTTATGAGAGTCAATTTAATGGCTTATGCTGATGATTTAATTGTTCTTGCAGATACTTCAGAAACCTTAGGTATATTATATGCTGAGCTTAAGGAGATTTAGCAAAATTGAATTTATTAATTAATCAAGTAATGACAAAATGCTGTATATTTTCATAGGATAGAAGGAAAAATTTAAGCAATTTTATTGATCTATGTGGAGATAGAATAGCACTGGTGGATAATTACATGTATTTAGGTTACTGTATCCAGAAAAATCTGAGTGATGAGAAAGATATAGATTTCAGGTTAACTAGTTTTTATGCAAAATTCAAATATATATATATATATAAATTTGAAGAATGTTTCCAGTCAGACTCTCATGTTTCTATTTAATTAATTTTGCTTGCCAGAGTATGGTCTGGCCTTATGGCACACAATTAGGATGACAAAACAAATCTTGCTATAAGACATTCCAGACAGCCTACCACAATGCCTTGAAAAAAGTGTTTGCTCTGCCACGCTACCACACTAACCATGAGATGGCTCAACAGACAAGTAATTTGCTGTTCCAACATTATAATGCATTTGTACAAGCAAGATATTTTAAGAGACTTTTGGCCAGCAATAACTCCCTCATTAAATGCTGTTTGCCCTTTTTAAAGAACGGTTTTACCCTGCCTTCAATATCATTATTATTTAGAGAGTTTTATAACATAAATTTGATAGAATATGACCTGCAAACCATCAAAGCTAGAATGATATGGGTACAAAATCATGAGCCTGGCCATCTCAACCCCTATGCACCAAACATTTAAGCTTGTATAACTGCAGGTATCTGCTTGTATGTGGAATTTTAGATAATTGTGTGATTTATTTTAATTTTGAATGATTGTTTAATTTTTTTTTTTTTTTTTTTTTAGATGTGCCTGAAGTCTTTTGAGCTTTATACTTATAGTCCAGGAGCCAGGTACCGTCTTCAGGATGTTTTCTGCTACCTTTTTTTCACTCATATTTTATGATAACCTATACCTTCGGCCATCGCATGGTGGTAATGAACACTCTCAACTCGGGGCCGTTTGCCCTGGGGAAGCTCGAACCCCCATTTTCAGGTCCCATTTGTGTTTGAGTTAAGTAACTTCGATAATTGTGTCACTGCTGAGCCAAATTTAGTCATTGAGTCACCAAATAAGTATAGAATCACCTTTAGANGAGTATGGAAAGGAGCCTGCATGGGAACTCGCGCGTGGTGACCCTCGGGAGTGGCGTCGTAGGGTGGGCGAGGCGACGCGCCCCCCGGCGTATGCCCCCAATGATTGATTGAATGTTTGAGTCTTTAATGCTTACAAGAGAACTTTTCTAATCTTCATGTTTAAAATCTGGTTGAATAGTCCAAAATGACTGAGTATTATATTGTCAGAGGAATTATTTGTCTTTTTTTTACCATAGAAAATGTTTCATTAAATCTCTTATTTTAAGAGGATGGCCATGTGAAGATGACCATGTTAGTCCAGGAGCCAGGTACCGTCCCCAGGATGTTTTCTGCTACCTTTTTTTCACTCATATTTTATGATAACCTATACCTTCGGCCATCGCATGGTGGTAATGAACACTCTCAACTCGGGGCCGTTTGCCCTGGGGGGGCTCGAACCCCCCTTTGCAGGTCCCATTTGTGTTTGAGTTAAGTAACTTCGAAAATTGTGTCACTGTGGGGCCAAATTTAGTCATTGAGTCACCAAACAGGTATAGAATCATCCTGAGACAATGGGGAAGGTGATAGAGGAAGGTTTATGGGCTTAACATAGTTTTATTTCGTTGGGCGAGCTAAAATATCATTAAGAAAATTTTTAATTCGTCATCCACATTCAAATTTAATGTACTAAACCAATATTTACAAGCCATTATACATGAATGACATGGGCTCATTTACATTTTAATAACTTCTCCCTTACAAAAGCTTCAATTTAAAATAAAAATGAACTCTCTACCTCATCAAATAAGGTCACTGTGGTCAAAAGCCTTACGGTCCCCCCAAATCACTTAAATTTCATTTAACGAACGCAGGATCTTTTGATGCGCTCCCGTCTTTCTTTCTTCAAGGTTCTCGGACGGTAACCATGATCTTGATGTAAATTTCATGGTTCTATTTTACAAATTTACAATATCTACTAAAGTTAGCGTGTATTATAGGTAGTACATTATAGATACAACTTAGTATTATAGTCTACAGAGTATAGATACAGCCTAGAAGGAAAACAATTACTTACATAGAACTAAATTATAAATCGTCATCGCTCGCATCATTTCCATTTCCATCATCATCCACTGTGTGGATTTCATCATCATTGTCTTCGTCAGTGCCTTCTTCTGCCAAGATATCAACAAGGACCTGGGGGATGACGTCTCCCTCGAACCACAGTGGTTCAAGTTTTTCATTTGATGTGATCTGATAACCATGGTCAGCAGGGGCGGGTATTTGTGGGAAGTGATCGAGGGCATTACGCCAGATGCTGACTTGGAAATTTACTCTCTTGATGTGCTGGATGAGTACCCTTCTGCTCGGTGGAAAGTTTGACAAGTCAATTGATACATCAGGCCGGAGATCCATGTTTGTACCACACATCTTCTTGACCTTAATCTCTCTTGCCTGATCGACTTTCTTTACTCGCGGCCCAGCGCCATATAGGCGACATGTAAACTCCTCGATGCCTGCAGGAATACGCTCATCGTCAAGCGTCCATTGCGAGCCGATTGCAGCGAAAATTTCAACGATCTTTGAGTATTGGCTGAGTAGTTTGATTGGTTTAACCTTCCCTTTGCCTTTGAATGATGAAGTGCAGTCAGCACCAGTAAAGGCATGCAGGGACAACAGTGCTTCGATGTGCTCTAGGGAGTAGTTCTCAGCCAACTGGTTGATGTTGATAAGCTTTACTCCCAAGTTCATAAGAATGTCTACCGTGAATGATTTAGCAAAATACAGATGTATGAAGAATATGTCCGAATCCCGTGCTCTAACTCTGATGGTTTTTATGTGAGGCATCTTGGTTTCGATGTACTTGATATAGATGACAATCCGTACATCACTTTCTTCATGGCTCGAACAGATATCTTGTAAATATTCCTGCGACATTACTCCATTGAGATATACAAGCTTGAACGCTTCACCAGCTTCAGCACGGATCTGAGGATCAGGTAAAGCGAACGATCGAAGCTTTCCAATCTTTTATAAACCCATTTCAACTAAATACCTCTCAAGCACTGACCAGCTTGTCTTCAGGAGCAGCTATGCCTGAGAATGTGCGCCATGATGTAATGAACGCTCTGAAGAATGGTAAAGCCCAAAAAGAGGATTTCATCAGTGATCGACTTCTCACAAAGACAACCCCATTCTTCGATGCCATCAAGAGGAACAACTTCAAGACAATGTCCAGCACAGCACCAGTCAAAAAGGTTATCGCATCGAATCAGAAGGTGATCCAGTATAAGGCCACAAGTGGGCTCCAATTTCAAGTCTTCATTAAATCACAGGTCCTGGGGCTACAGGTAAGCATCTCTGACCTGATGACGTATCCTCTAACTGTGACGCCATATTCAATTGCAACAATTGATGGGTTTTTTCGAGAACAAACAAAGCCCTTGGGATGAATTACCTGATCAAAGATGCCAATAATGCTCAGTTGCCTGCTCCTCATGAATGCGCTCTTATTCAAGATGGTAACTTCTCCTTCTACATGAAAGACTTGCCCCCAGCAATGAAGACGATATCATAGAGAATCCTAAGTAGTCTACCTGCTGCAGCCATAACAGTTTTTAGCACAGACAGCTACGTCGACAGACTCCCTTCCCCAAATTCAGCAGAACGTGATCGTAGAGGGTGTGGTGAAAAGTTCATTGTTGAAGGGCTGAACATTCGCCGACCTGCCGACTGGCAAGCCTTTCTCACCAATGACGACAATAAGAAGGCATTAATACATCTTCGTGATCATTGGAGTTCTCCATCTATGATGGAAGAGATTCGTCGAAGGCAGATCATCTTTATCGAAGCTGGTGAAGCGTTCAAGCTTGTATATCTCAATGGAGTAACGTCGCAGGAATATTTACAAGATATCTGTTCGAGCCATGAAGAAAGTGATGTACGGATTGTCATCTATATCAAGTACATCGAAACCAAAATGCCTCACATAAAAACCATCAGAGTTAGAGCACGGGATTCGGACATATTCTTCATACATCTGTATTTTGCTAAATCATTCACGGTAGACATTCTTATGAACTTGGGAGTAAAGCTTATCAACATCAACCAGTTGGCTGAGAACTACTCCCTAGAGCACATCGAAGCACTGTTGTCCCTGCATGCCTTTACTGGTGCTGACTGCACTTCATCATTCAAAGGCAAAGGGAAGGTTAAACCAATCAAACTACTCAGCCAATACTCAAAGATCGTTGAAATTTTCGCTGCAATCGGCTCGCAATGGACGCTTGACGATGAGCGTATTCTTGCAGGCATCGAGGAGTTTACATGTCGCCTATATGGCGCTGGGCCGCGAGTAAAGAAAGTCGATCAGGCAAGAGAGATTAAGGTCAAGAAGATGTGTGGTACAAACATGGATCTCCGGCCTGATGTATCAATTGACTTGTCAAACTTTCCACCGAGCAGAAGGGTACTCATCCAGCACATCAAGAGAGTAAATTTCCAAGTCAGCATCTGGCGTAATGCCCTCGATCACTTCCCACAAATACCCGCCCCTGCTGACCATGGTTATCAGGTCACATCAAATGAAAAACTTGAACCACTGTGGTTCGAGGGAGACGTCATCCCCCAGGTCCTTGTTGATATCTTGGCAGAAGAAGGCACTGACGAAGACAATGATGCTGAAATCCACACAGTGGATGATGATGCAAATGGAAATTGTGCGAGCGATGACGATTTATAATTTAGTTCTGTATAAGTAATTGTTTTCCTTCTAGGCTGTATCTATACTCTGTAGACTATAATACTAAGTTGTATCTATAATGTACTACCTATAATACACGCTAACTTTAGTAGATATTGTAAATTTGTAAAATAGAACCATGAAATTTACATCAAGATAATGGTTACCATCCGAGAAACTTGAAGAAAGAAAGACGGGAGCGCATCAGAAGATCCTGCGTTCGTTAAATGAAATTTAAGTGATTTGGGGGGACCGTAAGTCTTTTGACCACAGTGACCTTATTTGATGAGGTAGAGAGTTCATTTTTGTTTTAAATTGAAGCTTTTGTAAGGGAGAAGTTATTAAAGTGTAAATGAGTCCATGTCATGCATGTATAATGGCTTGTAAATATTGGTTTAGTACATTAAATTTGAATGTGGATGACGAATTAAATTTTTTCTTAATGATATTTTAGCTCGCCCAATAATATGAAACTGTGTTAAGCCCATAAACCTTCCTTTATCACCTTTCCCATTGTCTCAGGATGATTCTATACCTGTTTGGTGACTCAATGACTAAATTTGGCCCCATAGTGACACAATTTTCGAAGTTACTTAACTCAAACACAAATGGGACCTGCAAATGGGGGTTCGAGCCCCCCCAGGGCAAACGGCCCCGAGTTGAGAGTGTTCATTACCACCATGCGATGGCCGAAGGTATAGGTTATCATAAAATATGAGTGAAAAAAAGGTAGCAGAAAACATCCTGAGGGCGGTACCTGGCCCCTGGCCTACCACAGCAACGCGGAAAGTTCTCCCAGACAAGAAATTCTGCAACCAGGCGAGGGTGGGCCCCGTGATGTGCATGGTAGCTAATTTTCGTAGGATGCCGTCATGGGGGGCAGAATCGAATGCCCCTTCCAAGTCTATGAAGAGCGAGGTCATGACCTCCCTTCCCCGGTAGGTGTCGCAGATGTGATATTCTAGTTGCGCCAGGACATCTAGGGTGCTCCTGCGGGGCCTGAAGCCACATTGCTCTTCTTGTAGGAGATGACCATCCTCGTGAGGGTTGCTTGTCGCCGCCTTTGTTTACTTCTAACTTCGATCTTGATCCTGAGCCAGAGTTGTCGACGACCTCACAGTTCTTATATATTTATATAGTTTTATATTTATACATCGAGTTCTATTCATTAATAGTTTATGGAAGGGTATTGCTGTAGCCTAATGTGTGTATGGCTCGCCAGTGCCTCGGGGAAGGTACGGGGCTGTGGGCACGGGGAGGAAACAGAAAGTATTGTAATGTTATGACTGTGGCTTCAGTGTGGAGCGTGGAATGTGGAATGTCTTGTGGTGGACCTGGGATGACGGTTGCCTGTATGTCCGTATGCACGTTGGGTGTGTGTGCGTTTATGTGTGTGTAACGGTTGGTTGGCTGAGCTAGTGTGTTCGTCTGTGCGTGCACATGACGCCGCCCTGTGTCTACGTACGGGTGATGTGATTGGTTGGGAGGTTTGTGGCGGGAGAAGTGGAGGCTTGGGGACGCCGGGCAGCGGGGCCCTGCGGCAGTCTGGGCGGGAACCACGAAGCACTTTATCACCTTTTTTGGTAGGAAGTCCGACGTCGGTGGTAACATGAACCCACAGCGCGGCAAGGTCGTTAGATCATACTTGGTCACGTAAAAGTGCCACAGTCAACGACCTGCTCGAACAAAAACTGGTATTAGCATGAGGTAGGAGTCTCCTCGGGCCGCCTTAGTATTGTTTTGGTATGCTAAGTGATATATATCCTCTTTTCTAGGTGAATTGTAGACCTTAATTATTTCATTTGGATGGGTCTATTTATTCAGATGTGGAAATATTCTATCCAGACCAAACACCCTCTCATTCATAATTGGTAGAGTGAGTTAGTTTGTTTCCCCACCTATTGAAGATCTTTTGGTATTTCTCGCCATAATTAGGAGGGCCGCGTATTTATATGGGATATATGTTATATATAATTGTAATTGCTTCGTAATGGGTAATAATTTTAAGGCATTTAAGTAAATGATTAGTATGGAGATAGGATTTCAAATTAATCTTATTTCCCAGGGGCAATAAGCATTTGACACTTTATAAATAATCAATTAGCACCTTGATATTTTGAAGCGACGGTCATTGGTCCGCCCGACCATTAGATTCTAGGACATATTGACATGATCACGTGTCCATAGGTATTGTGGTAGCGGGTCCGGTCTCGACCCACCTGAGAATTCAGTTACCACCCAGGACCCTTCCCCGTGAGGATATACCATCAATCTCAATATAGTGGCCTGCTTGTTCTACCAAAAAGAATATTTGTACATACGTTAATTTCTGTACTATATAAGTGATCCACCTTTCTAAACCATATTAGGACCTCGTGCTATGATTTACATACACTGATAAAACAAATTGCGCGTCCAATGTTACTGGTGTGATAACCACTTGACGCCCACGCATTACGCCTCCACCTCCGCTCTTGGTCCATTTACACGGGCGGCCTCGATCCCGGCGACCATTATCGACGGGATCCACAAGATCATTTGCAGTATTAATACAAGATTTCGATGACCTACATAGACAATTAAGTTTTATACTCCCCCACTATTACCCACAATAAAGTATCCTAGTTAGTTGATTAGCTGGGATGATGTGTAGGTGTGATAGGTCCCATTGGGTTTCTGATTTGAATAGGGTAATTAGAAAACTCAGGATTAAATATTTTTAGTGGACATAAATTCCCACATATTTGTTGGCCCCGTACGTAGAGGTAATATGATGATCATGTGATTCAGAGTTGTGATCGTTACGTGAGGT
Source organism: Chionoecetes opilio (assembly GCA_016584305.1). Taxonomy (NCBI): domain Eukaryota; kingdom Metazoa; phylum Arthropoda; class Malacostraca; order Decapoda; family Majidae; genus Chionoecetes; species Chionoecetes opilio. Next base: position 93,373 of record JACEEZ010019268.1, on the reverse strand, counting down.
AATGTGAGACTACCACAAACCTCTGGTTATGAGGTGGTAGGCGGGTGCAGGTGTCTTTTCTTTTTTCTTTTATGCCTCTGGCGTCAGGAATGACTCAGTTGAGTTCCAACCTTACCCCCTATGCCATCACGCTGTGGTAGTATGATAGCATTCAGAGGTTAGAGAGGCTAGTTTCAGGTGGATCATAGTTTAGTGCGTGCGTTCGGTCATAGGCCAGGTTCTATGAGGCCTTTGACAGGCCAGCCAATACCGGCGCTTTCCAGCACTTAGGATATATATAATAATTAATTACACTAGCAATATATTTTTAGCTCAACGTAATCTTCTCAATTGTAATATTTTATTTTGCAGTAAATTAACAAATCATGGCTCTTAAGCACTCTCATTATCAGCTAATTGTTAGCATCCCTATCATGCTCACACGACTGTTATAATGTGTGTGGAAGGACGGCAATTAAGGCATCCTATTGATTATAGTGAATTTAGAGACAGCGTTTTTCATTGATGTAATATGCAGCATGCGGACAAAATATGAGGAGTCTGACGATACTATATGAAGTGCAATTAAGCGTACTCACAACGGGGGATAAAGAAATCTGATTCTAGTTATTGTGTTATCAATTCATTGAACACGAATGTTCAAAGATATCTTCCGAGTAATGTAATTGAATTGAGGGATTACTGGAGTGTGCTCATATGCCATTCTACTAGCTAAAGTTTCTTTATACCCAAAGTTTATCAAGGTTAGGACCGCTAAGAACCCCCCCACAGGGAGATCACGAATTATTACGGCCTTGTAGAGGGTATATCCAGCTATTTATCCAGCCACCCTAGAGTCTTTAAATGAGATCCTATGCGTTTAGTGTGGTTAGTTATATGCACACCTCTGTTACGCAAATAAACTGTCCCTGTAAATTACGATTTCAACTTGTCTTCAGGCCTACCTAGTAAACCATTAGACCTATTGCCAAATAATAGATACAAAATCCCTAGTTCCAGGGCGACTATTTTAGTGTAAAAGTACGAATAATAAATTGTGTCTTATGTATTTCTCTTCTCCCTTTCTTCTTCTCTTTCTTCCTTGAGGGCTATCTTTCTTCTTCAATACCCATAGATATAACTCTCTGTCACAGTAATATATATTCAGAGATTTTGGTACACGAGAGTTTAAAGGTTTAATGCGCATCTTGGTATTGCTCCTAAACCTGTCTCCGTGGTAAAAAATACACTGCTTCAAATGCTAATGCTCCTATTAAGCTATATGATACTTGTGGAAATTCGTAAAAACAATTCCGGTTTCATAACATTCGCCTTTATCCTAACAATGATAATAAACTCAGAGACCCTATATCATCGTAGTTTTAAAATGGCAGTCCATCTAATTATAAGAGTAGTTCAGCTAGCCCCCTGTCTCCAATTGCAGATTTGAATGTGAGACATATATGGTCATGCAGTCATATAGTAAAGACAATGTTTGACATGGGGCACAACCAACGATCCTCTTCATATAGCAGAGAGATAGTGTGGGAATTTTAATTTACAACTACCCACTACTTATATATTCTTGTAAAGTGAACTAGCTCCATATCCAGGTTGTTCTCGCCAATAATGAGGCTCAAACCTATGATCACTAGGTAACCCCTAGTCCAATTGCGGAATGACTATAATAGTAGCGATTGAGCTACTGCTAGTCAGTACGATCATATTGGTATTGTGTTAACATTGTTAATTCGGACTATCAATGTGACACAGCTGAAATTGCTGAGGGATAAGTGGTGTTTCTGGTGTTAAAACTAGTTAGCAATACCTTCCAATAGGGACGTTGATGGGACCCCTTTCCAATTAATAATAGGAGCCGTTTATTTTTGTGGCGTTACCTAAGGTACTAGGGTCATCAAAATACATAAATCGTTATTCCAACTGTTTCACTAGTGCGGTGGTAAGGGTAATAATGGGACCCATTCCCTTATATCATACCAATACAGGCGAAACAGGTTTAGCAGTATTTCCTATGTCATGAACATACCCCCCTATAATTACCTAGAATAGGAAACCCACTTTCTTGCCCACACCATATCATAAGTGAGGTTTTGAGGACAAGTGGTATTCCAGTTTCATAATGTGAATATTATTGACACTAATTGAAAATCCTTCTGTAATAATGTGTCGCGAGGAGTATTCGATTAGCAAACTGTCCTCAAATCTTGTATATACAGTTGTCATTTATTGGTTTTAAAGGCCCTACCTTTCGGTCTGAACAGAGTGTAATTAATTAATGTTCCCTAATATGCGTTTCCACTCATTCCAGTACATATCGAAGATATAATAAGGGAACCTGAATTGATCCCTTAGTACGTTCCCTTGTGATTAGGACCATAGAAAGGTTTTCCTTATGGTTAATACTCCCTGCAGGGTTTAATACTCCCTGTCAGGTGTTAATACTTACCCTGCTTAACGGTTTAATACTCCCCTTCCTGCACAAGGTTGATACTCCCTGCTAGGGTGATACTCTCCCTGCAAAGGTTGATACTCCCTGTGCCAAGGTTAATATTCCCTGCAGTGGTTAATAACTCCCTCCAAGGTAATATCCCCTGCCAAGTTTGATATTCCCTGCTCTACAAAGGTTAATAAAAGGGATAGCCTGATCCTTTGATATCGTTTTGTATCCTCAGAACAATACAGAAGCAGGTATTTCCCTGAGTGAGTGAGTTCATGCTATTGGCTTTTCAGCCATTCCCCCATTAGTGGTAACCTATCTACATTGACCATTATGGATCTTGCGTTTCCTTTTGATACCTGTCATGAGTCGTATTAGGTCTGTCGATGGTCGAAATTTTTCAAGCTGATCCTTTTTCTCAAATAAAACCTGCCAATCCATACTAACTCCAAACGCTCATCATCTGTTACTCTTAAATTGTTGGTGGTACAGAATAATTCATTCAGGAACTCATTTTAACATGGTCGGAATTGCGGTACAATATTTATGCGATTATCAGGTTGTAATTATTTGGATAAAATCATGGTAGACAGTGCAGTCTCAAATATTACCTCAAATCTCTTCATTAAATATAATAGATCTGTCAGTTGTACGATCCTGAGTCTCCCTATCTAGGGTCCCCTGACTTCCGCCTGATTCAAAGAGATTTATCCGTAAATATCCATTGTACGATGGTAAATGTTATGGACTTATATTGGTGCGGCACATCTCTATATACATCAGGAGATAAACTCTACCCCCTGTACTTCCACGTATATATGTCAGGCCATTTCACTTGGTACCTCTATTTTCAAGACTTGTTAATTTGAAATAAGCCTAAAGACCACAGTTCGCCGACAACCCTATTTGAAATTGTTCGCTGGCGCTCATGTGGCCTCTGTGTGGTGAGTTCACATTGCAGTGCGTAACTTAGTTTTGTCGCCCTCTGGCCCCCCCCTCTCCCCCCCACAGGGTGGAAATGATCCACCAATCACACCCTCTCATAACATGGGTAGAGTTGGTATGTTGTTTGTTTTACCACCCACCCCCCTAGAGTTCGAGAGGTATTTTCCGCGTTTCATTCAATGTAGGAGGGTTGCGTATAGGGATAGTATATATAATTGTAATGGTAATAGGGGTAATTATAATTCTAATGTGTTAATTTTAAGTAAATGATTTACGTACTGGGATTAGGATAAAATTAATTATTCCAGTTGGGTTTTGTACATAATGCACAGTCTGCCCTTCTAATCATTAAATTAGCACTCTTGATTTTATTTTGTGACCGCGTCTGGGCTCAGGGCCGTTCCCTCTCCTGCCCCTATTGATTCTAGGCCACTCCTTGGACACTGATACACGTGTCATAGGTATTGGTTTACGCGGGTCTCGGTCTCGCCCACCTTGCTGAGATCAGTAACATCACGTACACCCAGACCATCCGTGAGGATAACCTATTCCAATTCTAATTATCACGTGCTTGCTCTGTCTTATCATAAAAAATATTTGTACATTACGTTTAATTGTTCTGTACATATTATAATTGATTTCAAAACTACTAATACACGACCTTGCCACTGTATTTATCAAACACTGTGTCTAACAATTGCTGCGGTCCAAGCTACTCTGTTGTATGATAACCACTTTTCTTCCTTGACGCCCACGATTACGCTCTCCACCTCCGCTTCGTATCATTCACGTGGCGGTACCCTCGAGCCCCGGCGACCACAGCACGGATCTCTACAAAATCATTGCAGTATAATTTACAAGACCTACAGCCATAATTCCACTCAATCTCTCCACTATCCACCGATTAATGTATTCCCTAGTTATGTTGATTTAGTGGGATGATGTGTCGGGTTGCTGATAGCCATGGGTTTGATTGTGATTCTGTAATATGGTAAGAAACTCAGATTAAATATGGTATGTGGACATCAAATCCCCCAACTCATTATATATATCGTCAGTAAGAGAGAAATAAAAAACAAGGGTCTCTTACACGTGTCTCTCGGCAGCTGCCCTGTGTTTCCGGCTTCTTAAGCAGCAGCAGCTATCATGAAATTGTTCCATGCAAGAGGAGTCCGTAAATCCTGTGGGTCAATTGACAGGGAATAATTCACGGTCTCAATTTCTAGATTATTTTGACTATATTATAAAATATAACTGTATCAATCAGCTTTTAATAGTTTTGTACCATGGCTTACTCGTTTCTAGTCCATAATGTAATGATTTGACACGTTAAATATTAGGCGCCCGATCCGAATATGTATTTTTGAACACTGTCATATAACATAAATAATGATTAAACATTAGCTTAATTGTGTATCTTATTAGCCAAATCAAATAAACTTGACGATCGAGTTTTCATTCTATCATTTGTACTGTATGATTGAGCGTTTTCTCTTACTCATTAAAATCATACAAAATCATCTAAAAGATATATTTTTAGAGTTTAGCGGTGTTCGGCTATTCTTCTCTGCTACTTGTACTTCTTTCAGCAGTCACCATGTAAATCGTTCTTTAGCAAAAGTTTTTTTCATTACTATTAGGATTTCTATTTAATTCTTATTATGCTTTGAGCGCGTATAATAGTCCTAAGTGGTATGGTCCCCACGTGTAGTCAGTCCGAGAATTATGAAATGGTTCACACCTATGGGATTGCTTCTCTGATGCGATGGAGCGTCGCCATCCATACCGCCATTCTGTGTACAACAAACTTTTTTAAACAAACACGTTGCAGCAGGCACTTTTGAGTCAAGCAAAGGATAGGGCTTCATAGTGTTTCCCCAAGGGATTCTCCCTCCGCCAGCCCTAAAACCAAAACAAAGAGTCATATGCCATAGCGCTGCTGCACCTGTTGTATCCAGTTCCTGGATCCACATTTCTCCATGACAAAGGCAGGTACACCCTTAATGAATAGCTACTTAAGCTATAAGTACCCGTTCGGGCATACCCGTTAGTTACCCGGAAGTTATTGTCACTGCCGATCTATTAATGTAGTTCACTCATTGGTTTGTCGGTTGTTCTTCGGCTTGTCTCCTGTCTCGGTCGGCGGCTGTCCGGTGTATGGGTCTCACACTGTTCTAATGTTCTCCCTAACCTGGGTATTATTCAATGCCTTTAATCTACTGGCTTTTTGGTATTAAGGACGAGGACTCTTTGCTGGCGTTTTTCATGAGTACACAGTACTGACTTATTTTTTCCTGGCCTACTCATTATTTATATAGGTGCTTTTTCTAATGGAGATGTTTTAATTTGCGCAAACCCAGAAAAAATAAAATAAATATTCATCATACGGAATTCGTGATTTTCTTTCTTTTCTTTTTTTTTTTTTTCTACTTTCCCTCCTCTCCTTTTCTTCACTTTTTTTCTCTCTTCTTACTCTGGTACCTATTCCATTTAAAAACACTGAATTTCTCTTTCAGAAAATGTACTTAATTTATACTTTGCCGGGAAAAAATATGTCAGGGTCCTTAAGTCTTTAATGAAACCTAATATCCTAACCCTTTATAGGTTTTTAATTCGAAACCTACAATTTTTACCTAATCACCTTAATATGGTGTTTGAAATCCCTAACTCTACTTTAACCATAAAGTATCTACTATCACGGTTAGGTAGATACTTGATCAGAGTCAGATTGGAAACTATTAAGGTTCAGGGTTAGGTCCTAATACCTAACCTTTTATATCGGTTACATTAATACCTTACATAATGACCCTGATACCAAAATTTTTTCCAGCAAGTTTTTAGTGTCCTTTTATTATTGTGAGATTACATCGTGTTTTAATCATTTAATGGAATACGGTAAATTACAATTTTACTGCGTTGATGATTTTTTTATTTTTTTTTTTAACTATCGGTTCTTCTTTTTCTTTTGTCACGCAAAAAAATTCTTTCATTTATTTTTTAAATTACTATCTCCATTTTGGAACTTAAAATATCGTAACTCCTATTGTAGGCTAGTAGGAAAAAAGAGTTTCACGGTGTCTCTGGGTGGATCATAATACGATCCTAAGTCCTTACTAAGTCTCTTCTCCTTTCTCTCAATTTCTATAACCGGCTTTTTTGGTGACTGTTTTTTACAAAGCTCATGTTACTCCTTTTTCTGATCATGCTTATATAACTTATCATTTTGTAGAATATTTTTCCCTACAAACAGATTTACTAATGTTCGTGTATATCTAAGTTTTTGGCCAAGTAAAAAAGCTTCGTAGAAGCTCAGAGGTTTATATACAAACAATACATATATAAGTGCACAATCCGTAGAGTTAGTACATTTCTTTCATTCCAAAATAGGGTCTCTTTACTTCGGGTTTTTTCTATCATAAATTAGTAAAATATGCCCAAAGGTATATACTGAGTGATCAAGTCCAGGAGGGGATCTACGCCTTCCTACAGGATTTTTTTTGTTGCTGCTACGTATCATTTCTGATCCCTACTTATCAGAGGATTCTGAAGATGACACCCAGTGACCGATTCCCGTTCATTCAACGGACGTCGAGTGTTGTGTGTTTCAATAGAAAAAATTCAAGCATTAGTCTAATCGATCTTTTGTTCTCATATAGTGTATTCATCAATTAATTATTTTTGTTTTTTTTTTTTATGCATATTTTTGTGAATAAATGTACCAAATTATGCTTATTATTTCTTTTTGCATCCACCTGTTCTTCCAGTCTTGTCGCCAGGGAAGATTTCTTCAACACGGCTACATGAAAGAATCGCTGTCTGATCTGACGGTCCTATCTCAAATATAGATGTTTCAATGTTCCTATGGATAATGTTAGTATCTAACGATCTACATTAACAGTGATTGTGATGCGATATATTCTCACATGCTAATAATTACAAGTATTACAGTTCCACATACTACATCATCACACATATATCATACCCAGACTTATTGCGTATCTAGCCCATCTCTTGGTACCAGCTCCTGAGAACCCCGCTTATGTATTGGTAACATGGGTTTTATGAGTATTTTTTACGTTATTGTATGGTAAAAATGGTATCACCAATCCTCCAATCATCAACATGTTGCGAATACAGCCTTTCAAGGTACACGGATTGTAAACGGTTTAAGAGTTGTGAGGCGTTTTGGTACGACAACTTCTGTACTATTTTGTGATGTGTTACACATCCTGAATCAGCAAAAGCAGACCTGACACCCCTGCACCGCCATTTTTTTACCCAAGCAGGAAAAAACATCCCCATCGGATTGACCCAAAGGCCAACCATTTTACTTTATATATATTAGTTTAGTAAAGTCGTATTCAGGCATATACTCCTCCCTCCTCCACTCTCTCTCTCTCTCTCTCTCTCTCTCTCTTCATCTCTACTTCTCTTCTTCTTCCTCTTCTATCTCTCTCTCTTCTCTCTATGCCTCTCTTTTGCTCGTCCTCACTCTCTCTCTCTCTCCTATTTCTCCTCTCCCTCTCTTCTCATATCTTCTCTCTCCTCTCTCTCCTTATCCTCTTCTCTCTCTCTTCCTGATCCTCTCGCTCTTTCCCTCCTCATCTATCTTCCTTCTAGTCTCTCTCTCTTCTCTCTCTACGCTCTCGTCATCTCCCCTCTCCTCTCTCTCTCTCCTCTCCTCTCTCTTCTCTCTTCTCTTCTCTTCACTCTCTCTCCTGTCTCCCTTCTCTGTTTTTTCTCTCTCTCTCTCTCTCTCTCTCACCACACAAATGACACGTAATATTGGAAAGTTATTATTATGCGTAAGTTATAGATATTATGTTCAGCAAGATTAGATAAGCAAGAGAGAGGATAATTCGCCTCGGATGGCTGTCTCGTGACTTCCGGGAATCTTCCTCTTCGTGCGTAAGAGCAGATCGTCTCGATCTCGAGAATGTCGAGAGTTTGGCGATAACGAGATGGATGAAATAGTGAGAGGGGAGAGACGGTGGTATCTTGTTTTTTATCGTCGAGTGGAGAGCGAGTCTCGATCACACTGGCGTCGCGCCCTTCGAGATCGATTCGTCTGTGTAACCATCGTTTCGAGATGAGGATCGATCTTTGATCAGAAGAGAGAGAGGAGCAGCTTGCGTGGGATCTGTCGAGAGAGAGAGAGGACAGGAGATGGATGTACGAGAGAGAGATGAACTGAGATTGAGAGACAGAGAGCAAGAGACGAGAGAGCGACGATTCTCGACGAGAGAGAGAGGGAAAGGGGAGAGAGAGAGAGAGATGAGAGAGACGAGACACGAGCAGAGATAGGATTTGAAGGTCAGAATCAGGTTCTGCTGCTACTCTTTTTTTCTCTCTCTCTTTTTCTCCCTCTCTTATTGAATATCTTTTTTCAACCTCCCTTTCTCTCTTCTGGACTAAGCCGCTGTCTTGGTGTACCGTGTGTTCCACCCTTTTCATACAACTCTCTTTTTCTTTGTCTCCTACCAGCATTTCTTGCCACCTCTTATAATTTGTCTGCAACCTTTCCCTATTCAGTTTTCAGCTTCTATTCTTTGCCTTTCTTTCATTATTCCTTTCCCCGTGACTGGAGGGGTGTGTTGGTGGTGGAGGCGGCGATGGTAGGCTTATGATCGTTATTTCTAGAAGTTTTCCAAGGGTTGCTATACCTCCCGCCGTCCCACACACAACCACCTGTAACTACCTCTCTCTCTCCTCTCTCTCTCGTCTCCTTCTCTCTCCTCTCTCTCTCTCTCAAACTGGCAAAAATAAGCGACAAATAGAGTAGAGCGAGAGAGAGAGAGAGTGGTAATGTGTGATAAGGACAGGCGACAGAGTAAATAAGGCTGGAGAAGGAAGAAAGAGAGAGGAGACCTCAGGAAAGGATTGTATAGTCGAGACGGGGGGTTAGGGGGAAGCAGTGGGCAGGAAATAAGACAGGAAGGATGGAAGGATGAGGAGGAAGGAAGAAGGGAAGGGTGCGAGGCAAGGTTGGGTGATAAAAGGAGGGAAACTTAAGCCGATAGTTGTTAGAGGAGGAATAGGCCTTTCTAAACCACGTTTTATCAGTTTACTATTTGTGATGAAACTTTTCTTTGTATTGTTTTGCCTCCATCATCATGAATATTGTTGTTTTATACTGAAATGATCAAGGTCCCGGTGTATTTTATTTGTATGTGTGTTATTCTTATTTCATTGTCAATATTATAACGACTTTATTCAATTAATAACTACCCACGTTGTAGGTCTCACGGCCTCTGAGCTTCTTATTTCTGATGTTCTTATGTTCTGATGTAATATTTTCATGCAACACACACAAACACTACACACACACACAACACACACACACACACACACACACAACACACACACAACACACATTATATATATACACACACCATACACACACCAACAACGATGAAGGGAGTCGAGGTTGCTACGGGCGATGATGGGGAGGGTAGGGTAGGATTAGCACCAAACCACTCACAGCGCAGCCATACATTATCTTACTTCTCCCTTGCCTGTGTCCTGAACCTGACTATATCCTGCTCTGTATGTTATGTTTAAAAAAAAAAGAAAAAAAGAGAGAGAGTAGAGATGAGAGAGAGAGAGATGAGATCGAGAGAGAGAGACGATGATCGATGAGAGAGAGAAGAGAGACGGAAATAATGTGAAACTGGTAAAAGAAGAAATATTCTCGGGATGTGGTTTGCATCGACGAACGATATCAGAGGCAGAGAGAGAGGAGAGAAGGAGGAAAGTGAGATGAGAGAGAGAGAGAAAGAGGAGAGATGAGAGAGAGAGGAGAGAGAGAGAGAGAGAGAGAGAGGAGGAGATGAGAGACGAGAGATGACGACTCGGAGAGAGAGAGAGATGAGACGAGAGACGAGAGAGAGCGAGATCCAGAGAGAGACAGATGATGAGAGAGAGAGAGGAGAGGACGAGAGAGAGGAGAGGAGAGAGAGATTGGCGAGATCCGAAAGGGGGGCAGAGGAGATAGAGAGAGATAGAGAGATGAGGATGAGAGAGATGATGAGATGAGAGTGGATGGGAGAAGAGATGAGAGAGGTGAGAGATGGAGAGAGAGAGATCCAGGGAAAGAGATGTAAGAGAGAGAGAGATACGAAGAGGAGAGATGATGATGAAGACGCGAGAGAGAGAGATGATCGACGAGAGATCATGAGAGAGAGACGCGCAAGAGAGAGAGAGAAGAGGAAGAGAGGGAAGAGATGGGAGGAGTAGGGAGAGATGAGGGACTCAGGATGAGGAGAGGAAGAGAGAGAGAGAGAGGAACTTTTCTGATGTAGAGAGATGGAAGATGAGAGAGAGAGATGAGAGAGAGAAGGGAGAGGAAGAGAGAGAAGAGATGAAAGAGAGGAAGAGAGAGAGAGGGAAGATGTAGAGAGAGAGAGAGACGAGGAGAGAGAGAGAGAGAGAGGGAGAGAGATGAGAGAGATGATGTCGAGAGGACGAGATGGAGAGAGAGGAGAGATGAGAGAGTGAGGCTAAAGCGATGAGAGATGAGAGAGAGAGAGAGTCAGAGGAGATCGAGAGAGAGAGAGAGAGAGAACGAGAGAGAGAGAGAAGAGAGGATGAGAGAGAGAGATGGAGAGAGAGAGGAGTTGGCGCCCGCCCTACATGAAATTTTACTAACTAGGCAGAAAAGGTGGCCTTTAGGTCAAGTCCGGTGGGGTCCTATGTTTTTCCTGCTGGGGCAAATATGATGGCGGCAGGTGGTGTCCCCCCGGTCGGCTTTGCTGTTTTAATGTACGTACTCTTGTAATACTCAGGATGGAAAAGATGTTAAGTAGTTTACTTAGTTATCCTGGAGCAAAGGGCTGTTACAATTAACCTATTACTGCTTTGTTTACTTACAGTGTTAAATGTCATGGTGATAGAGATTACTGATGGTGGTCTGATGACCTTACTAAGATAAATACACTCTTTTTTGTCGTACTGGAAGGAAGATTTTGTAAAAAAAAGATTAGGGAGCGTGCTGTGAAGTTTGTATTCTTGGCTGTCTTTATATCCTCCATATTTTAACTAGAGCATTATTTCTTCGAATAAAAAATGATCCATATGTAATTTTTCTTTCATGTATTATCTAGGTTGATCGACGCAAAGTACGTACACTGATCAATATAAGTAGGCGGGTAGATGTCGCACATACGCACGTGGGCCTCATTGTCAGCGGCCTCCGGTAGAACCGATGAGCAAAAATTGACAGTGGCTGGCCCATACGTAGGCTTGCCGCTGTGGGCCGCCGGTACGAATACGTTGGGTCCTCGGAGGGCCGCCGTCTTTGTGTTTGCTGGGGTATCTAAAAGAATCAGAGGAACATCTATTTCTTTATCCCTCGAGTTTGGCAAACGTTAGGATTTCCCCTTGAAGTTAAATCGCCAGACCATTTCATCATTCCGATTTAATGCAGTCAAAAATAGCCCATTATGAGTACAGTAATCTCGTGTTTATCCAGGTGAGCATAGCAGCTAAGGACATTGCCGGATAACGTGGGAAAGACCGGATAAGGCTTCACTACACCTCGGTCCTCCGGGCGCCTACGAACCCAATATATCCCAGCGAAAATTGATGATACCAGTAACTAACTATAATAATAAGTAATAAGGGCTAGAAACAGTTTATTATGACTAACAAATATTTAACAAAAAAAAAAAAAAAAAAAAAAAAAAACATTAATACCTGTATTATTATAGTTAATAATAATAATAATAATAATAACTATTATATTAGGCAGGCCCCCCCCCCCCGATGGCTACCTGTGCGTGGCCATAAACACATAGCAGACACACGTTGTTTTTGAAAGCTGGCGGCCAGGTCCGACTTTCTACTCTCATTGGCCAAGGAACTGGGTAAAAAACCGAAAGTATAGACCAAGTTTCGTCAGCGTTGTAACACCGCAACTCACTGCCGTTACGAGCCAAATGCGCACCAAATATCCGACGAAAAGACGTTTAGTGTATATAGCGCAGGATAATGCATCCAGGGATGGATAGTGTTTTGATTACAGGCCGAATTGCTGGCGCCGGATAATGTCGCAGACGGATATAGACGACGAAAAACGGGAGATACTGTAATATACTATTACAGTTGTGCGTCAGTGTTGTTGGTGGACGAAATTTCCGGCGCTCGATATCAGAACTCTTCGGATTCGGCCCTACTTTGATTGGGGAATCGTTCTATATGATCTGTCATTCACGCTTCCTAACAAAAAAATTGGTAATAATATTTTAGGTCATTCGTTCCTATTATGGAAACGTTTCTATTCACGGAACCTGTTCTATGCACACGGCCACTAATTACTCGACAAAAAATACCAGAATAAACATCCCCTCTCTTCAAAGAGACTAAAACTATTTATCCTTCTTCTACAAGAACCTTCTTGGGACTGTCCTTTCCTAAAAATCTTGAACTGAATCTCACATTATCTCATCTCTGCTAAAACAGCGTTAAACCGAGTGAGACAATACTATTACACTATAGATATACCATTGATTATATACTATATATATATATATATCTATATATATATGATAGATATTATATACATATATAATATAATATATATAGATTAATCTTGAATACATGTATATCTATAATAATATACTTATATATATATATATATATTATATATGAGCTAGTATATATAAGAAGATATATATATATATATAATATGTACTATAGTATTATATATATATATATATATGGTAGTAATGCTATATTATAGATATGATATATTATATATATATACTATATATCATTATATATATATATATATTTATGCATGACTAATATATATATATATATCTATAAATATATATATTATATATATATAATAGATTATATAATACTACTATATATATATATATGATGTGTTATCAGCAGCGGTGACAGAGGACACACTCGTCTACTTGGGGTGTTTATGGCTAACGGTTCGCCTAAGGCCACTTTGGCATCATCAGTGACTAAAATAGTTTAAAAAATTAATATATTGTAATGCTAAAAAGTGAACATCTAAAAAATTCATTTCTAAGAAAACAATAAAATATCCTATATTATCTAAAATTATACTAACTAATAAATAATAATATAATTTGTTACTTAACGGACCTTGGGTGTATGCTGTCTGAGGTGGGGAGCAGGACTGAATTGAACACAGTCCCTCTACCAACTTCATGAACAGCCATACACACCAAGGTCCGTAAAAGTACAAAATTATATTTATTTATTAGTTAGTAGTTTTTAGATAATATAGGAATATTTTATTGTTTCTGTATGAACTTAATTTTTTATGGATAGTTCGCTTTTTTTAGCATTACAATAGTATTAATTTTATAACTATTTTTAGCCTGTTGATGATGCCAAGTGCCTTGGCGAAAGTGCGCATAAACAACCCAGTATGTACGAGTGTCTCTGTTCACCCTGAACAATCATGATGTATCAATAAGAAAATCAACTATATGTAGATATATATATATTATATTATTATTATATTATAATATATGTATATTACTTATATACTTATAAGGTTATTGTTTATAATATAAAGTCACAGGTTCTTTACAAGCGGCCAAGGAAGTATTTAGGTCTTAGTAGTTATGACCAGGCCAGAACCAATTGTATATAATCGTGACAGAGTATCACTCACAGGTGAGTACACACTAGGACTCTCATGGAGTCTAAGCTTAGGAACGCTGGTTTGGCAGTTATTACCCCTCATTTTGCCTTTTCCGTTATCCCCCTCATCGGCGCGTTAAAAGGAAGGTTACTTGTCTTGAACTGGTTTATCCAGGAACTGCTGAGTGCTTTGATAATGAGAAGTCCCGCTCCTGTTCACCCATGGCGATGACACAACCACACCCAACTTAATTTTGTCTGTTTTATTGTATGTGCATAGCTTTATTCATCTAAGATAAGTGCAATTAACCACAGGCACACACAAAAACGACTAGCATTCTCAAGAATGCAAGCAGCTAGCAGCCCGGAACAACACATTATGTCAATGTCAACATTAGTCATAAGAGGGAATAGTCTGTCCGAGCAACACAATAACAGCTGTCGAGCTGCTAAAAGAGGCAAGATACAGTACATACACCATAACATGGACTACATGCTGCTAACATATGGTGGTGCGTCACTAAGGCATTTCCGTACGCTTACAAAACGCCAGTACTGTACGCCTTACAGAAAAATGAATTCACGTCATCAGTTTTTCTCTCCCGCACACCACGAATCGAGGGTGTGGTTTGCCGCTGGGTTGCCAGCTCGCGCCACATAAGGTATTAACAAAACGCTAAAACATCAAATGCCTTTCCTCTTTTCTATCCTCTTTTTGCACACTCTAATATTCATTCCTGCTGTTATAACTTTTGCTGTCATCACACAATGTTATTCTGCGAGAATAAGAATAGCACATGCACGATAAATTTCGACAGCTGACTACCTTGGTAGCAAAATGTGTTGTGACTCGTTCAGTAGGAAATGCCGAAAGTACGTATAGCGCGGAGAAACCTAGTGAACGCAAGCCATGTTTCATCATACAAATTACTAAATAAATATATAAGTGCCATAACATCGCTCGCGGTCAACTACCCTCGATTTCTGCGCGTCACTCGCGCCATGTCTACAGCAACAGATACCTAACCATATGTTAGAACTTGTGTACTAAAGATCTCGGTGTTGCAGGGTCACAAATGCGCTCCTAAAAAATGCCTATACAAGGGTAAGTTCCATGAAAAATCATTAGCAAGAGGAATGCAACATATAATAATGGTTGTATTAACAAAAGTAATGCTATAAGGATAATGACATAAAATATCACTGGTAGAGTCCTTACCGCCTATTCCAATAGAGCTATTAGAAAACAAAAATGAAATCAATGGCTGTTCGTGTACTGTGTTAAAGTCCCTGCTAATCTATTTAAAAAGTGCGTGTGAAACTGTTACTGCGTTGTCACAACTAATAATACTCGATGGTTACTGCCCGCATGGAACAAAATACAGTAGATAGGGCCCAAGGGCTTGAGCAATCGCATTGGCAGTTATATAGATATCATGTATTAATATATTTCCTGAAACTTTAAGGACAGTGATTTTTTTAAACGAGGACGGAGAGTACGTGTCTGTTCTCAGCTAATGCAAATTTAGCTTCGGGTCTGGTAACATAAATGATCATTGTTAAGGATTGAATTTTTCATTTTTATTTTGTGATATATCAGCGAGTAATGTTATTCTAGTAATCATTACTCTATGAGAAGTGATAAGATCGCCTTCAGCTTGGAATAGTATTTCTAAGCAATCAAAATGTGCATAAGGAGTGTGCATCAATGTGTAAGTAAAATCCCGCTCTTACTCTCTAACGAGTGTATATCTCTTTTATTTTTTCCTTTCTCGTTTGTGTAACGTATCTGGCAAACTAAAAGGTTATGTCAACCTGCTTGCAGCCATGGTCTTTTTTTTTTTCTTTTGTTCCTCTCTCTCTGCTCTCTCCTCTCTACTCATCTCTCTCTCTCTCTCTCTTCTCTCTCTCTCTCTCGCTCTATCTCTCTCTCTCTCTTCTCTCTCGCTCCCTCTCTCTCTCTCTCTCTCTCTCTCTATCTCTCTCTCTCTCTCTCTCTCTCTCTCTGTATCTCTCTCTCCCCCCTCTCCTCTCATATGCTAGGTCATATTGTTTCTTTTTATCTATTGTCTCGGTTGTGTGTTGATGGCAGAGTTTCGCCGTCGGTTTTTGCTCCTCGGTTCTTTTAGTTTGTTGTCTTTGACATGTAAGGAATTCAAAAGTCCGTTGATCACATCTCACGGTGGTGGATGGTGGTGTGGTTCGAGTGATGAGTGGTTGTTGGTGGTGAGACGGTGCGGTGGTGGTAGATGGTGAAGGTGGCTGGAGTATCGTCTTAGATACCATAAAAACAACAAACAAAAATATGTACACTTCTGGATAATAAGTATCAGTGAAATACACTCTTGATTATTTATTATGTGTGCGGTGCGATAAAGAGAAGACGACTAAGAATCAACACAAAGCCAATGGTGAGAATAGATGTAGGAGGGTATGGGGGGTGAGGCGTGGGGGGTCAGGTGTAGGTTGTGATTGTTTTGGTAATGGTAAGGGGTAGGAGATGTGGAGGCTATGTGTGGTCAGGAGTGGTTGGTCATTATACCATGTAGTGATGGCTGTAAAGCGATTGGTGCAGTGCAATATAGTAGAGTAGTGGTGGTGGTTGTGGCTTGGTATGTGTGGGGTGGTGGTGTGGTGGAATGGTGGTGTGATGGGTGGTGGCTGTAGTAGTGGTAGTTCAAGTCAAGTTTCAAGTTTCAATATTTATTGCCCAGTATAATTCAATTACATAAGGGGGATCTACAACAATAATACATTAGGAGAATGGCCACGGTTCGTTGCCAGCCGAGCGAGGCTCCCTGCAGACGAAATAATTTATATAGAAGAATGCCATAGGCATAGGCAACGGGGACGGACAATCATGGAATAAGTAATACCATGTGTACACACTCCGCACACGCACGCACGCCACGACCAAGCACGCACGCACGCACGCACGCACGCACGCACGCACGCACGCACGCACGCACGCACGCACGCACGCACGCACGAAGTCATTCAAACACCGTCGACAAACACATATCACACAAAAATTCACTATAACATCATACATTTAGAAGCAATACCTTTACATACTCACACATATGTACACACCACACACCTACATACAACACACAGCTACAAACACACACGATAATGCCCAACAACCACTAACATTCGTACTCATGATACTTTACAAGATGAATGTATACAATATTTTCTAGAAGTTTTCTTACATATGGCGAGTGTAACTATTATAAACAAGAGATTTTATATTTTGTTGGTCATTGAGTTCCCTAAAAAAACTGTGCGTCCGGAGTACATGAGCTGTGCCGTGCGGTATTGGGACATCGCAGTTCTATAACCGGTGCTCTTGTTGCCATAAGAGTTCCTACCAAATGAATAACTAGTACTTGAAGTGGAGAGTTATATTTCAAAAAATACATAATAGCAAAAAAATTGTTATGTATATTATTAAATTTCAGTAATTATGCGTTTGAATATATAAGGATTTTACAGAGTCGAATATACCCATGAAAAATATTACATCTAAAAATTTAGTTTTGCGCTACTGATACTTTATTGCGATAAGAAGGCAAGTACCACCCCAGACAGAAAACACCCAATACATGAGATTAGTTGTTAAAAATATGGTATAGTAGATGGTTAATCATAGCTTCTTTAGTAAGTTGGTGGAAGAATCCTGTGCCAACACTCCCACATAATTTGATATACTAGGTATACTGCATTAATGTGGTGACCCCAGTTTAGATCTGCTCTCAATATAAAGGACCCAAAAACTTTGTTATGGCTGACTCGTGGAATTATTTTGATCTTCTAATGTATTGGAGCCATATTATATTTTACAGGAACGATTTTGAACAAAATATGTATAGTGGTTTTTGTCACATTTATTATAAGTGTAGTGCCTTTATCCATTGATTTATCAACTGTAGTTCGTTATGCGTTCAGGTAGTGTGCAAGGCAATTATATTTCATCTGATAACAAGTCATTCAAGTTTTGTGCTTGCATGGGGCAAAATAGTTAATATATATTATGAAAAAGAATGGGGCCTAATATTGATCCTTGTGGAACTCCTTTCGTGAGGTGTTTGTACAATGTGAGTAGGTAGAGTTACAATATACAGACTGTGATCTATACTTTAGCAGCTACTGAACACTTGTAGTGGCAAACCCCGAAACACCAATATTTCTGAGTTTTTTTAAGTAGGTATACCGTTGGATCTAGTGTACAAATGCCTTTAAGAGATCTATAAAATACTCCTGCAACAATATAACACTTCTCTCTAGATATCTGTATATATTGTAACAAACTGTACCACTGCAGATTCTGTTGAAGCGATTTCTTTCGAAAAGCCATGTTGACTGGTGCTTAAAAAGATTTGATTTTCAGGAATTTGCAGTGATGATGGTGGTAGTAAGTGTAGTGGTGGTGGTGGTGGTGGGTGCGTGGTGGTGGCGAGTGGTGGTGGTGGTGTGCGACACATGTCGGTAGTGGTGGTGGTGGATAGGTGGAGGTGTTGGCGGCAGACGGGCCGTGGAGGGTTCAGAGAGGGAGATAATGGCCGCCGGCTCGAGGGTAGCATTGAACGCCCTCTCCTCCAGCGTCTCAGTCACACCCCCGCGGGCACCCGACATGATGCAGTGGATGCGAGCCAGGTACAATCACCACTACCACCAATAGCCAGTGTAAAAGGAGTATAGTCTTTACTGCTTGCCAACCCCCACCATATGAACTGATAGGGGACTGTATAGGTCTTGACACCAGAAGGTAGGGGGACAAGTAGCTCGCTATAAAAAAACTTTAAAAAAGTGGAGAGAGCTCCAAGTTTCCGTACAAGGTTGTCATGCCTCGTTATTGTCGAGGTACACGGATTCAGGGATTCAGGGAGTCATTGATGAATCTTAAAGCTGTAAAAAATATATCTTGTGTTTGTGTGCCATTAATGGCAGCCTTCCACCAAATTGAGTGACCTAGCATTTACGCCAATCACACCTTCCATTTTGCATGTGTAAAATCCTAGTCCTGTGCGGCTTGTTTCTCACATATACCAAGACACATACACACCACATAGTACCACACTATCGTAATAGACTTGATTATGCCAGCATGGACCTGTTCGGTGTGCCCTGGAGTGGAGCACAAAAACCAGAATCCCGAAGCTGCGTTGTTTATGATATGCAGGCCTCACTTCACACTGAGTGGAAGGGTCTTGTGTAGAGAACGCTTTGTGTAGTGGCCGGGCTGTACTGGGAATTCTTTGTCCCTTATAACATCCACAGGCGAGACGTAGTGCAGGTCCATTCAGTTGGAATTTCGGGTGGCCCTCCCTTGATCCCCCGATATTTTTTATTTTTTTATTTAATTATTAAAAGGTGTCAAATTGGAAGCATTATTTTTATCATGTAGACATGAATTCTGAAAATTATTAAATTATTTAGTTTTATTATTTGTCCACAACATCCGTCTGACCCTCCTGTGGGTGTAGTGGCTAGCGCACCTAGCCTACGGAATCTGCGGGGCACTGAGTTCGAATTCGTACAGGGCAAGTCGACAGCTACAGCTCCATAAGCTGTTTACATCCGCCATTCGGGGTTGATAAATGGGTACCTTGGGAAAGTTGGAGTATTGGAGAAGGTTAACTGTTGGTAACCCGGTATTGTCACACTAGCCCTGTGTCTATCTACTGGGTGGATACGGGTTCTCTACCCACCACAGGACGCAAGGGCTAATGAGACGGAGATGAGCACCGAGTGTCCAACGCGCATCATAGCATATGACCCCATGTGACGTATACCTTTTTTTATACACATCATGCTCGGGGTCCTAATGTAGCCGGGCCCTGGTTTGCGGTTACCAGCACCACACCCCCTCCCACCTCCCGGGCCTGCTGATGGGTAGGGGGATACAGGAAATTGGGGATAACAAATGATAGAAGCATGGTAAGGGCTGAAACAAATTTGTAAAAGATCTTATCTATATAAATTCAAATGTCTTGAGCCAATAAGTGCATCAAGTGCTAACATTCTATTATTGTTTCTTACTCTAGGAAGGATATGTGTTTAGTCTTGCAGTAGGGGGTGATGGACCGTGCATTGGAGTCCACCATAGACCACTGTATAGTCTACACTGGATCTGTTCACGCGATAATGTTTGAATTGCAGGGGCTGCATAGGGGCTTGCGGGGGCGTCCGATAAAGAGATATAATGGTCTATGGACTATCATATAGGGACTGGTTTATCAGTATATATGAATACTGTAATCTTCGTATAAATGTTTTTGTGTTCATAATATTATCAAAATAAAAAAGTAAAACACGCTAAAGAAATGCCATTACCGAGACTGATATGGAAATATGCATGAACTGAACTCTTCGCCCATTGAAAACTTTGCGATGTCAACGTTTACATGAAGGGTATCAATAGAAGCGCCATGTGTATTGTAGCTTGCACCATTGCTATATATCGTTATCTGATTAAATTAATTAGAACCATGCACTAAATTAGCCGTTAAATAAAAAAATAAAATCATCACTCGGTTAAGTTTCCCGATTGATCATGTTATTTATTTACTTATTATATTAGTTTCTTGATAAATTAACTTAGAACCATGCATAAATTATGCGTTTAAACTAAATAATATAACACACTCATCAATCTGGATGCTTCACACCACGGGTTACAGGCAGTGGATGCCGATCATCACATTTGACCCCGTATATAACCGCACCCTTCACTCTGACGAAGCATGAGAGGCTTGTAAAGAAAGTTTGAGGGGTGGAAGGCAGTGGTGTTGTAATATCAGTGCGGAGCCTCCTCAAAGCTGGGTCGGTGAGGCCATGATCGCGGGTTGGCATGTTGTCCTGACTGCCGTGTGGCAATCAGGTACCATTTCCTCTGGACTGTGAAACGGGGGGCTGGTGTCCAGATCTGGAACGGAAAAGGGGATCCGTCAGGACTTGCAACAAGTACCGCGGTATTACACCCCTGCTCCACCGCCCGTACAGGCAAGGTGACTTTGCCCATCTAGTATGATGACAAGGATATTCGACAGTCATTGGTTGAAAGCCATCGAAGACCTCAGCAGTCGGGTTCCACGTCTCCTTGGTAAGTCAACAACGGACTAGTGTTATCCTAGCGCTTCGTGTCCTGGTGGAACGCCGCGTGATGTTTCGACTGGGATGCTGCAGCCTATGTTGATCTATAGAAGGCGTTTGAATCAGTGCGATTTCGTGAGTCACTCTGGGATGCTTCTGCCGGACTCACCCGAGGATTCCGCAAGGACTATGTTGGTTGATAACTGGTCTGTATCTGGGATGAGAGTGCTGTGAAGTGTGGGGCAGGTGTATCCAGCTTCTTTCCTGTGAATACCAGGAGTGACTGTGCCAAGGGTGCGTTATATGGACCACTATTATCCATACTTTTTCAACGCTTGTAGGACTGTGAACTTGGATACAAGGGTAGATCAAAGTGATTGGGAGCATCCGCGGCAGTAACACCAAGGATCTACTGATCTTGTTTTTTGCCGATGATGCAGTAATCTTTGCTGAGTCGCTGGAGGTCCTGGTGATGGCCTCTCTGAGGCGCTGTCACGAGGAGGCAAAGCCTTGGGGTAGTTGAGGGGGATCACCTGGCTCAAGGGACCAAGGTCAGGTGTGCTGTTTCTGGCAGACTTACTAGATGAAAGCAGTACAGTCTGTTCATGCGTGTGGCTGAGGACACTTGGAGATTATTGAGAAAGTTGTACATTACCTTGGTTAGCGCTCAGTCCTATTACATGACGGCGGGTCACTGTGTCAAGAGGTCTACGGCGGATTGGCCATAGCCCACGGTGTGTTAGGGACTCGCTCCAGTGGGATATTTGGCACGTCTGTCGGTACCCTTGCAGAAGGACAAAGATCCGGTATTCTTCAAGTGCTTGTGAGATCCCTTGTATCTACTCTATGGTTGTGAGGACATAGGACACTAAATAGTGACTTGAAGAGACGAACTCCATATTGCCTTGTGTAATAAGCTGATCTCGAAGAAATTATGGGATATCGTGGGATGATTACGTGTCAAATCAGCACGATTGCCACGTAGACTGAATTGAGGCCTATTGTACCTGCCCATAGTCGTCAGCGCAACTTCGGATATATGGGCATGTGTGGCACTGCTACCCTGTGAACACCGATCCTTCCCATTCGGTGTTGTATCTGTAAGAGACAATCCGGCGTTGGATATGCGAGGCCAAGGGGCGCCACAGGGCTCGTGGCTGGGACAAGTTGATGTTCTTGTCGGAGAGCCTGCTTGGTATGGGAAAGGAGCCTGCATGGGAAACTCGCGACGTGTTGATACCACTACAGGAGTGGCGTCGTTAGGTGGGGCGAGGCGACGCGTCCCCCTGGCGTATGCCCCAAATGATATTGAATTGATGATCAGCAATCGGGAAAATTACCCGATGATGATTTTATATTTCATTTATTTAACGCTAATTTGATTATGCATGGTTGCTAATTAATTTATCAGAAACGAAACCATAGCAATGGAGAGCCTAATAAAATTGCGCTTCTATTTGAACCCTTCATGTTAAAAATTGACTAGCAAAGTTGTGTTTAAATGGCGAAGAGTTGAAGTGAATATTAATTAAGTTCATGCATATTTCTTCAGAGTCTCGTAATGGCATTTCTTTACCGTGGTTTACTGGGTTTTATTGATAATTATTATAGAAAACAAAATAAATTTACGAAAGATTACCCCCCAGTAATTAAACTATATTATATATACTGATAAGCAGTCTATAGTGATGCCGTATAATAATAAGAATCCCGAGCGGCCGTCCGACTTTCAGGGCAAGTTCAGGCCCATGACTGCAACCCAGGTCCGGATATTCCGTGTGCGTCCAGTAATACAGTGGTCTATGAGTCCACCAAAGTTTTTGTCGTTGTTTATATACGTTGTGACCTACTTTTTTATTGAGGAATCTTGGTTCATGCTCACTGCCATGTAAGGCTATTGGGAATTTGAAATATTCAAATATTTTCTGCCCCCGAAACCCTTGAAAAAAAAAACACAAAATAATCAAAAACTTCATTATATCATTTACTTAAAAAAATACTTTTTAGATCTCCATTATAGGTTTTGTGGCACCAAATAAATATGATGGTATAATATGTCCCAAAGGCATAAGATAGCATGCAAATACACGATGGCTGCCAAAATGGCCGTCCATGAATATGAAAAACACTAAAACTGTTTAAAAAAAAAAAGTCAGTGACATTGATGAAATGAGAAATGAAAACAGGGAGCTGAGACATATGCAATGATCCTCAAAACTCTCTACTCTCTAATTCTCTCAACTTCTAAACTTTCTCTCTACTATCTTCTACTCCTACTCTCTTACTTTTCTCTTCTCTCCTCTCTTCTAGGTCTCCTAATCTACTAAACTTCCCTCTATCTACTTTCGCTTACTAATCCTCCTCCTTCTTTCCCTCCTCTAACCTGTACACTACCTTCTACTTTTCTTTCTCTACTGGTGCTCTACTCTCTACTTCTATCTCTACTCCTTCCCCTACCTACTATTTCCTCTGCTAAGGTCTTCAACTTTCTACTACTTCTTTCTAAAACCTCTTCTCTATCTACTGCCCCGCAACTTCTATCTACTGCCGCAAACGATGTCGGCGACGGGTTTGTGGAGGGATCACGTGAGTGTTAATCTCCAATTTCTTAATCTCACAGGTCCCCCCGAATGGTTGGTTTGTGGAAAGAGGATAGACCTCTAAAACATTGGCAGTATTGATGGTTGAGGTCCTGTCTCCTCCTCTCTCCTCCTCTCTCTCTCAATCACTCCTTCATCTTCTCCATCTCTCATTCCCGTCTCTCTCGTCCTCTCTCTCTCTCAATCCGTCTCTCTCTCTCTCTCTCTCCCTGCCGTCTCTCTCTCTCTCTCTCCTCTCCCTCCCCTCCTCTCACTCCTCCTCTCCTCCTGTCCCTCTCTCTCTCTCCCTCTCTTCATCTCTCTCATCTCTCCCCTCTCCCCTCTTCTCTCCTCTCCTCTCCGTATCCTCCTCCCTCTCTCCTCTTTTCTCATCTCTCTCCTCTCCTCTCTCTCATCTCCATCATCTCTTCTCTCTCTCTCTCATCTCCTCTCATCTCTGTCTCTATCGTCTCTCAATCTCTCTCTCTCTCTCTCTCTCTCTCATCATCTCTCCTCTCTCCTCGTCTCTTCTCTCTCTCTCTCTCACATAGTCTGGATTTGTTTTCTTTTTAGCTATTGTCTCGTTGTGATGGCAGAGTTTCGCTTCGTTTGTTTTGCTCCTCGTTTCTTTTAGTTTTGTATGTCTTTGACAGAAGGAATTCCAAAGTTGTGTCCAGCTCGGTGGTGATGGTGGGTCGTGGTGATGGTGGTGTGGGGTGATGGTGAGGTGGTGGAGTAGTCTTAGATATCCATAAACACAAACAAAACCAAAATATTGGTACACTTCCTGATATAAGAATATGAAATTACACTCTTGATTATTTATTATGTGGGGCGATAAAGAGAAGAAGACTAATGAATAACCAAAGCAGTGTGATGTAGAAGAGCGGGGGTGAGGGTGGGGGGGTAGGTGTAGTTGTGATTGTGTTGGTAATGGTAGGGGGTAGGAGTAGGTGGGTGGCAGTGGTAGGAGTGGTATGGAGTGGTGGTCGTATACTGTAGTGGATGGTTGTAAAGCGAATGGTGGCAAGTGCTAAATAGGTAAGAGTAGTGGTGGTGGTTGTGGTGGTAGTGGTGGGGGGGTGTGGTGGTGGTCATGGTGGTGGTGTGGTGGTGGCTGTAGTGAGTGGTAGTTCAGTTCAAGCTCTCAAGTTCAATATTATTGCCATATAATTAATTACATAAGGGATCTCTCCACAATAAATACATTAGGAAATGGCCGGTCGTCTGCCAGCCGAGCCGAGGCTCCCTGGCAGACGAAATAATTTAATATAAGAAATGCATAGGCATAGGCAACGTGGGACCGACAATCAATGGAATAGTAATACACATATGTACGGCACTCACGCACAGAAGCGCACGCACGCACGCACGCAAACGCACGCAGAGCAACGCACGCACGCACGCATCGCACGCACTGCACGCCGCACGCACGCACGCAACGCACGCACGCCACGCAACGCACACGCACGCACGCACCACTCCAACGCACGCTCCACAGCTCAACGCACGCACGCACGCACGCACGCACGCACGCACGCACGCACGCACGCACGCACGCAACTCCCGCCATCGCACTCCACGACGCACGCACGCACGCACGCACGCACGCCACGCACGCACGCACGGCACTGCACGCACTGCACGCACGCACGCCACCCACGCACGCACGCACGCCGCAACTCAGCCACGCGACGCACTTCCTACGCACGCACGCACGCCACGCACGCACGCACGCACGCACGCCGCACGGCACGCAACGCACGCACGCACGCAACCACGCACGCACCACGCACGCAACGCACGCCCGCACGCACGCACAAGCACGCACCACGCACGCACGCACGCACGCACGCAACGCAACGCGACGCACGCCACGCAACGCACGCAACGCACGCACGCACAGCCACGCACGCACGCAACGCTACGCACGCACGCACGCCGAAGTCATTCAAACAACACCGTCGTACAAACACAGATCACAACAAATTCACTTATATACATTCATACATTTTAGAATGCAATACCTTTACATACTACACATATGTCCACACCATCACACATACATACCACACAGCTTACAACACACACATCATATGCCTAACAACCACTTACATTCGGACTCACTGATATTTACATAATTGAAGTGTATCCAAATATTTTCCAGAAGTTTTTCTTAAATATGGCGAGTTGTACTATTATAAACAAGAGATTTTATATTTGTTGGTAATGAGTTCCATAACTGTGGTCCGGAGTACATAATTGCTGTGCTTGGTACAGAGTCGTGCGTATTGTGGACATCTCAGGTCTATACCGGTGACTCCTTGTTGCATAAGATTCCCTACCAAATTGAATATAATGTTACTTGAAGTGAAGTTATATTCAAAAATACATACTAGCAAAAAATTGTTTATGTATATTATTAAATTTTCAGTAATTTATGCGTTTGAATAAACGATTTACAGAGTCGAATATACCAGGAAAAATATACATCAAAATTTTGTTTTGCTGCTTACTGAACTTTATTGAGAATAAGAGGCCAGTACGCCACCCCAGACAGAACACAATACAATGAGATTAGGGTAACATAAGGTATAGTAGATGGTAATCCATACTTCTTTAGTAATGTTGGTGACGAATCCTGTAACAACACTCCACATAATTTAGATATACTTTAGGAAATACTGCATTAATGTGGTGAACCCCGAGTTTAGATGCTCAGTCAATATAAAGAACCCAAAAACTTTGTATGGCTGACTCTTTGAATTATTTGTCTCTAAATGGTTAATGGAGGCATATTAATATTTTACAAGAACGATTTTGAACAAATATATTAGCTGGTTTTTGTCACTTTTATTATAAGTTTATTTTTGCCTTTATCCATTGATTTATCAACTGTACTTCGTCGTTATGCGTTCAGTTAGTGTGCAAGCCATTTATATTATCATCTGATACAAGTTCCATTCAGTTTTTTGTGCTTGCATGGGCAAATCGTTAATATATATTATGAAAAGAATGTGGGGCCTAATATTTGTCCTTGTGGAACTCCTTTCGTGAGGTGTTTGTAATGTGAGTAGGTAGAGTTACAATATACAGACTTGTGATCTATTACTTTAGCATCTACGTGAAACACTTTAGTGCAAACGTCCCGAACACAAACACCATTTATTCCTAGTTTTTTTAAGTAGTATACCGTGATCTAAAGTGTAATCAAATGCCTTTAAGAGATCTATAAATACTCCTGCAACAAACATATAACTTTCCCAACTTCCTCTCTAATTCTGTATATTATTGCTAACAAATCTGTAACACTGCAGATTCTGTTGATCGATTTCTTCGAAAACCATGTTGACTGGTGCTTAAAAGAGTTTTATTTTCCAGGACAATTGCAGTGATGATGGTGGTAGTTAATGGTAAGTGTGGTGGTGGTGGGGGTGGTGGTGTGCAGTGGTGGTGGTGGATGGTGGCAGTGGTAGTGGTGGTGGTTGTACTAGGTGGAGGTGTTGGCGGCAGACTGGCCGTGGATGGTTCAGAGAGGGAGATACAGGCCGCCGGTAGCATTGAACGCCCCTCCCTCAGCGAGTCAACCCCCCGCGGCACCCCGACATGATGCAGGGATGCGAGCCAGTACAATCACCACTACCACCAAAGCCATAAAGAGGTATAGTCTTTACTGCTTTGCCCACCACCCACCACTATCACTGTATAGGTGACGTGTAATAGGTCTGACACCAGAAGGTAGGGGGAAAGAGCTCGCTATAAAAAAAACTTTAAAAAGTGAGAGAGCTCCACATGTTCCGTACAGGTTTGTGGCATTGCCTTCCGTTATCGGGATTCAGGGATTTCAGGAAGGTGTCATGATGAAGCTTAAAGCTAAAAATATATCTGTTTTGGTCATTAATTGGCAGCTTCCCACCCAAATTTGCGTGACCTGCATTTCGCCATCACCTTCCATTGCAAATCAAACCTAGTCCTGTGTCGCCGATTTTTTTTTTCCTCACATATACACATAGACTCAGACAAATACACACCACATAGATAGACACACTATCGGTACTAGACTTGATAATGCAGCATGACCTTCGGTGTGCCTTGAGTGGAACAAAACCAAGAATCCAGAAGCTGGTTGATGGATATGCGTCATCACTCACACTGAGTGGCAGGGTCTGGTAGAGAGAACGCTTTGGGGCCCGGGGCTGTAAGTGAAATTCTTTGTCCCTAAACATCCACAGGCGAGCGTATGAGTCCATCAGTTGGGGATTTCGGGGCCGCCCTGATCCCCCCGAAATTTTTATTTTTATTTATTTACTTAAAGGGTCAATTAGAAGGGGCATATTTTTATCATAGACATGATGACCTTCTGAAAAATTATTAAATTTTAGTTTTATTATTGCACACTCCTGCAACCTCTGTGGTGTAGTGGCTAGCGCACCTAGCTACGAATCTGCGGCACTGGTTTCGAATCCGGTCCAGGGGCAAGTCGACAGCCACCCATACAGCTGTTCATCCTCCATTTCGGGGTTGATAAAATGGTAACTTGGGAAAGTTGGAGAAGGTAAACTGTGGTAACCCGGATGTCACAAAAATAGCCCCTGTGTCCCCTGGGTAACGGGTTCTCACCCACCACGGCTCAAGGCTAATGAGTACGGAGATAGCACCGAGCCACGCGCATCATAGCATATACCCCATCGTTACCTTTTATAACATCATGCTCGGGTCCTATGAGGCCGGGCCCTGGTGCTGAGATACCAGCACCACGCCCCCACCCCCTCCCACCTCCCCCCGGGCCTTGCTTGCTGATGGGTGATGGGGAAATTGGGATACAAATGATAGAAGCATTGTAAAGGGCTGAAACAAATTTTTGTAAAAGATCTTTGCTATATGAAAATTCAAAAGTGTCTTGAGGCAAGTTGCATTCAGTGTATACATTCTATTATTGTCTACACTCTAGGAATGTGTTTTTAGGTCTTGCAGTAGGGGTGATTAACCTGTGGCATTGGAAAGTCCACCCTTCAGACCACTGTATACCTGACTGTTTCACCAGGCGATAATGTTTTTTGAATTGGCGGGGCTGCATAGGGGCCCTCGGCGCCCGACAAAGAGATAAAGTGGTCTATGGACTATCTATAGACTGGTTTATTCAGTATATATATGATATACTGTTAATCTTCGTAAATGTTTGTTCTATACTATTATCAATAAAAAAAGTAAAACACGCTAAGAATGCATTATTACGAGACTGAAGAAATAGCATGAACTTAACTCTTCGCCATTTAAAAACGAACAACTTTGCGAGTTCCCCCAGACTTTTTTTATCACATAAGGGTTATCATAGAAGCGCAATTTTATTAGCTTTCCATGTGCTATATATCTGTTATCTGATAAATTAATTTAGAACCATCATAAACTAGCGTTTAAATAAATAAATAAAATCATCACTCGGTTAAGTTCCTCCGATTGTCATGTTTATTTATTTACTTATATCATTTATTTTTTCTGATAAATTAATTTAGAACCATGCATAATTAGCGTTACCTAAATAAATAACCACATCAATCCGGAATGCTTCACAAGCAACACCACTGGGTTTACAGGCAGTGGAATGCCGATCCTCCCATTGACGAAACCACGCACCCTCTACTTGACGAAGTTCAAGAGAGGCTGTAACAAAGTTGAGGGGTTGGAAAGCAGCTGGTGTTTGTAATATCAGGCGGAGCTCCTCAAAGCTGGGGGTGAGGCCATGTCCGCGGTTGCAATGTGCTGTGCCTGACTGATGTGTGGCAATCAGTACCATTCCTCCTGACTGCAAAGGGGGCTGGTACGTACCCTTCTGAAAGGAAAAGGGGACCGTCAGACTGCAACAATTACCGCGGTATTTACACTGCTCAGCGTAACCCAGGCAAGGTGCTTGCCCATCTATTCTGACTACGGATTCCGCATTCCATCTGGTGAAGCATCAGAGACCTCAGCAGTCCTGGGGTTCACGGAATGCCTGGTACGTCAACAACGGACCGTATCCTAGCGCTTCGTGTCCTGGTTGAAACGCCGACGTGAGTTTGCGAACAGGGAATGCTTGCGGCCTATGGTTGATCTCAAGAGGCTTTTGACGACCTCGTGGCATGCAATCGTGAGTCCTTCTGGATCTTCTGCGACTTCGAGCGATTCCTGCAAGGACTTGTGTTTGATAACTGATCTGTATTCTGGACTGAGAGTGCTGTGAAGTTGTGGGGCAGGTGTAATTCCAGCTTCTTCCGCTTCTTTCCTGTGAATACAGGAGTGATGCAAAAGGGTGCGTCCTTGCACCATCACTTTTGCAAAAACGCTTGTATGGACTGGGTAATTGGACAGGTTTGTTATATCAACACAGTGGATTGTGGAGCATCCGTTGGCAACACCAAGATCCTGATCTTGTTTTTGCCGATGGATGCAGTATCTTTGCTGAGTCGCTGGAAGGTCCTGGTGATGGCTCTCGAGGCGCTGGCACGAGGAGGCAAAGCCTTTTGGGAGTTGAGGTCACCTGGCTCAAGACCAAGGTCCAGGTGTTATGGAGACTTACTAGATGAAGCATACAGTCTGTTCATGCGTGTGGCGAGGACATTGAGATTCTTGGAAAGTTGTCAGACCTTGTAGCGCAGCATTACCATAATGACGGCGGGTCACGTCAAGCAGTCCTAAGGCGGATTGGCATAGCCCGTGGTTATGACTTCCTCAGTGGAAGGTAATTTGGCGTTGGTCGGTACCTGTGGCAGAAGGACAAAAAGATCCGGATCCTTCTTCAAGTCGCTTTTGTGAATCCCTGTCTTCTCTATGGTTGTGAGACATTGACACTAAATTGTGACGTGAAAGAGACAATCAAAATGCCTTTTGGTAATAAGTGTCTTCCCGGGGGGGCAGAATTTATGGGATAAATCGCTGGATGATTACGTGTCAAATCAATCTCTCTCCGCGATTGCACCGTGAGACTGAATTGAGCCTCTTAACCTGCATAGGTCCGTCAGCGCCACTTAACTTTCGGGCTATATGGGAATGTGGCAACGCTAAAAACCACTGAAACCGATCCTTTCCCATCGGGTTGTAATCTGTAAGAAGACAATCCTGCGTGGAGGAGGCCAAGGGGGCGCCCAAAAGCTCGTGGCTGGGGGACCAAAGTTTTGATGTTTCTTGTCGAGAGCTGCTTGGTATATGCGTAAAGGAGCCTGCATGGGACTCGCGCGTGGTGACCCCCAGGAAGTGGCGTCGTAGGGTGGGCGAGGCGACGCGCTCACCCTGGCGTATGCCCTCCAATGATTGATTGATTGAATCAATCGGAAATTACCAGATTGATGATTTTATTTATTTATTTAAAACGCTAATTTATTGCATGTCTTTCTAATTATTTATCAGATACGGAACATAGCAATGGAGAGCT
The DNA here is from genome assembly GCA_016584305.1 of Chionoecetes opilio. Lineage (NCBI taxonomy): Eukaryota > Metazoa > Arthropoda > Malacostraca > Decapoda > Majidae > Chionoecetes > Chionoecetes opilio. The sequence continues at coordinate 62,277 of JACEEZ010019268.1, read as the reverse complement.
AATAAAATTGCGCTTCTAATTGATAATACCCTTTCATTTAAAAATTGACTGCAAAGTTTTAAAATGGCGAAGAGTTGAAGTGAATTTATTTACGTTCATGCATATTTCTTCAGAGTCCCTCGTAATGGGCATTTCTTTACCGTGTTTTTATACACTGTGTTTTAATTTTTGATAATATTATATTATAGAACCAACATTTACGAAATTACAGTATATTATATATACTGGATAAGCCAGTCTATAATCAGTCCTCTCGTCTCATCTCTCCTCTCATACATCATCATCTCTCTCCTCTCGTCTCCTCTTCTCTCTCTCTCTCCTCCTCTCTCTCTCTCTCTCTCCTCCATCTTCTCTCTCTCTCTCTCTCATCTTTCGCTCGTCTTCCTCTCTCTCTCTCTCTCTTTCGCTCGCTCGCCTGTTCGCTCGCTCGCTCGCTCGCGCTCTCGTCTCTCTCTCTCATCTTCTCTCCTCGTTCGGAGATCTCTCAAATCTCTCTCTTCTCTCTCTATCATCTCATCTCTCCTCCTCTCTCTCTCTCGGTCTCTCTCTCTCGCCTCCTCTCTCTCTCATGCTCTCGCTCTCCTTCTCTCTCTCTCTCTCTCTTCTCTCTCTCTCTTCTCTCCTCCCTCTCACTCTCCTCTCTCTCTCTCTCTCTCTCTCTCCTCATCTCTCTCTCTCCTCTCTCCTCTTTTTTTTCTCTTTTTTTTTATTAAATGTTAGTACATTTGGTGTTATTAGAGCCTAAAGCTCTAGGTTTTTTATACTAGAGCTTTTATAGCTACATCTATCATAATAAAGCGAAAGTTTGTACTGTCTGTCTGTTGTCCTGTCTGTCTGGTCTGTCTGTGTGTGTGTGCTTTGTGTGTGTGTGTGTGTGGGTATAGGTTCCGCCTCCCGTGGCGCAAACACCTCATATGGCACATTGTTTGGAATTCAGGTTTGACCAAGGGAAGGTCATAAGCCACTTATGAACGATCCGAATCACTTTTTTTTTCCTTTTTTTTTTTAGCAGCCTATTTAGCGAGAATTGTGAAACAAAAGTGGGTTTTGCGAGAATTGAGGAAGCCCTTGATGTAGGGTGATGGGTATGGTTGAGTGAATGGGTAGGTGAATGGGTAATGGGTGGGGTGATGGGTGAGTGAATGGTGGGGGGGTGATGGGTTGGGGGTGACGGGTGATGGGTGGGGAATAGGTGGGGGTGATTGGTATGGTTGAGTGAATGGTGTGTGGTGATGGGTATAGGTGGAGTGGAATGGGGGGGGGTGATGGGTAATGGTGAGTGGAATGGGTGGTGGTGATGGGTAATGGTGGTGAATGGTGGGGGGTGATGGGTATGGGTGTGAATGGGTGGTGTGGTGATGGTAAAAATGGGTAAGTGAATGGGTGGGGGGTGAGTGAATGGGTGGGTGGTGATGGGTAATGGTGAGTGAATGGGTGTGTGGTGATGGGTAATGGGTGAGTGAATGGGTGGGGGGTGATGGGTAATGGTGAGTGAATGGGTGTGTGGTGAGGGGTAATGGTGAGTTGATGGGTGGGTGTGATGGTAATGGGTGATGAATGGGTTGTGGTGATGGGTAATGGGTTAGTGAATGGTGGGGGTTGATGGTTAATGGGTGAGTGAATGGTGGTGGTGATGGGTACTATGGGATGAGTGAATGGGTGTGTGGTGACGGGTAATGGGTGAGTGAATGGGTGGGGCGGTGATGGGTATGGGTGAGTGAAATATATAATATACTAGCGGCGATGGTAAATGGGTGAGTGAATGGGGGGGGTTTGATGGGTAATGGGTGGGGGTGATGGTTAATGGGTGAGGAATGGGTTGTGGTGATGGGTAATGGGGTGAGTGAATGGGTGGGGGGTGATGGTAATGGGTGAAGTGAATGGGTGGGGGGGTGATGGTAATGGGT
>JACEEZ010019268.1:45370-55370 GCA_016584305.1 Chionoecetes opilio | reverse complement strand
CACCCATTCACTTACCCAGTCCCATCACCACACACCCATTCACTCCCCATTACCCATCACCCCCCCCCCATTCACTCACCCATTACCCATCACCACACACCCATTACTCACCCATTACCCATCACTCCCACCCTTCACTCACCTATTACCCATCACCACACACCCCTTTCACTCACGACATTACCCATCACCCCCCACCTATTCCCTCACCCATCATCCGTCACCCCCAACCCATCACCCCCCCACCCATTCACTCACCCATCACCCCACACCCATTACCCATCACCCCACCCTTCACTCACCCCATTAGCCCTCACCCTACATCAGGCCTTCCTCAATCTCGCACCCACTTTTGTTTTCACAATTCTCGCTAATAGGCTGCTAAAAAAAAAAAAAAAAAAAAAAGTGCTCGGATCATCCATAATGGGCTTATGACCTTCCCTTGGTCAACCTGATTCCAAAAATGTGCATTGAGGTGTTTGCGCCGACGGGGGCGGAACCTATACCCAACACACCACACACACACACCACAACAGACAGAACAGACGACAAGACAGACAGACAGACAGACAGACAGACGACAAGACAACACTTTCGCTTATATATTATAGAATATATAATTAGAAAAAAATGAAGAATTATGAAAGAAAAAAAAGAAATAGAAGAGAAAAAAAAATCACGTAGAATCCAAAAAAGTTTGATTAATCCACACACACACACACACACACACACACCCACACACACACACACACACACACACACACACACAACACAAGGGAACTCCGTAGTGTAGGGGAACACCTCGGTTCACAACCGAGAAGTCCCGGGTTCGATCCCCGGGCGGAGCGGAAACAGATGGGCTGTTTCCTTAAAACCCGAGCCCCTGTCCCACGCCAGCAGTGAATGGCTGCCGGGTGTTAGCCGGGGTTGTGACCTGCTCTCCGGGGTGGTGGCTTCCCCCAACACTAAGCACTAAGATGAATGTAAAAATGTTGACATGGAGCGGGGCCATACGGGCCGTTGCTCTGGCCCCTTAAAAATACAACTAGATTATACACACACACACACTACACACAAACCACACACACACACACACACACCACACACAACCAACACACACACACACACAACACCCCACCCCCCACAACGACCACCCACACACACACATACACACACACCACACACACACACACCACACACACACACCACACACCCCACACACCCCACACACACACCCCACACACACCCCACACACACCCCACACACACATACACACACACATACACACACACATACACACACACATACACACACACATACACACAAACACACACACATACACCACACACACAGACCCCCCCCCCCACACACACACACACACCAATGCAATTTTGAATACACACGTTCAGATATATATTCAGAAACCAACCCATCCATACAAACACACATATAAATCATCCACACAACCACGTCAAGCTACAAAGGTGTAACAGGTAGTACATACAGGCAGTGGAAATGACGTACAGGTAAATAAATAGTCCTCGTATCATCACCACCAATCACAAAATCCTCACTACTTAACAGCACGTGTAGTATAGATTTCAATAAATATAAGCAATGTTTTATAGATATAACCTGTTTGGTATCCTTGTCCACTATGTAATTTGGTTTATTTAGTTACTTTTCGTAGTTTTATGGCTAGCAACAGACACTTTTATTTAGCAAAGGAAAGATCTGGGCGTGAAAGGGTTAACAGCGCGTGACCACTGGGCAAAGCAATCTTCACTACAAAGGGTGTAGTGTATATATAGGCCAACATTTCTTTTATATTGAAGATAACATGTGCACTACACACACTCCTGCTGGCCTATATTTACACGACACCCTTTGTAGTGAAGATTGCTCTGCCCAGTGGTCACTCGCTATTGTGTTGGGAGGATATTGTGTGTGGTAGTGATGATACGAGGAATGCACCAATCAGCTGCCACGTACAAAAAGGGGGAAAGACAGGGGGCGTGGCTTCTGGGTAAGGTGAACGTAAATTTACTATAGTAAGTACAAGTTGAGCGAGGGAGGCAAGGCAGGACGTTTAAGAGGAAGCACCGAGCACCAAGCGACACCGTCAATTCATTACGACTTTGAAGCAACCTCAGTAAAAGTAAATCTTCGAAGGGAAACTTAATGGCACGCGAAGAAAAGTCCCAACGAATGACCCCAACAGAGAGAGAGAGAGAGAGAGAGAGAGAGAGAGATTTTAGGGCTAGAAGTGAATCTTTCTCCGACTGAAATGCTTGAATAACCAGCTTAAGTTACTCATGCAAGTCAACAGCCGCTTATGAATTGCAAACAAAGAGCGCGAGAGCGAGAGAGAGAGAGAGGATTGCTTGCATAATCTCCACAGACGGAAGAGGCGTGATACTGCAGATGTTGAACGTGCGCTTAGGGTTTGGATTCTCTCTCTCTCTTCTCTCTCTCTCTCTCTCTCTCTCTCTCTCCTCTCTCCTCTCTCTCTGCTCTCTCTCTCTCCTCTCTCTCTCTCTCTCTCTCTCATCTCTCCTCCTTCCCCGTCTCTTCTCTCTCTCTCTCTTTTTTTTTTTTGCAACATCCTGTGGACTTGAATTTAACCTACACAAAAATATGTTCAACACACACACACACACACACACACACACACACACACACACACCAGCGGGATGCAGTGGGGATGACTGTGTTCGCTCGTTTATTTTACTTCATTTCCGAAGCTTCGACTTTCGACTTCGTTCGGTAAACCGAACCGTTTTGTCTTAATTTTGGTGTTCCAAGTAAATCCTGATTGCTTCATTCCTTTCTCCCCCGCGGCCCCACAACTGTCCCTGCCCATCACCCCCCTCCCCCCGTCTCTCTCTCTCTCTCTCTCTCTCTCTCTCTCTCTCTCTCTCTCTCTCTCTCTCTCTCTCTCTCTCTCTCTCTCTCTCTCTCTCTCTCTCTCTGGACGCTGCATTTACATAGCTTAGTCTTTAAATTCTCCTTTTTTCACTCTTTCCTTGAACTGACGGAGGAATAAAAGATAAATACAAAAATAATAAAATAGAAATAGAACAATTATTACGAGCAGGACAGACAGACAGACAGACAGACAGACAGCCAGACAGCCAGACAGACAGACAGACAGACAGACACAGACAGACAGACAGACAGACAGACGTGGAAAAGAGAGACACAGGTTGGAGGACAAAGAGAGACAATTAACAAGACACAGATTTAAAAGACAGAGACAAAATACGAAAGTGGAAATATTGAAACAGATATATAGCAAGAAAATGTACTTTTTGTTGCACCACTTATCCAATATTCTTCTTAACAGCTTCGCCTATGCCCTCTTGTTCACACACACACACACACACACACACACACACACACACACACACACACACACACAAACAAAACACAACACCCCAACACAACACACACACAACACACAACCACACACACCACACACACACACACACACACACACCAAACACACACAAAGACACACACACACACACACACAACACACAAAACCCAAAAACACCNTTAAAAAAGTTCGCCAAAAAAAAAAAAAATTTTTTTTATTTCCAAAAGGTCTTTTGGTTTGGGAAGCTTTGTAAAAGGTTTTTACCGGAGATTGCAAAAATTTTTGAGAAAATTAAATAAAAAACAAAAAGAACAAAAATTAATTATAAATATTAAAAATAAGAACAAAAGAATAAATTAATTAAAGATAATTAAATAAGAACATAAAAAACAAAAATTAATTATAAGAAAATTAAAATAAGAACATAAGAACAAAAATTAATTAAAGAAATTAAATAAGAAAAGAAATAGGAAGCACAAAAGGCCGCGAGACCTCCCGAAGTTCTTTGTGAAAACCTAGTATGAAAAGGGGAAAAGAGGCGGGCAAAGAAAGGAAGGAAAAGAGACATAATTTTTTAAATTGTTAAAAATGAAGGAATTGTGTTGAAAAGTAGGATAAAAGTAAAAGGGAAGGTTTAAAAGTGGGAAAAAATATTTAAATGGAAGAAAGGGGAAAAAGAAAAAACAGTAAAAAAAAAGGAAATGTATTGATTTCCTGGTGACAAAAAAAAATCGAAGATTGGTTCTGGACTAAATAAAAGGTTACCTGGTCACACCAACAGGTTCGATTCTTTGGTTGGGTTGGAAAGCTTTTCGCTGTGATTTAAAAAAGGCATTGCTTTTTCTCTAGCACGTAATTTTTTTGAAATATCGGCATTTAATTTTAATAGCTATTAAATTATTACATATATATTTTAATTAATCGAAACAATCCCCCTACTTAAATTATTCTCGAAATTTAAATTCGGGTGGTCCTGGGGCTTTATTAGGCCCCTAATGACATATCGGGAAAAAAAATTACTTAAATTATTTTCCCAAAAATATCCGAAAATGTCAATTTGGAAATATCCGAAAAAATCCCAAAATCAAGTAATTTTGATTTATATATATATTATAATTATATATATATAATACATATTATATATATATATTAATATATAAATATATTATAAATATATATATATAATATATTATATATATATATATATATAATATATATATATTTTTGGGAACACAATTTCGAGATTTTTTTGAGAGAAAGATGCGCTATTTTCGAAAAACAGTCAGATCTAGACTGTTCTTCAAAAAACGTAAGATCCAAATTGGTTTTAAATATACATAGATCAAAACATCCCTAACACACAAAAGTAATCTCCCTCCATAGTACATCAAAAGTGTTTTGTAGTTTGCTTTTTCGTTTGTGGGAGCAGCTACTTTCACGTTGTAGCGTCCCAAAAAGGCCCCTATCGGGTTGGGACTGAATCGCCTTGGTATCGGGTTTTTTCCATGGGGGCAATGCCCGGGTGGAAACTTTCCCCCCCTGTCATCACTGCCCCGCCCCAAAAGATTGTTGGAAGAAATCAGAGTAAAGGAAAAAGTGGATTTGGGGGACACCCGACCCCCAAGCGCATGGTAACTCTTCGCATGTCTTTTTACAAGTTCCTCATAATTCGGCTCGAACATTACCTGGGTAGTTCTTTATAACCCCAAAAAAGCTTTTCAAGCATTTTTTTCCAGGGCAGTTGGGCTTTTACAAAGTCATCATCTTTTGAGAGTTGACAAATTTGAGGGCCTTGAAAACACCTGCCTTTATTTTGGCTTCAGTACAGTGCGTTAAAACTTTGTAAAAAAATGAAAGCCAGCACCATTTGATCCATCCTTCCCAAAAAATTTTTCTTTAAACCCAATTTTCAGATGCAATGGAGGAAGTACCCTTTTCACTGTCAAAAAGAGGTTTGTCATCAGTTGAACCTCCCAGGTGGTCTTTCGGTCGTGCGGGCCATTCCTTTTGTTTGAAATGTTTGCTGTCCGCTCTAGGTCCCACAAACAAAGAAAACACATGTGTTTAGGTAACCTGCGGGAGTCCTGAAGAAAGGAGATTACCTTCGGTCCCCACACAGATCCACTGATGTTCTTCAATTTAACGCAGATAAAAAAGTCTTCATAGTATCATAATTTTCACTCATTTCATGGCCATGCCATTGGGAACACCGGAAGCTTATTTCCTTTATGAGAAGAACGGCCTTTAGCGTTTTTTTTTCCTGAATTTTGAACACCGCCACTCCTCTTATCATAATGTGAGACTCACAAAGTTTTCCATGGTGTGTCAACATCAAAGCAGAAACAGAGCTTGTGTTCCATCTTGAAGAAGCTTGAAAGTTCTTTTTTCTACACGAAACGGGGTGATGAAACTCCTTTTTGTAGCAAATTCCTTCTTGAACGAATCCAAGGACTTCCTTTTCCCCTTTGGGGTAGTCTAGGTCCCTGCAGGTCATGTAGCATTTCCTGATGATAAATTTTGGGGGGCCTCTGTTCTCTGCCATTTCTTGAAAGTCGTATCCAGGGGTTATCCCCTCGTTCGATCTGTTCACTTATACACTTGAAATTGGGAACATTTGGGAACTGGGAGACAGGACCAGGGGCACAGGCCTGATGGCAAAAGGGTAGTAAAGATACCTGTTTTTTAGCTCGCGTTTTACTGAACCCTTTTGATTTTAGTGGGCAGAATAGCAGTCAGTACTGTGATCCTTTTTTTCCGGGGCCAAACCATTGGGATGCCGAATCCCATGCCTGAGGGCCCCGTTTGCCCGCATCCATTCATTAAAGTGTTCCCCAAAGGGGTTTGCTCTAGTGGGGGCCCCCTTTCTTACTTTACACCTATGGGGCACTTAAAGAAAGTAGATAAGCTGCTTTAACATTCTTTGTAAAGGGGTTTCTTCAGACTGCGGGGGAAAAAATTCCACAATGTACAAAAACTGTCCCGATGCATTCACACAGTTACGGCGCTCCATCACAGCCCGGTAAAAGGTACTATATACGGTAAATAAACAAAAATTAGGATCCCCTAAATCAAAAAATCATATCTGCAAAGAAAAAAAAAATTTTTAAAACATGTGTCAATAGCTGTACGTCAGTAGGTAAATGTACTACACAGCCTGCTAACCCCTCGCCAATACCACGCGCACACCCCCCCCGCTCACTGCACAAACCACACTGACTCAAAAACACTGCACTCCCTAAATAGGTTTGGAAAAAAAAGATTAAGAGTTTAAAAATGAAAACATTGGTGAAACCTATTTCTGTGTTTTTACCCATATTTTTTCATAAATTGCGTCTGGTTCTCAAAAAGGACTGATAGAGTTAATTGAAATCAGATTCGAGTTCACGGGGTCGTTTTCCCCTATAATCATTTCATTTAGTCCAAAAACCATACTTTCGTTTTTTTTTTTGTGGGACCAGTGTTTAGGTAAATCGACCCTGCTAAACTCAAATCTGATGTTCAATTAAAACTCTATCCGCCCCTTTTTTTTGAGAACCAGAGCAATTCAGAAAAATATGGGTAAAATCGCAGAAAATTTTTTCACCAATTTTTTCATTTTAAATCTTAATCTTTCTTTTCTCAGCCTTTTTAGGGAGTGCAGTTTTTTTTGGTCATTTGGGGTTTTTGTGCAGTGAGCAGGGGAGGGTGTGCCCCTGCGTATTTGGCGAGGGTTTAGCGGCGTTAGTACTTTTTACCTTGTCGTAAGCTATTAAAACCATGTTTAAACTTTTATTTTTTTTTGCAGATATGATGGTTTGATTTAGGGACCCTAATTTTAGTTGTTCCCCGTAATATCCTTTTGTCCGGGCGTGATGGAGCGCCGTAACTGTGTGAGCATCGGACAGTTTTTGTTACATATGTGGAATTTTTACCCCTACAGTCTAAAAACCCCTACAAAGAATTTAAACGCTTATCTGCATTTCTTCAAGTGCCGTATAGGTGATCAGATAAGAAGTGGGCCCCTCACGTAGCATGCAACCCTGGTGAACTACTTGAATGAATGGTGCGTGGCAAAAGGCCCTCAGGCATGGGTTCGGCATCCCAAAGGTTTTGGGGGACAAAAGGATCCAATACTGACTGCTACTTCTGCCCCACTAACCAAAGGATATTTATAAAACGCGAGCAAAATCAGGTATCCTGACGTACCTTCTGCCATCGGCCCCTGCCACTGGGCCTGATCTCCCAGTTCCCCAAGTTCCAAATTTCAAATGCTATAATGAATCTTCGAAGAGGAGGATAATCCCAGGATACAGACTTTTAAGAAATGGCAGAGAACAGAGAGCCCAATTCACATCAGGAAAAAGCTACCTGACCTTTCTGGGACCTGTTACCCAAAGGGGAAAAGTGAAGCCCTTGGGTCTGTCTCAAGGAATGGAATTTTTCTACAAAAGGATTTCTCATCACCACGTTTCGTCGAGACATAAAGAAATTTTAAGCTTCTTCAAAATGGGAAAACAAACTCTGTTTTGCTTTGAGTTGAACACCGGAAAAACTTGTATCTCACACTTTGATAGAGTGAGTGGCGGGGTTTTATAGATTCGGAAAAAAAACGCTAAAGGCCGTTCTTTGCAAAAAGGAAATAAGCTCCGAGTGTTCCAATTGCGCATGGCCCTGAAATGAGTGAAACTTATGAAACTTGAGACTTTGTTATCTGCTGTTAAATTGAAGAAATCAGTGGAATCGTGGGGGACCAAGGTAAACTCCTTGCTTCTAGGACTCCCGTTAGTTACACTAAGCCATGTGTTTTTTTGTTTGTGGGACCTAGACGGCGAAAATTACAAACAAAAGGGAAGGCCAGCACGACCGAAGACCCCCTGGCAGGTTAACGTATGCAAACCCCTTGTTGACATGAAAAGGTGTACTTACCTCCATTTCATCTGAAAATTGGGGGTTTAAAGAAAAATTTTTTGGAAGGCCATGGACAAAATGGTGCGGCTTTCAGTATTTGTTTTGCAAAATTTTAACGCACTGTATCTGAAGCCAAAAATAAAAGGGAGGGTTTTCAATGGCCCCCAAAATTTGCAACTATCAATGATGATGACTTTGTAAAGAGCCTAAAGCCTGGAAAAAAACTTTGGAAAACTTTTTGGGGTGTTTTAAAAAACTACCTAGGTAATTTGAGCATCGAAATTATGGGAACTTAAATGAATGTTAAGAGTTACCATGCCCTTTTTGGGGGTCGATTCCTCAAAATCCCCTTTTTTCCCTTCACACTTGATTTCTTCCCGAATTTTGGGGGGTCTGATGAGGGGGAAAGTTTCCCCCCCGGACATTGCCACCATGGAAACTCGATCCAGGACGATTCAGTCCCAACCTAAGGGGGACTATTTCTGACGCTACAACGTGAAAGTATTTCTCCTACAAAAGAAGACAAAATACAGAAACACTTTGATGTACTATGGAGCAGGGTGAGTATTTTTTTGGGGGTTTGGTATATTTTGTCATTGTATATTTAAAACCCAATTTTAGATCTTTTACTGTTCTTTTTGAAGAACAGCTAGATCTGATGTTTTTCGAAAATAGCGCATCTTTCTCTCCAAAAAAAACTCGAAGTTGTTTCCAAAAAACAGATAGATATATTATTTTATATATATATATATATAATATATTTAATATATATAATATAATTATTAATATATATATATATATATATATATAAATCAAAATTTACGTGATTTTGGGATATTTTCGGTATTTTCCAAGATGTGCACATTTTTTGGATATATTTGGAAAATAATTTAAGTATATTTTTTTCCAGATTGTACATTAGGTCCTAATAAAAACCCCAGGGACCAACAGAATTTAATTACGAGTAATATATATTAACGTAGGGGGGTTTTTTCGATTTAAATTTATAATTATATATACGTATATAATTTTTAATACTATTAAATTTTTTTGCCGATATTTCAAAAACTATACGTGCTAAGAAAAAGCAAGCCATTTTTGAAATCCAGGAAAAATGTTTTTCCAAACCCCCACACAAAAGAACTCAGAAACCCTTTTTGGTGTCGACCCCGTGATAAGTTAAGGGTGGTTAGGAATCGTTGGAAATGTGAAAAAAAAAGACGAGGATAAAAAAGAGGTGGAAAAGGGATAAAATAAAGGTGAAGGTCAAAATGAACCAAAGCAGGGAAACCCTTTTCCCCCCCCGCCCAGACTTTTTATTTGCTTAAAAAAAGTATGTTGTCGAGCCCTAAAAAATTTTTAAAAAATCACTTAAAATCCAAATTTGTTAATCGCAAGGATACAAAAGGTCATTCTATAAAAAATTTTCTGATAGTCCTAAAAAACATCTAAATTTTCCCAAAAAATTAAAAAATGGAAATTACGTTCTGGGTCTCAAGGGGTTAAAAACGATTGGTCGAGTCGCGCGTTAAAAACAATAAAAACCCACTGCCGAAAAATGACAGAAGCTGACGGGGCAAAAAGGAAATTGAATGAAAGGAAATAAAAAAAGAGCGGAAAAGGAGGATTAAAAAGAGAGAACAAAGGGGGTACGCGGGGGCTTAATTTAAGGTTACAAAGGCAAAAGAAAGAGAGATAAAGGACAGGGATAAAAACTTGACTGTGAGAGAGAGA
>JACEEZ010019268.1:37870-40370 GCA_016584305.1 Chionoecetes opilio | reverse complement strand
GACAAATTTTAAGACATGTGGCATCTTGTTTTTAGCGTGAGCTGTGACGGCGGATGACACTGAAACATCACTCGTGAACGGCGAGTGATGGTTCACACACACACACACACACACACACACACACACACAGACACACACACACGCACACACACACACACACGCACACACAATAACACATACATACAAATACCTATCCTATTTCTACATTATTAAATCGATTAAGTTACATTTAATGTATATAATTTAACAGCTTCTCTTTATGATATAATTATAATTTAATTTCATCTTCAACAAAACAAGGGGATCAGAATTGAACGACGTATTCTAATTGTGACCTAAGAAATAATGTGTCGTATAATTATTTAGTGAATTTTAGTATTTTAGGCTTCGTGCAACAAGACCCAATCATATATATCGCATGCAATTAAACATAAGGATCACAAGACCAAGAGAATAGTATTACTAATAACCACTTGAGACCCATAATGTAATTTCCACTGTAATTTAGATACCATTAGACGATTTTTTGTGATTATAAGCAATTTGTTATAGATATGACCTGTTTAGTATCCTTGTCCACTGGCTAATTTGGTATATTTAGTCACTTTTCGTAATTTTATGGCTCAACAACAGACAAATTTTTATAGTGAAGGAAAGATCTGGGCGTAAAAGGGATAATCTATTGGTTTGGAGCATTGATACCTGCTTGGAAAGGATACTCGATTCTATATACTTTTGATTAGCGTGAGAGTAAGGTAAAAAGTTTAGGAGATTAAGTCACTTTTCCTCTGTCTGTTTGTATTTACCTTCAAACTTTCTTTTCTTTATAAACATAACCTCAATTTCACTGCCTTTCTATTTCTATTCTGTCTCTTTACACTGTTTTAATCCAGCAATTTCCTCAAGTGAATAATATTTTTCCCTCGAATAGTTCGTCCAGTATACTTTTCAGACACTCAAGTTTTCGTCACTCTAAAGAAAACAAGTTAAAAGAGAATATAACGAGAGACAATCCACACACAATAAATCCGTTCCCACCCTTGAATGACTTGAAGTGAGCGAGATTCTCCTGATCCGCAGACGCATTTACGGATCCGGATTAAAAACGGAATAAGGAATACTGCGAGATCGAATTCCCTTCAGTTTGCTTGTTTCCTTGCATTCTCTAGGGAAGGAAGGAAGGAAGGAAGGAAGGAAGGAAGGAAGGAAGGAAGGAAGGAAGGAAGGAAGGAAGGAAGGAAGGAAGGAAGGAAGGAAGGAAGGAAGGAAGGAAGGAAGGAAGGAAGGAAGGAAGGAAGGAAGGAAGGAAGAAAGGAAGGAAAGAAGGCACAAAGGAAGGAAGGAAGGAGTAACGAAAGAGCAAAGAGATGAAACACAAGGACAAATGAGTGATATAGAAGAAAAGAGAAGAGCAGAATAAGAGAAATAAGAAAAGAAGTAACAGTGAAAAGAAGATTAAGCGATAGGGAAGCAAAAATAAAAAAGGAAAAGTATTTACAAGGAGTCGGAGGGAAAGAGGAAATATAACGAAGACGGTGATAACGAATAAAAGATAAATGAAATACAAAGGAATACAAAGGAAGAACAGACAGCAACAACCCAACTGGTCCAAACGAGGCTGCCTGTGTGACTACTTTCTACCACTATAGTTTCTACGTGTTAGAGGTAAAAGAATAGTAAAGTTGAAGGCTCCTCATAAATGCATAGGGAAATGGTAAGATAGACGGTGGCAGGAAACATCTGAGGAAAAGAAGGGAAGGAAAAGACGGTGCAAATGAGGAGGAGGAGGAGGAGGAGGAGGAGGAGGAGGAGGAGGAGTTAGAGATGGAGGAGGGGGTAGACGGGGAGGAGGAGGAGGAGGAGGAGGAGGAGGAGGAGGGGAGGAGGAGGAGGAGGAGGAGGAGGAGGAGTTAGAGATGGAGTAGAGATAGAGAAGGAGGGGAGGAGGGAGAACGGGGAGGAGGAGGATTAACATAGGATACATATTCTGGAATAACAGACACCAGGAGACCTATTGGTCCATAGCGAGGGTATCTGCTGAACTACATACTACTAACTATCAACTACTTGTAAGAAAACAGTTGGAAAATGATACCATGTCCCTAAAGAGGATAGGAACATGGAAGTTTCATAGTGCAGAATGATAGGATATGAAAAATACAAACTACAACTACCACTACCACTACAACTAATCGATACGGGGGACTAGATACGAATTCGCACTATCAATACCCATTTACTTTACAGTGCGCGTCAAGTCTGTTTTTGAATTGTAGTTTTTGTATTGGCTCCGACAACATTTGCTGGTAACTTGTTCCATCGATCAACGACTCCTAACATTGAAATAATTTTTACGGAGATCGGTGATGCAACGTTGACCGTTTTAGTTTTAAACCCATTATTTCTTGTTGTCACTTGATTTTGAAAGCTCGAATAGGTTCTTTTGATTAATGACATCAAAACCTTTTAGGATCTAAAAGGTTTCTATCAAGTCCCCACG
>JACEEZ010019268.1:12500-25664 GCA_016584305.1 Chionoecetes opilio | reverse complement strand
TGGTTAACCAGGAGTTCAGTAGTGTGAGGAATACCATTGTAAAATTTAGAGGTATCAGAGACAGGGTTCGGCCTTGACATGAAATGATTCAGTGGAGACTAGACTTTGAAAGTCAGTTTGTTCCTTGCTAAAAGGAGGCCTAGTAGTCAAAGAACACAGCGGAAGGGGGACTGGACTATCAGATGGTAATGAAGGGTCAGAATATGCTGCATCAATGAGGGAAGCTGAAGCCTTGTAGGGTATTGGAGGTGAGCTTGAAAACGGGTTGAATTCATTTCATTTGATAATGAATCTGCTAGAAAGCAGGAGCGTTTCTTCATACTTAAACACACAAGGGCAAAGGCAATCTGAAGTTCAAGCTTCAGTAGCAGGAAAGCCATATTCTGATGAATTAATTTTAAAAACAGCCTCATAAGAATGTGAAATTCCATAGCCATCACAGTTCTGTAGTAGATTATGCAGAGGAAGAATTAAGGGAGGATACCTTCACAGCTAATATTACTGTAGTAAAGAAACTAAATCCTACTTGCTAACGCTTTCACAAAAAGGGTTTGATTCACAGGTGCTCATGTCAAAAACTGTAGCGATCCGTTTAAACCCAGTCAAGTAGCAACGACAATGCTAAGAAGTCTTTTCTAACTCATTTAGTCCACAAGTCGTTAGAGAATAGTGCACTACAAACGGCTGGCAGATCCCCTCTCGGTAAAGCAAGCCAGAGAAAATTTTCCACGCCAAAAACCAGAGCTATTCAAAGGGGATTTGTTTAAATTCACAACATGGTTAACAAACTTTGAGCTTTACATAGAAACAAGAACTGGTCACTTTGCTGAGAGACTTTTCTCCCTAGGAAGTACACAGATGGAGCAGCAAAGAATGCCATTAGTGGATACTGTCACTGCACACTGAAGATGCAAAACAAGGAGGCAAAATACATAATAACCAGTAGGTTTGCTGATCCATTTCATATTGCTCATGCCTACAGGAAGAAATTGTATGCATGGCCAAAGATTACTCAACATGATGGTCCAGCTTTAATGGATTTCTCTGACTTCTTGCTGAACTGTAAAAGGCCAATAAGCAGTGTGCCACAATTGGCTGTCTTAAATGATCCTGAGGAGAATCAGAAACTGTTGCTCAAATTACCTCTTCCACTACTTGAAAAATGGAACACAGTTGCTTATGAATATAACAAAAGATATAGCTTCTACCCAGCAAACATGTGCTATGCGGGCCTGTGTCGGCTTGTGCCGGGTACGTATCGGCACCGGCGGCAGGGCGACTGGTTTCGGCAAATCGGATGAAGCCGATGTCGGCCCTGCAGCGGGAACTGTATATCGGGTCAATTATTGATAAATTCGTACAGGCCCAAAAACAGTCTTCCTTGACTCGGCCCAAAGATAATATATTAAGTGGATGTGACATGAATGGCCGGGCCAAGGACTTAAATAGGGTTCAAAGCTCGGATTAAAGGGTAATTGTTGATTATTAGGTGGCTGAATCGTTTGCCAGGCAGGATCAGCTGTTGGCCACTCGCGCCCGTTGTGACGGCGTTGTCTCGAAGCCCAAAATTCAAAATATTACCCGTGGAAGTGGCCGGGCGCCCGCGGCGCTACATTTACTGCTCTTACAGGCCTCTCAGGCTGAGGATCGACTTCATCTACTCCACAAAGACTTATAAAGGTACGTAGGAAAGGGTGGTGACAACTTAGAGATGATAAATGCTCAAATATATAGACAAGACTTATAAAAGCCTCAGAACTTTTCCTTTACCTCAGATAAATTCTAGAGTCCTTTCCCGCCTTTTTAGTGTTTTTTTCCTCCAGACCTGAACAGTCATTTCAGATACCTCTAACACGAAAATTAAAGTGGGGAAAAGAGCAACCCCTGCAACCCCCCCCCCCCCCCTAAAGACCCCATCCTCTGGATCCCCCATAATAATTTTACAAAACCAACCTACTTAACTTTACCAAAAACCTCCCAAAAAACCTCCTAGCGAGATTAATTGCGGGGAACAGAATTTTTTACCAGGCAGGTTGGGTTATTGAGGTAAGGTTAGAAATTTATTTTTTTTGGGTCCCTTAGGGGGTTTATTAGTAAGGTTAGGCTGGTTTAGGGGTTGGTAGGTTATATTGGGTTTTAGGTTAGGTTATAGTGGGGTAGAAAAAATTTCCCCTAGATTTTTTTGAGGGGTTCAAGGGGGTTCGTTTAGGGGGGAGGGAGGGTGAAGGGGAGCTCTCCTCTTTTTATAATTACGTGTTTAGAGTATCACAAGTGATCTGTGAAGGTTGGAGGAAAACCCCCTCTAAAAGGGCGGGAAAAAGGACTCTAAAATTGTACGCTCAGGGAGTTAAGTAAAAGGGTTTGTACGTGGAGAAGATGTTTATTGGTGATGGGGGTTTACGAATGCATTTTAAAAAGCATTAAAAGGGCACGAGTTAAAAACAGTCCTCAAGTTATAAAAAACTGAAAATTTTGCAGCTTTTTAAATCCCATAACCCGACGGAAAGAGATATAAACATGGGGGGTTGGGGGGCAAAATCCCCCCCCCCTCCCAGCGGGGTTTAAAATAGGAAAGTAATAAAGCCCAGGCTAGGTTATTTAACTGTGGGGGGGGGTCTGAATGGGCGCACCCCCCCAGTTAGTCAGGAAAATTTTTGGTCAAAAGAGGATTTTGTACTAACTGCGTTTTATGGGTTGTGATGAATGGGTGTTGATGTACCCTTTTGGTACGCAGTACTCCCCCTACGGGCTAATATTTAAACATGACGTGTCGGGTTTCAAGTTTTTTTATTTTAGTTTCATAGATGTGTGTTTCCCTTCTCTCCACACCCCCAAAAAGCGTTTGGGGAAAAGGGGCTGTTTGAAAACCTTTGCAACCCCCAATCCTGTTTAATCTCAAAAATATTTAAAAAAAGGGAAAAACATAATAAAGTTTTTAAAGTGTTAAAGGATGAGAACGAGTGTGAAAGTGAAATTAAAAATTTTGTGAAAAACAAAAAATTTTTCTTAGGCTGGTTTTTTTAAGGGAAGGCTAAGTTAGGTTAGTTAAAGAGAAAGGTAATTTTAGGTTAGTTTAAGGGCAAGGTAAGTTAGGTTAGTTTGGGGCAGATTAATTATTTTATTCTTTTTTTTAAATTTTTTTAAAATGGGGTTTTTTTTTCCCCAAAAAGTAAAAAAGGATTTTTTAAAAAATGCGTACACTTTTAACCCCCCTTCTTTTGAAGCAACACCTGCCCGGTTTACGCTTTTGAACTTACAAGGCCGTATTTTAAAAATCCCTTCAACTTTAAACTCCTTTTAGCGATTTTTAAATATTTTTATTTTAAAACCTTAATTGGTATTTTTTTAAAAAATTCTTTCCTATGTTTCTTTGTTTGTGATTCTTTTTAAAAAAAAAATCGGTGCTCATTTTGCTTATTCCCCAATCGTCGGGAAAGGCCCCCCGCAACCTGTCTGGTTGGTTACTATTTTTTTAACACGTGCCTGTTTAAATTTAGGGAGCTTTTGTATGGTTTTGGGTTTTAAATTTTAGGTTTGCCCCCCAAAAGTGCAGAAAAATGTTGGTGTAAAAAAAAAGAAATAATTTTCAAATGCCGTTTGGGCCCTATAAGGAACAAAAACCCCTTTTCTCCCAACTCACGGGTTTGTCCAGCAACTATTTTGTTCAAAAATTTTGCAGTTTTTCACCTTTGTTTTTGCCCAACTTTTTTTGGGGTTTATTGGGGCTTTTTGTGGCGTGGCCTCCCCGAAAAAAAAGGGGGGGCCCTTATATTTATTAAAATATTATAATTTATTAATAAAAAAAAAAAATCTTAAAAAAAAAAATTTGTTTTTTTTTTTTAAATAAAAAAATAAAAAAATTAATATTAAAAAAAATTAAATTTAATAAAATTTAAAAATATCAAAAATAAAATAAAAATTTCCCAAATTATAAAAATAAAAAAAGAAAAAATATATTTAAATAAAAAAAATAAGGGTAATAAAAAATAAAAAAATATGAAAAAAATTATAAAAAAGAAAAAAAATCCATTATATAAAAAATCCAAAAACCCAAAAACCCAAAAATAAAAAAAAAATAAATATATAGAAAAAAAAAAAAAAAATTTAATAGAAAAAAAAAAAAATAAAGAAATCATAAAAAAACCCAATTTTTTTTTTTTTTTAAATAAAAGAAATTTTGTTTATCTATCACATCTATTACTATCTCTCCTCTCTCTTCTCTCCTCTCTCTCTCTCTTTTCTAATTTTCTATCATCTATATCTACATCTATCTACATCTATCTTTTAACATCATCATCTTTTACACTATCTATCTTTTATCTTTATTCTACATCTATCTATCTATCACTATCTATTTTATCATCATTATCATTACTATCTATCTATCTATCATCACTAACTATCTATCTATCTTCTATCTATCTATCTATCTACTATCTATCATCTATCATCTATCATCTATATCTATTATTATCATCACTATCACTATCTATCAAATCTACCCATCATCCATCCATCCATCCATCCATCCATCCATCCATCCATCCATCCACCATCCACCCATCCATCCACCATCCATCCATCCATCCATCCATCCACCCATCCACCCATCCATCCACCCAATCCCCCACCACCCATCCCATCATCCATCCACCAAAACCCATCCACCATCCATCCACCCATTATCTATCTATCTATCTATCATTCATCTATCTATCTATTATCTATCTATCTATCATTATCTATTATCTATCTATCATCTATTATTATCTATCATCATTTCATCTATCATCTATCTATCTATCATCTATCCATCCATCCACTATCTATCTACTATCTATCTATCTATATATATATATATATATATATATATATAAAATATATATATATATAATAATTTTAAAATTATATATATATATATATATATTAATATAATATTATATATATATAATAATTATTATATATTGGTGCTATCTAGGGTTTATATTTTTTTTTTGAAAAAAGGGGGGGGGGGGCAGGGCCGCAGGGGCCCCCATTTTCGGTACCCCACTGTTGGGGTCTAATGTATTGTAAGGTTAATTTAAAAGTGATTGCAGGTTTGAACAATTTCTTTTTGTAAAAGATATTGGCCGATAGAACATAAAAGAAACTGCAAAGAGTTATGAAATTTTGACAGTGCTCGGATCATGAAAATCAAAATCTTAGTTTTCTTTTTCGGAAAAGTGATCAAAGCCTTTTAGGGGTGAAGAAGGCCCCAAACGGGGGACATGGCACATGGTATTTTTAATGAAACAGAAGAGGACACCAGTGGCCTGTGTACAGGACAGCCCCCTGCACAGGGGCAGATGGGGGGAATTCTATCATTTATCAGATTTGCTTGGGTTGAGACTGAAACTCTGGTTGTATAGTCTCAGGGTTTAGGAAACCTGAAATTTTCTGATGCTTTTTCGGTTTTCTTTTTTTCTTAAACCCTAACCAAAACCTAATTTGGGGAGTTTGATAGACTTTCAGGCTAATTTTTTCCCCTTCTTCTTTCTGTTTAACGTCAGATTTTCCCATAAGTTTTGGGGTTTAGACGATCGATGTACTTATCCAATTTTTTCTGGCGTTCATCATTAGATTTGCAGCATTCAAAAAATTCAGACGTAAATTAGACAAGTTCAGAATAGTGCGGAGCAGGATGACAGCTCCATAAGAGTCTTCCCTGTTTTAAAAAATACGTTTGGGTAAAAAATTTAAAATATAATAATATATTAAAATATTATATATATATATATATATATATATTTTATATTATATATATATATATTAATTATTTTATTATATATAGAATATATATATTATATATATAATATATAATTTTTTATATATATATTAATTATTATTATATATATTTTAAATTTATGATTTATTTAATTTTTTATTTATTCATTTTGATTTATTTGTTATTTTTTTCGTTATTTGTCTGTTTATTAATAGAAAATTTTCCCACATTTATTTGGACTTTTTTTCCACTTTTTTAACAATACAGTGATTTATTTTTTTTGAAAATTTTATTTATATACACAATACTTTTGTTTCATTTTCAGATTTATACTTGTAGATCGGCCTGATGGGTTTAGGGCACACATTTGAATTGGATTTTGACTGCCAGTCCCGACTGCCCCAACCCCAGGCAAGACTGATATACTGCAGCCGAGATGATGATTAGGGTAATTTGAAGTATTAGTGATAATTCATTTTTTGTTGCACTATAGGCCTATTTGGCCTTTGCTCTACTGTAAGAGTTTGGAAAACCATTTAATCCTGGCAAAGGTTATTTCCCTTTACAAACCTGGTTCATTAAAAGTGGGGCGGTTTTAGCGCGCCGATGCTGCCCTGCCGGATAGCTACCCCGCCACGACTACACACACGCTGCAGATGACGTTCACAGGAAAAAAATTGGCCACGCCTCCGGACCGAACATTATCATCAGATTTTGCTTATTTAACCTAAAAAAAATTACAAAACTTAAAACCCAAACCTATCTTAAACCTAAACCCAAAACCCAAATCAAATCTAAACCAAAACCTTTTAAATTCACTTAAATTTTAACCCAATCAAACTTAAGTAACCTAATTTTACCCTTTCTATTTTCATAAAAAATAAATGGTTAAAATTTTGGGGTTTAAATTAAAATTTGTTTAGGTTTCATTTTTGGTTTGGTTAAATTTTGGATAGGTTTGGAGTTAAGTTTTGTAGACATTTAGGTAAAATAAGCGAACTGCGATAATGTTCTGGTCAGGGGGGCGTGACAATTTTCCTGTGTGAGCATCTGTCGACGTGCGCAGTCGTGGCGGGTAACTAGTCGGGGTGTTTCACCGGCATTTGGAACGGTTTTAAAACGATTAGCTGCTATATTGGCCCCCCTTGTGGCACTATTTTAAAGCTAAATCGGCCTGCTTGTGGGATATTCAAATGCTAAGCGGCCGCTTGGGGCACTATTTGGATGCTAAATCGGCCCGCTTTTGGGGACGATTCAGTTTTGTGAGGCCCGCTTATGGCACTATTTGGATGAAAACGGTTGTTGTGGAAAGCAGTTGCTTTTGTTTGGCCCGCTTATGGCCGTATAGATGCTATGCGGCCGTTTTTGGCTCAGTATGGCAATAGTTTTGGGTTCGGTTTTCCGACAAGATCTGCACAGAAACGTAAAGTAAACCCACACAGGCCCCGGGGTGCAAACATGAACGACAAGTTGTCGGTCCCCAGCCCCGGCCGATAACTCATTAGGTTTGCCGATTCAATGCAATTGCCGTTTGTGATTTTCCGGCACAATTTGATGCCGCCCGTCATGACAAAAGTTTGCTGGGTTCCCTTTTCCGGCTTTTCCAAACATCTTTTGTGAAAGAGGAACATCTCGGGCCCTTTCTTTTTGAGTTTTATGTCTGGAAAGTAGGCCAGTACCTCTTTTGAGGTCAGTGGAGTGGTCGGTCCTGCAAAATCAGTTAAGTTGTTTTAGCCTTGTGTGTAAGACGACCAGGTCGCTGAGTTGAAGTGGGTGCAACTAGACGTCCTGCGAGACTTCAATATAAGTACCACCAGCAAAGCAAGGCCATGATCATTTTTTCCACACCAGACCTTTATATGTTTTTTTTTTCTAGCTCTGTTGTCAAAAAGAGAAGCATGGCGATGGTACCGGGTTCTTGTGCAATCAAGCTTCTGCACTCAGTTTTGGGCCCGGGGATTTTTCCTGCAATTTCATTTCAGCCTTCCTGACATTTTATAAGCCCAAAGTTTTGGGGTTTTCGAGTCAAAGACCCCCATCGGGCAGGTTTTTAAAAAAAGAAGAGTTTTTTGGGGGAAAACTTTTTTACCCGCATCTTGGGGTGAACTTTTTTGAGTTCAGCAGAGTCCTCAGCAGCATCTTCGGGGGGTTTTTACCTTTCTGCACGCGTAGTTTTTTTCTGTTGTAAGAGCCCCCATGGTCGTGCCACTTGGGGCCCTTTTGCCCCGTAGGTTTTTTAAAGCCATTCCATCATCAAACCCTTTAAAGATTCTTGATGTGGGCAAAAGCCAATCCTGTCAAAACCTACAAGAAGTCAGCAATTGTCCTGTAAATTCCCTGTGTGGGAGTGTAGACTGGTGGACAGTGAAGCACTTGACGTTTTCCGACAAAAAACGCACTTGCTCCCGCGTTTCTAGGCCCGGGGTGATGTCCCGGGTGGGGGTCCCCCACCTTTTTAAACTTTGGCCATTGTCACACCTGAAAGCAGAAGAATATGGTCAAAATAGTGAAAATGATTAAATTTGCTGGAGGCTACCAGCAACCATCACCGGCGGGCCGACGTAGGCCGTTTTTTGAGCGGCGAACGGGGCCGCCGGCGGCAAATTTTTCCTCCGTAGCCCTCCGGAGGCCCATGGTGTATTTTCAGACGGGGTAATTTCTATGTTTAAAAATTAATGTACGAATTTCAAGAATTGAAATTTCTATGTGTAAAAAATTTTTTAAACAACAGTTATAGATTTTCTTTTATGTAGATTACTCAGTAGTGACAAGCAGCGGCCACTTTACGTCAATCCCCCGAGGCCGTGGGCGCTGGTACGTATTTGTAAGTGGGAAAATTCATATATATTATAATATTAACTCAGTAATTAATAGTATTCAAATTTGGACCATCATATTATTAGGCCCGTTCAAGCTATTAAAATTTTTATAAAAATTTTTATAATAGTTATAAAAATCATAACAGTTTATTTCAAATATTTTCCGCTTAAAGGAACACCAGAGATACATAAAAAAAATGAGATAGTCATAGGGAAAGGGGTTTACAGGAAAAAAGGTATCAGTTAGCTGGTGTGTAGCTAGTTCATATAAAAATAACACTGATTCCGCGGCGAAGATTATTACGGAAAACACAAGGGATATTTTCCCTTATTTCAATAACTTCCAAACATATTATCAAACACATATTAATACTCAACGGTACCCTAATAGGAATAGTAGGTAGTTTAAAATATGAATAATAATGATTTTGAATAGAATTTATTTAAATTTTTCCCCAAACTATCAATGCACTAAACTGCCGAGTAAGCCATTACAAATTAAAACCACAAAAGGGTAAATTTTCACCCTTTTAACCCGTGAAACAAAAGGAACTTTGTTATAAATGTTTTCCTCCTTCATTATATCGAAATAGATGAATAATATAAATAATTGCAGTAGACACGTTTTTTTAGGAATTTCCTTTACGGCGCTGGGGCGTGTTGAGTGAAATAAACAGTTAGTTGGAAAACGCACGAGTGGGGGATGTTTTTATGTTTTTCGCCGAACCCCATATCTTCACAGGCTGTTCACGCCGCAGTGTTCCACGTACACCAGATAAAATCCCAATAACGAAAAAAGTTTTTTACTTATGAAATAAACAAGTCGTAGCAATTATGATCCTAGCAATCTCCTTTCATCGATTTCTGGATAACGACACAGGAAAATTTGGTTAAATTTTTTAAACATTTTGATTATATGTAAAGTTTTTATAAGGTTGAACAGCCCCTTAGTCTATTACCCGGGTAAGGGTTTTGCAACACCCTTAAAAAAAATTTTCTATATCTGCAATATACTTAAAAAAATATAACCCTAAATATTTCCCAATCAGTTAATATAACAGCGGAAATGGTCATTGCCCTACGGCGGGGGCTGGGAGCGGCCCCCCGGTGAGCCCTGAGCAAATTCCCAGCGGCCCCAGTTACATTCCGCGGCCGCCGATAAAATAGGAGGGCCCCCGGAGGCCCTCCCTCTTTGTGTTTTCTGGGTATATTAAATGAACGTCACAGTCTAACAAAAACCTGCATTCCTGAATCCAAGGCCATAATTAACAAGCCATCATGTGAGCCTTCTGGCTCCAAATAATATTAAAAATGTATTTTATTCTAATTATCTTGTGACTAATACCACATCTATTGTACCCAAAACAATTACATATGCCACTAGAGTAGAAAAAACTAGAGAGAGAAAAAAAGTAGAGGAAAAACATAAAAGAGTGCACAGAGCACCATTGCTATGGCGGATACAACATTCCAGAAGATATTTTGGCAGCCATTTTGTAAAATGGCAGGCACTCCGCTCATGGAATAATTCTGGAATGGCCCTATAGCCAAATATCTTCCCAAGCACCTTTTTTAATTGTCTGCCAAATTTCATGCTTGTTTCACCAAACCCACAATTCTTCCAAATATTTCACCTATCTGCAGTACTATAAAGGAGGATAACCAAGATTCAGTTAGGAAGGCTAGAAGATCGCCAGTAGATCGCCCTTTACGGAAACCGTACTGACGATCAGATAGAAGATTGTGAGCAGATAGATGCCTAAGAATCTTCTTATTAAGTATAGATTCAAAAACTTTAGAAAGGCAGGAAGTCAAAGCTATAGGACGGTAGTTTGAAGGATTAGAACGGTCACCCTTCTTAGGAACAGGTTGGATGTAAGCAAACTTCCAGCAAGAAGGAAAGGTGGAAGTAGATAGACAAAGGCGAAAAAGTTTGACCAGGCAAGGTGCAAGCACAGAAGCACAGTTTTTGAGAACAATAGGAGGGACTGCGTCAGGACCGTAAGCCTTCCGAGGATCTAGGCCAGAAAGGACAAAGAAAACATCATTACGAAGGATCTTAATGACAGGCATAATATAGTCAGAGGGTAGAGGAGAAGGAGGAACAAGCCCTTCATCAACCAGAGTGGAATATTTAGCAAAGGTTTGAGCGAAGAGTTCAGCTTTAGAAATAGATGAGACGGCTGTGGAGCCATCTGGGTGAAGCATAGGAGGGAAAGATGCAGAAGAAAAATTGTTAGAGATGTTATTTGCTAGATGCCAGAAGTCACGAGAGGAATTTGATTCAGAAAAATGTTGACATTTTATACATATACCACTATATCTCTGGACTGTTCACGCGACAAGTTTCAAATTGCTGCATAGCGGCCTGCGGCCCGCCCGACAAAGAGATAGTTTTTTTGTTTTGTTTTTTTACATTTGTGCCTATAGTGCCTGTAGGCAGTGGTGATCCAGGGCTCGGATGGTAGTCTCTGGAGGGTCACTTGAGGGCTGTGATGGTTGGTCCTCGCCCGTGGTGGCGCAGGCAGGATTTTTATAGTGACGCCTGTGATTAGAGGCTCATGCCGCCCCCCTGTGTCCTCCGATGCACTCGCAATCGAAGGTAGAGTTGATGGGCAGGGCATGTGGGTGTTCTTAGGCCACTCGACGGTGCAGAAAGGTTTTGAGTTTCTTCGGGGATCAAACTCGGGTCACCGAGAACGCCAGTCGGAGACGCTAACCACTCCGCTACAGCCTCCCCCATAGTGGTCTATGTGTGTTGCCAGAACTCCTATGGTAGAGTTTATACCTGGTCAATGTTACTTGAATGATATTAATTGATTAAGATTTTTCATTTGATTACAACTTGAATTGAGAATTGAAAAACTAGTCTTATGACTTCACTATGTGATTATAGTATGAACACTTCTCGCTGCGGAGAGTACTGAAATGGGGGATGAATTTAAGGGGAAGGGGTAGGAGTTTAGGTTAAGGGGAAAGGGTATGAGTTAAGGGAAAGTGCTGCCACCAGCTCAAGCGAGTAGTTCTCTGGGTTACTCCCTGGGCGCGTTTGAATAATATTAATATTAGATTTATTTTGGTAGTCGTGATTGATACGTGGAATTATACCGAGTAAGGCTGACTCTTTTGGAAGTGTGGGGAATTACTGTCCTAACGCAGAATAATCACCTGGGGTTTTTATAATAAACACAAGAACTATATTTGAAAACATCATCCTATTTATTCATGCTGAAGTAGTATGTCTCTTGCTTGAGATCACAGACAAACATATAAGTTCTAATCCAACATCAGAAAACTCTCCATCCCAACACAGGAAAACTCTAATCTGATGTAAGAAAAAAACTTTACAATCTGATACGGGAAGCTCTCCCCGTGTAATGAAGGTAAGCTCTGGTGAGCATACACCTTCCTCTCTGAACCTTATTGATACATTATCCTTCACTTAGGTAATATACCGCTGAATACTTATAATTATACATGGAAGATAATAGGGGGGAATATAAGAGTAAGAGTGTTGTGTGTGTTTCACTAAAAAACCATGTATCGGGCCCTTTGCGTCAAGGCCAAGATGTCAGCCTGTCGAAGAGTGGGAGAGAGACTCCCGTTAATAATACTTATAAGGATGGGGCAGGCCTCCTTTACGTTAGTGAAAAACTAAATATCGGTACCCATATTTGGAAATATAGATAACAATATTATAACAAGGAAAGGGGGGGGGGGAGAACAGGAGCGAACGTCGTGCGTCTTACCTGTCGAAGAGTGGGAGAGAGACTGCCGCCTCTCGGGTAAACCAAGAGCCCGCGGGAGAAGAGGGGAATGTTTGGATACCCTGAATTTGGCCTCTACTGAAGAGCTTATAATCCCGAAATAACTAATTAAATAATGAAACTCGTGTACCTAAGAAAGGGCTGCCTATAATACAGTCCTGTTACTTTGATATAGAAGAATTTAATATGTTTAATCTAATATCCGAGGAAAGTGTTATTTCTTTTCGTTTCAAGCATTCGAACGCGTCTTTTGAAGCGACGGGGTATGAAAGTTTGTATAGAAATTTGGTAGACTTTCAATTTAGCGAATAACTTTACTAACACATCCATTTATGAACGTGATCTGTCACTATTGTGTCTAGTTTGAAGGACATTAAGAATCTAGGAGTGTTCCTTGATCTGATAGGAGGGTGAGGGGAGGATGAAAAGTTTTGAATCCATTAGTTATCACTGATCGCGAAATAAGTATCCCACGAAATGTTGACTCGCACGCGGAATGTCGGGGGGGGAGGGAGTGAGAGGAAGGAAGGAAGGAAGAAATGGCGGGTAGGAAGAAAGAAGATGACTCACCCGAGAAAACTAAAAGATTGAATTGCTTACGGGACATAACCCGGGAATGATATGATAATAATTCTCACCCTATCTCTTCTGAATAACGGGCATTACATATGGACTATCATATAGAACTATCATGAAGACCAGCACTACCAGGAGCTTCTCCGCAGAAGAAGCATTTCACTTCTTGGTGTTTCGTCTCAGTACTTGATGGTCGTGACAGATATCGAGTTCGCTTGCAGGCAACACCTTCCTCTTC
>JACEEZ010019268.1:0-7500 GCA_016584305.1 Chionoecetes opilio | reverse complement strand
AGGGTGAAGGGTCGGTAGTACCAACGGGTAAAACTCGCTTCATCTGGCTACTGCGAGTCTGCACGCATTGACTTGAGAAGGAGGAGAGCAGGGCTCCCGCACCCGAGATGATCGATGCGCCTTCGAACGAGGGTGACACTGTTCGTAAGTCTTGAGGGGGTGCACAATCAGTGGCAGGTTCAGAGAGGCTTGAGAGTAAGTTAGGAGGCTCGCTACCAGGAAGAATGGGGTCATTCGGGTCTCGAGCACCCGGGACGTTACCAATGAGGACGCTGGAGCGTTTCATGGGGGCTCGATGGCGTTGACCCAACCTTCATAGAAAAGGACAGGGGATGTAGCAGTGAACGGGGTGGAAACTCTTTTTTCCCGCCCCAGTTTAGTCCTCCACGCGTACCTTTAGGGCAGGAAGAGACGTCGGTGGAGGGGAGAGTTTCTTCGGACACGAGGACACATTTGGCAGCCGGTGTCCCTAATGATCGTCGATGTCCAAGAACCGTTTTATGGTGCCGCAACTGTATACTTAAGAGGGGTTCGGGCGCTCAAACAGAACCCCTACCTTGTGTTTGGGTGGTTCTTCGGTCCTTGCTTGAAGGCATGAGGGTTCCTGGGACATCGTGAACGAAGGGGGCCTTCTTCCCCCCAATTGTAACATTTTATTTGAGAGATGTTCCTCAGGTTGGACTGGGCGAAAGGTAATACTACTAGCTGGTGGGGCCCTGGGTCCCGGGACCTGTGGCTTCCTGGTGGGGACGAAGGACTTGCTGGAGCACACTGGAGTTAGGCCGGGGGTACGCATTGTGAGCCGAAGCCCATGCGTCTGCCTTCTGGACAGCAGTCTTTAGGTGGTCACCTGCTGTTCTTTAATAAAGAGGCGGATGTTTAGGTGGAGAGAGCTAAGAAATTGGTCTAACACCATAAACTCACGTAGGGGCTGGAAAGATTTTGAGACCTGGGACGCTTCCAACCACGAGTCGAGTAGCTGCTGTAGGCGGGGGGAAAACTGCCGGTAGTTCTCGCCGATCCGGATTTTGTTATTCCTGAAAATCCAGCTGTAATGATGAACTGTAAAATAAGGACGTAAGAGTAATGCTCGGGAGTTTTGCTGAAGCCAGTCAGCAGGGCCTGCTTCAGAAGTAAAAAGTTTCCAATAGTATCCGAGTCAAAGGTGGAGTAAAGTTCGGCAGCGTCACCAGTCAGTAAACTACCCAACCGGACAGCGAGCGAGTCCTCCTCGAGTTGTAGAAGGCCGGCGATCTGCTCGAATCTGGTGAGGTAGGAAGCTATGTCTTCGCCCTCATGGTATGCGAGCAGCGAGGGGAGGCGGTAGCGGAGTGGTTAGCGTCTCCGACTGGCGTTCTCGGTGACCCGAGTTCGATCCCCGAAGAAACCCAAAACCTTTCTGCACCGTCGAGTGGCCTAAGAACACCCACATAAACACCCACCCACGAACGTACCCTAAATATGAAGGAAAGAACACTGATGTAAAACTTCCGCATCAAATATGTCAAAGGCAAGACCAACTGTGCCACACATGTGGTGGTGTGGTGTGGTGTGGTGTGGTGTGGTGTGGTGTGGTGTGGTGTGGTATGGTGGTGGTGGTGGTGGTGGTGGTGGTGGTGGTGTGTGGTGGTATGGGGGTGGTGGTGGTGGTGTGGTATGGTGGTGGTAGTGTGGTATGGTGGTGGTGGTGGTGGTGTGGTGTGGTGTGGGGTGGTGGTGGTGGTGGTGTTGCCGTAGATCCTGTCAGGGGGTGGTGTCTGCACAATCTGAAGGAAGAGGGAGGAGGAAGGGGAGGAAGAAGAGGAGGAAGAGGAAGAAGGAATTAAGAGGGAGAAGGAAGAGGAGGAGGAAGAAGAGGAGGAGGAGCTCTACATCCACCTTTCGTCCCCATCCATAAAATTGTCCAGCCTCCTGTTAACCCCTGGAGACCCAGAACGTTATTTCCATTGTAATTTGGGTACCATTAGACAATTGTAATGAATATAAGCACTACTGAATAGATATGACCTGTTAAGTATTCTTGGGGTAGATGCTCCAAGGAGTTACGACACCTTAAGTATTACCCTAGAGGGCTTTTACCTCGCAGCGCCTCTAAGGTTAATGCTCAAACCGTTGTGTCAGCGGTTACGAGGCGGCGAGACTAAGGGTGCCCGGGACCAGCCTCAGCTCCCTACCAGTGGGCTTTGAGGCGGCAAGACATCAACAAACACCAAAACACACATTGTATCACCATATGTTATGTTGATGGTGTATCACAGAGCCATTTCATGCTTGCCTGTTTAAAATGTGATGTGTTTATTGCATCATTGACTCTGATATATATCATATTTGACATACAATAGCTATGCCTGTAATAGATTCATATTAGGGCAAACCTATATCAGTCCACTTCTTGAATCAAAACGTATAGTTCATCCTACAAGTTTGCCATAATGATGCGGTGGTGGTGGTGTCATGGTCTGACGTACACACGGGAAAGAATGGTTTAATGGAAGGTGTGAGAGGGCAAGGAGAATAAGGGATGAGGCATGGAAAAAAGTAAAGAAAACTCTGACACAAAGAAATCAAGAAGACTATAAATGAGCAAGAAATGACTGTGTGTGCCTAAGGAGAGAGGAAGAGAAGAGTTATGAGAAGGCTAGAGTTGACCAGTGTCAGGAAGAACCCAAACTGTACTACAGGTTTATCCATGCAAGAATCAAGCATAAGGACAAAGTGGAGAGACTGAAGGAAGGTAATAGGATATATGAAGATACAAAAATAATGAGTCAAATTCTAAATAAAAACTTTCAGCAAGTGTTCACAAAAGAATCAAAATTCAATGAACCGCAAGGAATGAAAAAAGTCAGAAAGAGTGGAAAATAAAAATAAAGAAGGAGGAAGTTTGTGAATTGTTGAAGGCATTGCAGGAGAGGAAAGCACTGGGACCAGACGGAGTGTCGGGTTGTTTTAAAAGAGTGCAGAAAGCAGTTGTTTGAACCAGTCTATGATATAATAAAGTGCTCATTAACAACGGGACAAGTGCCAAAGGAGTGCAAGAGAGCAGCTAGAGTGCCAATATACAAGAATGGGAAACAAGATGAGCCATTAAATTATAGACCAGTGTCATGGACTAGCACAGTATGCAAGATAGGTGAGAAAATAATAAAGAAGCCATGGACGGAATACTTAGGAAATGAAGGCATGATAACAGGCCGGCAGTAGGGTTTTAGGAAAGTGATCATGTGTGACCTTAATAAGCTTTTACTCAAGAGTAATTGATACAACACAAGAAAGAGGTGGCTGGGCAGACTGTGTATATCTAGATCTTAAAAAGGCATTTGACAAAGTTCCACATGAGACTACTTTGGAAATTGGAAAATATAGGAGGAATCACAGGGCTGATCACAGCCTGGATGGCAAGTGATCTGAGAGCAAGAGAAATGAGAACAGTAGTGAAGGATGACAAGTCTGAATGGAGAAAGGTATTTAGTGGGCTGCCACAAGGATCAGAGTTGTAGTAGTAGTAGTAGTAGTAGTAGTAGTAGTAGTAGTAGTTGTAGTAGTAGTAGTAGTAGTAGTAGTAGTAGTAGTAGTAGTAGTAGTAGCTGCCACAAGGATCAGAGTTGCCACCAATAATGTTCACGATTGACGTCAATGACATGACGGAGGAAATAAATAGTTATATTAGTCTATTTGCAGATGATGCAAAACTATTAAGAGAAATAAAAAGCTGTAAAGATTGTGCAACACTACAAAATGGCCTGAATAACATCTACCCATGGAGCAGAAGATGGGGAATGGAATTTAATGTAAATAAGTGTCATGTGATGGCAATTAGAAAAGGCGATAAGAGATATAAATGGCCATATAAAATGGGGAATGAAATCATTGCCAAGGTTCAGGAAGAAAAGGGCCCTGGGATTGATAATGCAGAAAAACCCTACAACCAAAAAAAACATATAAATAAAATTTTGGAGCAAACTACAGGATTTTAAAAGAATATTAGAGGGGCATTTCATTACTTTGGACACAACTATGATGAAAAGGTAATTACTACAATGATCCGACCAAAAAGGGCCCCTATGCGCCTTTGGGTGGACCCCATATAAAAAAAAAGCATTTGAAAAGTTGTAGAGGCTACAGAGAATGGCAACACAGATGGTAGCAGAGGCAAAGAAGAACTTTTTTATGATGAAAAAGGTTTAAGGCAATAAGTGACCAAAACTCGAGCAGAGAAGAAAAAGGGGCAGACTTAAAAACCGTGTTTAAGCTGATAACAAAGTGGAAAAAACAGACCATAAAGAGACAAAATGACTGGGAAAAACAAAAAAAGGGGCCCGCTACAAAGAGGACATACAAAAACCCCTAAAAAAGGGGAGAGCCTGAAAAACTTTCAAAAAAGTCAGCTTCCCTCTAGCAATGTACAAGTTTAAAATTTGGACAAATGAGGAGGTGATATGGGCCACATAATGTGCACCAGTGGGAAGGGAAAAGACGGGATAAATTTTACTACGGAGAGGGGACCACCCAGGGGTAGCTCAGGCCCTTTAAAAAAACCAAAACTAGGTAAATAAACTATTTAAATACAACTAGGTAAATACAGTTATGCAAATAAATTCCCCAAAAAATATATAATTCTTTTTAAACAACGGGAAACACTCCCCCTATTCAAGAAAATAAAAAAAAAAATTGTATTCCCCCAAAGATGTAAATATCAGTATTAGTACGAATGTAAGTTTTTTATGTGTGTTTTGGTTTGTGTGTGTGTGTGTGTGTGTGTGTGTGGTGTGGTGTGTGTGTGGGGTGTGTGTGTGTGTGGGTGTGTGGGGTGGTGTGGTGTTTTTGGGTGTGTGTTGTGGTTGTTTTGTGTGTGTGTTTCTGTGGGGTGTGTTGTGTTGTGTGTGTGTGTGTGTGTGGTGTGTGTGTGTTGTGTGTGTGGGTTTTGTGTTGTGTTGGTGTGTGTGTGTGGGGTTGTGTGGTGGGTGTGTTGTGTGTGGGTTTTTGTTGTGTGGGTGTGTGGTGTGGGTGGTGTGTGTGTGTGTGTGTGTGTTCGTGTGGTGTGTGTGTGTGTGTGTGGTGTGGTGGTGGTGCGTGTTGTGGGGGGGGGTTTGGTGTGGGTGGGGTGGGTGTGTGTGCGTGTGTGTTTGTGTGTGGGGTGTGGTGTGTGTGTTGTGGTGGGTGTGTGGTGTGTTGTGTTGTTGTGTGTGTGGTGTTTCGTTGTGTGTGTGTGTGTGTGTGTGTGTGTGGGGTGTGTGGGTGTGTGTGGTGCGTGGTGTGTGGGGGGGGGGGGGAATGAAAAAAGGATTATCGGCCCCTTTTGTTAACGGGGAGGGGAAAAGCGCCAATATGATGCAAAAAATAGATGAAAGACATGGGATTTAGAAGTATTTCTAGGGAAACTGAAAACTGGTAACGTGCAGCTTTCCCGTACAGAAACAGCGTCAGAAACGAATCTTAAGTGGAAAGCTCCCTACCCAGGTTTGGCCTTACATTAAAAAGGACCCCAGCAACATATACTTTGAAAAAATGTATTTTGCCGACCCTGACCACACCCAAAAAAAGGGGCCTTTTTAGCCCGGGACAAAGCTTGCCCTCCCATGACTTTTAGCTTCAAGCTGTAGATGGAGTCACCCTGGTGGGCCCCCCTGATGGCACCCCCAAAGGACGGTGTTCACGCTGTCCTAGAAATCGGCTTTCCATCTTAAATGGCACCCTGAGGCAGCGAATGGCGTCCCCCCTTTCCCGGCGGGACTCTTGCGTCCTCGAAAGGGGAGCTTGCCACCCTTTTGGGCACGAAGAATGCCCTTTTCCCCCCTTGGTGGGCGGTTTTTTTTTTTTTTTTAAATTTTGTTTCCCCCTTTTTTTTTTTTGCACACTTCTCGGCCACCACAGAGGCATAGACAGTATATTGATGCATATATAAATTTCTGTGCGTTCAGCCATCTTGGGAGTTCACCGGGCAGACTAGCACACACCACACATAGCTCTTCAATCGGCTCTCCCCATGCGGTTTTGATCATCCCTCAACCAGTGAAGAGAGACGAATTTATAATAGAAACATGTTTAGAATAAACCATTTCCCTGGCTGACGGAGAAAAGAGTTGAATTTAGCCGAAAAAGGGGTTTAAGATGGAGAAAATGGTTAGTGAGAGGAAGGAGGCGGCTTGGGAAAGAGCACGAGAGATAAATGACGGGAG
This sequence comes from Chionoecetes opilio, assembly GCA_016584305.1. Lineage (NCBI taxonomy): Eukaryota > Metazoa > Arthropoda > Malacostraca > Decapoda > Majidae > Chionoecetes > Chionoecetes opilio. The sequence goes on along the minus strand of JACEEZ010019268.1, from coordinate 1,321 downwards.
AATGAGTGAAATCTAAAGTGTTGAGGTGGTGGACCCGATTTGGTGAAGAGAGAGAGAGAGAAGAGAGAGCGAGAGCGGAGCGAGAGCAAAGGCGGGAGGAGCGAGAGCGAGAGCGAGAGCAGAGCGAGAGCGAGAGCGAGAGCGAGAGGGGGAGAAGGGAGAGAGCGAGAGAGAGAGGAGGGGAGAGAGAGAGGAGGGGAGAGAGAAGAGAGAGAGAGAGAGAGGAGACGAGAGAGAGAGAGAGAGAGATAAGAGAAAAGAGAGAGATGAGAGAGAGAGAGAGAGAAGAAGAGAGAGAGAGAGAGAGAGAGAGAGAGAAAACATTATTTTTTACTAATATAGCAAAAACAAAAATATATATTGACTTTGTAGAAGACATTGGAAAAAAGTGCCGTATAGTATGCCATTACATCTTTGTAGGATATTATGTGTTGCAAAAACATGTATTGATTAGATAACATATTTTAATTAAGATTGATAGACATATATATATATATATATATATATATATATATATATATATTATATATATATATTTTATATATATATATTATTATATGATAATATCTATATAAGTAACCCCTTTATTCATGACCCCAAGAATCAGGTCATTGAAGGTCGAACCAACAACTCGGGTTCATTATAAAAACAATAATCCTTAAAGACACTAACTACGTCATGGTAATGGGCCCCAGACATAACTACGTCACGGGTTTGTTTACATCGGTGCATTGTGGGGATAAGGCGGGTCGCCGCGGGGGGACCTAGGGAAGGGAAAACTACGGCGATGGAAGAATTTCGAGTTTTTTTTCGCGAAATTGATATTCCAGGTGCTATATTACTGTGCTCTGTTCTCGCTGACAACACTATAGAGGAAGGGCCTGAGGTAATGGCTGATGTGCAGAAAGGCTTCTAAACCAAGAAACAGAGTCATAACAGAGCCTCGTCAAAAGGTAAGCAAATGGTAGGTACGTAATGTGTCCCTACCACTTGCTTACTTCTTAATGAGACTCTGCTGTGACTGTTTTCCTGGTTTAGAAGCCCCTGCACATCAACCATCACCTCAGGTTTTTCTCTAGTGTTTTTCAGCGAGCCGGAAATATAGCACCTGGAAAAATCATTTCGCCCAAAACAACTCAAATTTTTTTCATCGTCGTAATCTTCTCTTTGTAGGCTGTACATATTCATGGTTATGATAGTATTAAAATCCTTATTAATTGAGTTCCTTTTGTTGTCTTTGATGTAGTAGTGCTACATCATGGTTTAAGTGTTACTTACGAGCCAATGAATACTCTTTTGGTTATACAAATCACCAAAACCT
>JACEEZ010019267.1:64995-99995 GCA_016584305.1 Chionoecetes opilio | reverse complement strand
AAGATCAGTGATCTTGGTGTTGCCGAGGGATGCTCCACAATCACTTTGATCTACAACTTTGCCCAATACCCAGTCCATACAAGTGTTGAAAAGTGATGGGGCAAGGACGCACCCTTGCCTCATTCCTGTATTAACAGGAAAGAAGCTGGAGACACCTCCCCCACACTTCACAGCACTCTCAGTCCCAGAGTACAGACCAGTCATCATATGCAGACTATCAATGGAGTTATTTAATACCATGTGAATATAAATAAGACTATTATTATTATACTATATTACGAATTACATTGACACTGTGCAATGTTGCCAAATGGAATGCAACAAAAATATAAATGATCTATAGAATATGGCTATATATAGGTTTCATCACCTCAGGTTATAATGACAAATGCAACAAGAAGCTGGAAATGCAAAAAGCTGGTCAGTGACTACTTTAGACTACATATTTTACGATACAATGTTAAATCCAGGGTCAGGTATATACTTATGTGTTCCACCTGTGTTACTCAACCCTACACGACTCAGACAATCTGGAAACAGTGCGTTCTGCAAAAACCATATACATCTTTTTTCTTCATCTTAGTACCTGATTACGGTTGTGGATTAAAGTAATAGGACGTATTCATACGCCTTTTTCATTAGTTGTAAAAGAATATTGAGGGATGATCGTTTTAAATGCGAAGAGACAATATTAGAGGCAAAACTTATTTGGGAAAAACATGGAAATTTGTACTGACTGCATCGTGACTGAGAGTCACGATATACAAATCTGGTGTGATTAGGATGCACCAGGAATGAACACAGATAAACAACGTTTGACACATGGGGAGTATCAATGCACACACTGAAAATATATTCATGCTCTCTCCTATGCGAGGGCGTTAGTAGCCTACATGGTGAATCAATACAAAGCCTTGATGAAACCAACTCGGGTAAACCCCAGACTGATAACACAATATAGATAGATGTACTACGTACGTGGTTCACAAAGTTATGCCATCGGTGAACACGAAGTTTGGTGTTGACAATATCTGAAAAGTGATAAAATATTCATATTCCTACAACCCTAGTCTTATTATAATACTTAATATGAATGGGAGACAAGAACACAAAGCAGCTCCATCAAAAAGGTTATGGTAACTAGGCATAATATCTGGCTAATCCGTGGGTCTATACAGCCGAGGTCCCTTGCCTGCATAATGTAAACTCCAACTTCGATTACATGATAATGTATCGGGCAGGCTTCCCCTCTCCTAGAATTGAATTTGTAAATCTTGTCTTGTTCTGTCAGACCAACGTTTATGTCCACAAAACAAGTAGCTGAAACCATTACTCGGCCAAGCTGGCTACGCCATGCCTGGCAGGGGATATACTTGTAACACAAAACTGCGTCCAGTTGTATGTGTATGAAACCTTATCCACTTATATATTCACGTATATTAATAACATACAAGTGTAAGGCTTCTGATAAAATATACAAAAAGATAGTAGGGGAATACAGTTTGGGTAAATGTAATTATAGTAGAAATATTTCCCGTCTGTAGTCGTGTGTTATTAAGAAAATCTAACGGCGACCCATAATATTATGACTGAACGCATGAATAAATAACGATTTTCAACAAGGAATTGTGGATATATATATAGATATTATATATATATATATATAGATATTATATATATATATATAGTACTATATTATATATATATTATATATAATCTACACATGGGAGGCGGTGGAAGAGTTGTTAGTTCCTGCAAGTGGCGTGCTCGTGTGATGCAGAGTTCGATCCTTGAGGGGTGCCAAAATCTTTCGGCAATCGTCGAGTGGCCTAAGAGCATCCACATGCTGCCTATTAACTATACCTTCCACGGCAAGTGCATCGTAGGACACAGAGGGGCGGCAGGAACCTCTAATCACAAGCGTCATTATAAAATTCCTGCCAGCGCCACCACGGACGAGAACCAACCATCACAACCCTCAACTGGGCCTCCAGGGCCTACCATCCCCCCCCCCCTGAAGCTCACTGCCTACAGGCGCTATAGGCATTAATATAATATATATATATATTATATATATATATATATATATATGTACCTTTGTATATAATTAATATGTGCCCTTTAATTCTTCATTATCCATTATATCCTTAACCTGTTTGTATGTGTTTCTTAAATATACATATATATATATATATATATATATATAGTATATATATATATATATATAATATATATATATATATATAATATATATATATATTTTTTTTTTTTTTTTTCCAAGAAACACACACAGACACAGGTTAAGGAAAAAATGAAGAATTAAAGGGCAAGGAAGTGCACGCTTAACTATCTGGATCGTCCAAGACATGGCAACAGCTCCTAAGCATGCAATGACGCCAGAGGCCGGAAGCAAAGCGCGTTAGTTGCACAGTTGTGCCGAAGACGCCGTAGGGTTTGGAGCATCATGACGGGTCTTGGTGTTTACCACGCAGCACCTGTGTGCTTCGCGCTTCTCTCCGTCTTTGGTTTATGTTTGCCCAACCAATTATCAGGTTTGGTATACTACATCGTTACATGTGTAGACTCTTATTGCTTTACTGATTCCTTAATAATAGAAATTTGTGTGTTCACCATGGTCTTGAACATGCGCTGAGCTCGCGATTACCAACCCGGTAGGAAGCTTAGAGGCTAGAGAACCGATTTTTGGGTAAGGCTGGGCCCCCCCCCCCTTAACCCCCTTTTTCAAAAGGAACAGTAACTACCCTTTTAGCGGGCGAAAACCTTCAACCTTGTGCGGAGCTCGAAACCTCAGAGTGCCGCCCCAACCTAAAATTTATCCACCAAACCAGGGGGAAAATGTACAGTGACATGGGGATATATATTTTTATATGTGTTTTTTTTGGTTTAATCTAGTTGTTTTTTAAACGGGGCCGAGAAACGCTCGTATGGCCCCGCCCCCATATAACATTTTTATCTTTCATCCCTTAGTGCTTAGTTTTGGGCCGGGAAGCCACCCCCCCCCGGGGGGGGGTTTCAAAAACCCCCCGGCTGACCCCCGGGTACCCATTCACTGCTGGGGGGACGGGGGGCGGGGGTTTTTAAAGGGGAAACAGCCCATATGTTTCCCGCCCCGCCCGGGGATCAAACCCCGGGGGCCTTTTTGGGGTTTGGGGAACCGAGCGTGCTAAACCCTACACTACAGAGTACCCCTGCTGTGGTTTTTTTGTGTTTTGTGTGTGTGTGTTTGGTGTGTGTGTGTGTGTGTGGTTGTGTGTGGGGTTGTGTTTTACGTAGGTGTAGTGTGAAAAAAAAAAGGGAAATGTTTAAAAAATCGTCCTAAAATTTTCCATTAAAAGAAACTTTAAAAACCCTTTTTTTTTATTTTACTTTTTAAACTAATTTCCTTATTTGAAAGTGTTTTAATTTTTTCAATTTTTTTTTTCGAATTCTATTTTTGATAATTTTCCCCCAAATTTTTTTGTCGTGTTTTTTTAGTTTCTCAAATCAATCAAAACCCCCTTTCCCAAAAATTGCCCCAAAAAAATAAAAAGATTTCCATTTTGTCCCCTTGCCGTATCATTTTCCCTTTCCCTTTTTTCATTTCTGAATTTCAAACTTTCTTTTTACTTTTGGGAAAAATTTTATTGATTTATTTTCTAGGTTTTTTTCCCCTTAAATTGCTGCTTTAAAAAATACTAAAAAAAAAAAAGTTATCTTGATAAAAGTTTTTTTTAGTTTCCCCTTGGGCCCATACTTAAAAAGTTTTTAGGATTCGTCCTTAGACTCGCTCGAGTCTTAAATATGGCGGCCGGCGTCCAAAATCATTTCGAGCCCCAATCCTAAATCGCTAAGACTCGTCCTTTTTCGAGGTTTGGCTAGGACGGGTTTTGGGGTGTCCTAGCGAGCAGGGGGGCGGTTTTAAGACTCGTCCTAAGAGGGAAAAAATGAGTGCTCAAACCCACTCCTGAGAAATTTTCCCCGTGCGGGGATAAAAGGGACTGACGAACTTGTTGTTACAAAACTAACAAGCGATACCGTTTTGGACGGGAAAAAAGGGGATTATATTTTTACAGACAGTGGGAGATGGAATATAAAGCAACACTAAAAAAAAATACGGCGATAAAGTGCATGACAAGTCCCGAGTGTGTTATTATTCACTTTTTGGGGTATCATTTTTCCCCCCTCCCTTTGATATCATAATCGTGATAAAGTTTTGAAGTGCCCCCCAAACCAAATTTAAAATAAAAGAATGGTACCCATGTTGAGAAAAAGCGATTTAAGTAGGCTCACTAAAATAAAAAATTAAAAAAAAAATTAAATTTAAGTCGTGATTATTAAGCCAGGGAAAAATATCCATATAACTCTATTTTCTCTTCCCACTCCCGTAGTTTTTGGGATAATTTTTTATTGGTTTTTTAATATCATCTTTTAATATACCAAACCCCACCTCAACCCCTAACTTAATTTTTTTGGGTGAAAGAACTAGATTCTAGGTGGGTATTGTATAAAGCTTTATTATTCAATTGGGCCAGGGGGGAAAATTGGGGTTTTAAAAACCCCCTCAGAAGGAAAATCTACACTAACGGTTACGGGGAAACAGGTTAAAATTTTGTCAGCCGAGGATGCCAAAACCAAAGGGTAAATTTTTATTCCCCCGGATTTGGGGGTTTCCCAAACCCACCCGGGGAAAATTTCGCGACCATCAAATTAGTTTTTTTTAACCCTAAAAACTCGTTTTTTTGCGCAAAACACAAATTTAAAAAAAAAAAAAAAAATCATCCCCCGAATTTTTAGGTACCTTTTCCCAATTTAAAACACTGTATCTCCATAAAGAAAAAGCACTTAAAACTTGGCCGGGAGAAATTATCAGGGTTTTTATGGGTTTTTAATGAAACCTAACCTAACCTTTTATTTTTTAAGGAAAAAAAAACAAACCCTTTAAAAATTTTTAAAAAAAAACCAAGGTCCCCCACGCAAGCTGACACAAATGTTGGGTCCCATTTATTTTAACTTACTGTCTTTAAAAACATCTGTTTATATTTTAAAGAGGGGCCGATCCCTTTCTTTTTTCTACATGGCCGATATTAAATTTCAGGGGATCCCTAATGTTATATTTTTTAGTTTTTGGGTTTCGGGTCCCGGAAAATCCAGTAGAAAAATGTCGTAGCCGAAACGCCGGGTTTTTTTTTGGGGGGGAAAAAACGCGCAAAATTTTTTTCCACCCCATACGGGGCCCCTTTTGGGAGGGGGAAAAAACCAAAAGACCGGAAAAAGTGTGTGTGACCGGCCTTTAGGTTAGGTTTTGGGGCCCGGGCAGGGCAGGGGTTTGGTTTGGTTTTGGTTAGGTTTGTGCACAGCACAAAGGGGGGTCGAAGAGGGGGGCTGGGTTTGGTCTTTTTAGAGTTTTTCATCTTTTAGAATAAAGGCTCAATTTATCTCCTTCTTTTGGCCAAAAAGCTTGGGAATGGTTTTGGGAAAACCCGGGTTTTGGGTGGGGAGCACACACATAAAAGGGGAAAAAATGCCCCCGCCCCCAAAAAAAAACCTTTAAAATAGGGAAAATTTTCCCAGTTCATGGACTTTAGGGGGGAAAAATTTTTTTTATATGTGTGCTTTCCCCCCCAAAAGGAGCACACTCATAAGGGAAATTGGCTCCCCCCAAAAAAACCCTAAACTAGGGGGAAAATTTTCCCTAGTACATAGACTTTAGCGGGGTTTAAAATTTCCCCGATAAAGTTCATGAACTAGGGAATATCCCCAGTTTAGGAATTTTTTGTGGGGGGCCCAAAATTTTTCCCCTTTGGGGTGCTCCCCCACCCAAAAAAACCCCCGGGTTTCCCCCCCATGTCCCCCAAACTTTTGGCATAAAAGAAGAAGTGAGGGGGGAGCCCTTTTTTTTTTAAGATTTACCCCTAAAAATTAAACCCAAAGATTTCTAATCTAACATTTAGGTTTTAAATTAAAACCCATAAGACTCTTTAAAAAATCTTCCCGGCCAAGGTTTTTGTGCTTTTTCTGATGGAGATAGTATTTTAATAGGGAAAAAGTACCAAAAATATTCGGTGATAATTTTTTTTTTTTTTTTAAACCTTTGGGGTTTTCGCAAAAAAAAACTATCTCCGGTAAAAAGGGCGAGGTTTCCCCGGGGTTTGTTTACAGAGACACCCACCCATTTTTTTTTTGGCCTACAAAAAGGTGCTTGCTCTAATGGGGGATAGTTTTTTTTTTGGGGCAAACCAAAAATACAAAAAAAATTTAAAGAAAAAAAAAAAAACTTAACCTAACCCTTTTAGGTTTTTAAGAAACCCAACCTAAATGTAAGGGTTTTTATGAAACCTAAACCAACCATATAGGTTTAATGAAAAAACCCAAACCCTAACTTAAACCCCAAAGATAAATTTAAAAAAAAAAAAAATTTTTTGGGTTTTTCGCAAAATAAAACCCCTTTTATTAGAACAAAACCTATTGGGAGGCCCAAAAAAAAATAGTCGGGGTCTTGAAAAAGACCCGGGGAAAAATCTCGTCCATTATAACCCTATCTCTATTTGAAAAAAAAACACCTATTGTAGGCCAGGAAAAAATAGCGGTTTCCCTTTTAAAAAGAACCCGCGAAGGGCCTCGCCATTATAACCGGGATCCTTGAAGTATCTCTCCTAAAAGGAAAGCGGGGCCGGGGATCCCTGTGGGGGTTTGGGGATGGCCCGTCCCGGGATCTGCCTTGCTCTTCGCCGACAAACTCGGCATGGAAAAATTTTCCCCCCGCAGGGGCATAGGACATTTTTCCTTTCTTTTAAAGAGCTGGGCCCAAAGGGTTTAAAGTCTTGTCCCCCAAAAATTTTTATTTTTTCCCTCGATAGAGCGAAAGGCAATGGCAAAGTTTGTGTTTTTTTTGAACGGAAAAGTTTCATATCCGGGGCAAATTTTTTTATAGATGAATTCATTCGTTTTATCTTCAGCAATTTTTCATAGAAATATTAATCTTGTGTTTTTCGATATTTTTTTAACTTTCTGATGACTCTTAGTAGTGATATTTAAAGAAAATTCCCAAAATTGGGGCTCTTGCTAAATTTTGCGCTCAGCGCTTCGTCCTAAGTCGCCGTCCCTTTGGACGCGTCTTTGACTTTCCTCGAACCCCTTTGGACGCAGGGTTAGGGCGAAAACCTAGGACGAAAATTTTTCCAAAAAAAAAACTTTTAATATGGGCCCCGATCTTTGGAAAGCTCATGAAAACGATGTTCTGTGATCTGTATTTGGGAAGAACTGTACTTTCGTGCCCAAAAACTGTTTTTATCAAACTTTTCTCCATAAGTGTATGCCTTTTTCCCTCTTTTATTCTTCTTAAGAGTTTTTTGTTTGCATCAAATTGTCAAAAAATTTAGGAAAATTTTAAACCCCTTTGCCTGTAAATAATATAGCTTTGTTTTTTTTTTAGATTTTTCATTCATCCTAAAAATCTAAAAATTTTTCCCAGTATTTTCCCATTCTCCAGATCAATTTAGGGTCTTCTCCCGAGGGGCATTCCGCAGAAATGATTTAAGAAGGAATTTTTTTTTAACCCCTTGAGACCCAGAACGTAATTTTCATTGTAATTTGGGTACCATTAGACGATTTTTAATGAATATAAGCAATGTTTTATAGATATGACCTGTTTAGTATCCTTGTCGATTAACTAATTTGGTATATTAAGTTACTTTTCGTGATTTTATGGCTAACAACACGATTTTTCACATAGCAAGGAAAGATCTGGACGTGAAGGGGGGGTTAAGACTAAAAGTTATATTTAATACGTTATTATGCATTTTTTTTTCTATGCATCGTGACATAAATCATTAAATGTCAAACTACATTTTCAGATATTCTATTTCTCAATCTTTTCTTTACTTATTTTGTTACATGTTTACCTGATGTATTGTAATGAAAGATGGTCCTTTGAGAAACCTATCAATTATGTTCCTATCAGTTATGTATGAGTTCTGTTCGATCAGTGAATTTTGTGACTTTTCGATAATATTCAGATTATTTCGAAATGATCAAATAGTGTTTATGTACACTAACTACAACAATTTGGGAATTATCACTTGATATATCACATGCAATATGAATATATTTCCGAAGAGTTGCTACGCAATTGCTAAGGCCGCGGTCAACGAGCACTTTTTCCGGCAATATTCAGTCGGCAATATTCAGCCAAGGCAATTTCTTGCGATATTTGGTCACACGGGCTTTTTATAGAGCTAGCCGAGTTTTAACGCCAATTTTAGCTAATCTTTTAATCAGCGCGGGAGCCAAGCCGTCTCTGAAGAAGCGTCTTTGGAAAAATAGGGATAAATAGGGAGAAAATGGTTTCACAATAGGGTGGTGAATGTTGGAATGGATTCATGTGTATGTAGGCGCTCAGTGGCAACAATAATTTGGGCCAGTTCAGTATCCCCTAAAAAGGTAGACAGCCAACAAAGAAAATAGAGAAACCATCCTATAGTGAAAATAGATTTATACACGAACTCATATAGTGAACTTTTACACTCATGAAATCTTCTTAAGTGTTATTACTCCATCAAAATGTTTTTAAAATGTACAAGACTTCACAATTCGTATTTTATCGGTTCTTGCCACTATGAGGTGTTATTTTAGCTTTTGTATATTGAATTAGAGCGTGCATTAAAAATTAATGTCAAATAATATCCGTTGGTGGAGGGAATTTCCGGAATTTTCAGCCAAGAACACAAACAGTTTTCTCTTGACTTTTTGCCGGCAATTTTAGCCGACTTGAGGCCGGTTTGTTTTTAGCTGGCTGAATATTGCCGGAAAAAAGTGCTCGTGTGACCGCGGCTTAAGTTTCTGCAGAGAGATCCTGCTAGATTATGATGCCGGAATATGTCTGCTATTCTCTTCTATCAACTGTTTGTAATCTTCCGCCTGTTTGACAACACTCACTTTACCCCTTCTCCACACTGATGGTCTCATGAAGCATTTGATCTGGCAGCCCATCACTTCTCTATATCATAGTTTGAATTTGCGCTTTCTACAGCTTCATCGTCATATTTTTTGCTTCTCTAAAAATCTCACTTTAACACTCTGTTGTATGTTTCTTTGGGAAAAGTACTTCACAGAGCATGCACCTTGGAAAGTTGCATTAATCTACCTAGTGTGTTATATTTCATTAAGCATCTACTTAGTTTACTCGTATTAACTTGAGTTTATATTAGTTGTTGTCCATCTAGAGTCTTTAGCGGTATGTAAAGCCATTGACACTTCTTCGCTTTCAGCATGAAGGCTTCATACACACTGAATTGAGCAACAGCGACCTGATAGATAAAATAATTTACATTTTCTTCTAGCAAATATAGTGTCCAAGGCAACATTGTCTCATCATGCTCTCACATTTGGAAGGCATTACCACTACACAGGTAGTTACGTGACTCGCACTGAAGAACAAAGAGAATAGGAAATGGCAGGTACAACATATTCATGAGGACCTAGCTTCAAGTGCATCAACCCACACACACACACACACACACAGGGGGGGGGGGGGGGGGGGGAGAGAGAGAGAGAGAGAGAGAGGGAGAAGAGAGAGAGAAGAGAGAGAGAGAGAGAGGAGAAGAGAGAGAGGAGAAGAGAGAAGAGAGAGAGAGAGAGAGAGTGTGTTTGTCATGAATTTAAACACCAAATCATACTCCTGCGTGACAGGACTGTGTCATTAGGAAGCCGTAAAATAATGCCGATTGTTTATTCAGGAGGAGCGAGTACCTGAATATGTCATACACCTGTGTTTTTCTTCTATTGAACAGTATTTCATTCATTATTATAGTCTAGCAAGTGTGTTAAGTGTGTTTTACGAAATTTCAAATAAGTAAACTGAAAAATAATATTAGAAATAAGATACAAAAGGAAAATTCAATTATTTTATTGTTTTAGTTTATTAATATTTTCTTTATAATATGAGTAAACTATTGATATGGTAAGCAATGCTTTTGTATGTTTATATGTCTTTGTCCGACTGCACGCCTCCTGGCTCCCCCACCTCTCTCTCTCTCTCTCTCTCTCTCCTCCTCTCTCTCTTCACTAAACTATCATTAATCTAAACTAAAGGTAATGCATGTGATGCCAAGAAATATTTATTAGGAAAATGTAATAAGTAGAAGTTGGCAGATTCTATTTCTTTCATGTAATAATAAGAAATAGATGAATCATTTGATAAGTACTTTTGTAATATTGCATATTTGTTTACCTTTATGTATTTTTTGTATTCAGTGTTAATGAGTATACATCATTTTTTTTAATGTATGTAATTGTGTATCATGTTTTGTTTATTAGCCATGATAATCACTTTTTATTCACACAGTAATTTTTGTATGTCATTATATCTATTGCTTAAATCATATCTTTGGTAGTATTATTAAGGGTAATGTGATTAATTATTTATTTTATTTCTCAGGCCTTATTTGTCTGATCTAAATACCCGTCAGGGTGGCATGGTTGGTAGAATCGTAGACTCGCGTGCAGAGTCCCTGCATTCGGTCAGCGGTTCGAGTCCACCAAGTTCGTCCTGGCGTGGTGGCGCTTTGTATAGTCAATAACCTTGTAGTTGTTACTTGCAAAGTGTCTAGATAGGATCAAAGTATCTTATAGTACTGTTCTGATCTAAATCGGCAAGCATGGTTCGCAACAGTCTGTATAGATAGTATGCACGTGACGTCATGATCACGTGACAAGCAATAACAAAGCGACTCTGGCCGTGGGGCTAGCTGAGGAACCCGGGGAAAAAGTTTACTTGCCAGAGTTATTTTTCCCATACCAAATAAGTTTATCAGTATACATAATATAACTGTTATCTCATAAATGTTTCTTCTATAAGATTATCACATAAAACACACTAAAGAAATGCCATTATGAGACTGAAAGAAATATGCATGAACTTAAAATTCACTTTAACTCGTCGCCATTTAACATTTTGTGAGACAACTTACAACATGGAGCATATCAATAGAAGCGGAATCACATTAGCTTTCCATTGATGTATTTCGTATTTTGATATATAATAAGCACCATCCATTAACTAGCGTTAACTAAATAAATAACATAATCAATCGGGGTATAAGAAGGCGCACTGCAACGCGCCTGTACTGTGGTAGTAATGAGCGAGGAGGGCATGTCAGGATAGATACAAGGATAATTTTGTATTCCCTACTTTCTTGCATTTTTCAATGTAACGAAGAATAGATCCAGAGTCCAACATCTGAAGGACATAGTCTGACAGATGAACATCATCAATCACTTTCCCAGCCATCAAAAAAGAGGTTAGTAAGCGGGAGTGTACCGCCTTTACAGGGGAAGGAATGCCCTTTGTTTACATCACCGCACAGCCAGCGTGGTGCTTGGGGGCGGAGCTTCGTGACGTCAGTGCATACTATCTTATCTCCTGTTCGGGCTCCGGCTCGCATATTCCCGTTTCTGGAACAATATGTCGCGTTTACTCTTGAACACGTCAGGTTAGGCTACGGTCAGGTTAGGATAAGTTTCCAGAACTTATTAGGTAACTTTGTGTGCGAGTCACAATGAGGGTATTTTCGAGAAATTCCTATGGTTAGTTTTCTGAGCTACAGCCGTCTTCACTCAGTCACCATATACTTGCATAGAGTTGGGGAATATGCTTCCGGCTCAACTGACCGAGCCTTATAATATATGCATGTATATAGAGTATACATAGTTGTATTACTATAAGGCCAATAAATGTATCAGTATCGGTATCGGTATCTCTCCGTTTTTGCTTACCCCGTGTTCCCTCGGCTCTCCCGCAGGAACCAAGGTGCGGGTGTTCTCCCTGCAGCATGACATTGGCAGCCGCCGCGGGACGACGTTTACATCAGGTTTAACTTGTCGCTCAGTAGGGGTGACGCTTCGAGCCTCACAGAAATTACAGTTTGCACTCGTATATTTCTGACCGCCATAACAAAACTTCAAGTATTCCTTTCCTATGCCACAGCTGACAGATTTGCCAACGCTATTATGTTCTGTAAGTTATAATGCACTTTAGCGGTGAAGGAATGTATGTGTGTATATATAATAATGAAATATTCTTGTACCTTGAAGGTATGAACAAAATGATCACCAGTAAACTTATATATATATATATATATATATATATATATATATATATATATAACGTATATATATACGTATATATATATATACTATATAGATATATATATATATATAGATAATATATATATATATATATATATATATATATATACGTATATATATATATACGTATATATATATATATATATACGTAATATATATATATATATATATATCTATATATATATATATATATATATATATTATATATATATATAGTAGAGCAGATACCAGAAGAATTGTGCACAAAGTGATAGAAGCATGAATTTTCCCAAATTATATCTTTGACCCAAGTGTCATTTTCAGATAGGGAACCACCTTGAGGGTCTCTTCCGGTGACCTTGGGTGACCTTCAAATTCTAGGTCAAGGACAAACATTATTTTAGGGAAAAAAAATGTCTATCATGGCTATTATCTTTATATAACCTTGGTAACATATTAAAAACACACCTAGGCATCTTAAGGTTGTAATTATCCAGGTGGCCTTGAGTGATCTTTAAAGGTCAAGGTCATACTGATATTCAATGTACGTATTAACTGCTTTAGGGAAGGAGTTTTGGCTATACATAATAATATGGAGATAAAATGCAATATTGTATTTGGTGCTCTACAGTGACCTTGAAGGGTAATGTCAACTACTAAGGTCAAGGTCATAGTTTTTTTTATTTCTTATATTTCATATATTATATATTTTTTTTTATTGAAGCCTATAGCGCCAGTAGGCTATTTATCTTATGGAGTGGACGTAATGGTTGGTCCTCCGCCTGTTGGTTGGCGCAGGCTGGATTTTTATAGTGACACCTGTGATGTTATAGGTGAAGGTCCGTTTTCTATGATGGTCTACCCTCAGTTTGTAGGCACACGCTGGTAGTACCTTTTGTCCCTCGCCATACTACCCCTTGCCCTTTAACTATAACATTCAGCTTTCGGGCAGTGGTCAATAGTGGTTGGTGGGCGGGAGAGCCCAACATAGTTTTCATTTCGATTACTGGCTAAAGTCCGGGAGCTGGAATCCTGCACTTCTTTTCCAGGTCATGCGTAAAGGGAAAACTTCGCCTGTACCTAGAGACTCTTCCCAAAATCACCCAAGGGTTTTGCCTTTGATCGGACAAACTATGCTCGATAGCTGTTGGCAGTTCTGATATGGCGTCCCTGGGAAAATGCACCCCTCATGATGGAGTTTACTGAGGAAAGTTCGCTGTCCACAAGACATCTAACAATTTTCTCCCCATTGCAATTGCCCACTCCCATAAACGCTGAAGCTATATTAAAGGGCAAGGTGGAGCTTTTGACAAACAAGATCCTGCGCTTTGAGGTGGCGGGGCCCTAGTAGCCAGGGTTCTGCGAGTTTGAAGAGACACTCTGTCATGAAGCCAGGACACCATGACGAGGGCACAGACACCATGAACTATCCAGGGATGAGTCTGCATTCCTCGGAGTACAAGTCACTCACAGCAGATTTAAAGATAGGGGAACCCCTTTCCAAAAGGGGGCAATGACCTCCGGGTTTTGGACCCAATGAAGTCTGGAGGAACCGGGGGTACTGCAGTTAGAAAAGGTTGAAACGGGGACCAGGAGCAATATAAGCCTTGGGGAAAGGCTTGTTCATGAAAAAAACCTCACAGATTTCATAACAAAGAAAAAACACCTCTTTCGGTACGTACTCCCCCAAAAAAATCACAATCAAAAGGTAAAATTGAACTGGACTCCTAAAAAAATTGACTGCAATTGTTTTCCAATACATATTTCCCTGTCAAAAAAGACGGTGTTGGATCGGTTCTTCACACATGAAAAACAGTGCAGCCCCACCTCACTGCCCAAAGGCAGGCATGCCCCCGACCTGCAAAAAAGGCACTTTTAAATGTTTCAAATGGAAAAGAATACCTCTGACAATGCCCCTGTCGTCGATGTCAAAGTGCGGGATGGCCCAGCAGTGGTACAGATGCCAACATTGGCTAGCAAGCACTTTCCAGGACTATGCGGGAGCATTTTTTGCCCCCCAAATAGCCTCACAGTACGATTTTGCAGCCGAATAGACTTCTTTTGGGGATCAATACCCCAAAAGACCCTAAAAGGTTTTTTACAAGAGAAAACAAGAGGCTGGGCATCCGCGAAGAGTTCACCTTTCAGAAAGGCTCCCAAAAAAGGGGAAACGATTTTCTGCGTGTGGATGAGAACAAAAAAGAAACTCTTCCATTTCTGTCAGAGCAAAATGATACTTGAAAACGTAGAGGGAAAAGAAGTGTATGCCACTCAAGCAGAGTTTTTTTTTGTGCTCAGTAAAAACGGATATCTAGCAGGCAGGGCCCCCATGCCCCATGAAAAGCAGACACCGCTCTTCGTACATGTGGCAGAACATCAAAAAGGGGGTACCAAGGTAGCTATCCGGACAGTGGATACAGATGTAGTGGCCATCGCAGTGCCCATGGGATGTCCTCAAAACCCGGGAGATGTGGGTGGGATTTTGGAAAATGGGTCATTTTCCGGTTTTTTGCTTTCATGAGACGCTCATGCAATGGGGGCCTCAGAGGGTTGCTGTGCTACCTTTCCCTTTTACGCATTAAGGTTTTGGGCACAGTCTCGGCATTCGTGGAAAAGGAAAAAAGACAGCTTGGGATAGTGGACGTCTACCCCAGGTTTTCTGAAGCGTTTCAGGAGCTGGCAACACACAGAAAATCGCTGGAAAGGAGAGTCCCTTTTCGAGGATTTTTCATCCTTTGTATGAAGGAAAGTACCCGCTTGACACAAAGTAGCAAGGAAGGATGTTTCCCCAAAAAAAATAAACTATACAAAGGGAGCTCTACAGGAACAACCAAGCGTGCCAATCTGCAAGGTCAAAATCTGGATAAAACCCTGACTTACGCAGCTGCCAGATACGGGGATTTTTGGTTTGGGGAAAGGGCAAAGGTGGATGGAAGCCACTTTTTCAAGACTTCCCAAGGGAAAACAATTCCGCTATGAAGATTCACTGTAGCTGCAAGACATCCTGCATGGGCAATTAGGTTCCAAAACGGACAAAAATGCACTGCCCTGTTGCATGTTTGGGGGTTTTTATGACAAAGAAAACTTCACTACTGCTTCGGGGGTAAACTTTGGTGTTAGTGTGGGGATGGGGGCAACGGTACACCAGCGTGTCCTACAAAATGGGGTAACCTCATTGAAAAAAGGGCCTTCCCTATAAAATCACAGTGTCACTATAAAATTCAGCCTGCGCCAACCAAAGGCGGAGGGGGCCCAAACCCTTACGTCCCTCCATAAGATAAAAGCCTACTGGCCATAGGCTTCCATGTAAAAATTAAAAAAAAAAACTGTGACCCTTTACCCTTTGTAGTTTAATTAAACCCCTTTAGGGCCCGTAAAGCACCAAAAAAATTTGCATTTTATTCCCTATTTTTAGTATAGCCAAAACTCCCTTCCCCAAAGGTTAATACATACATTGAATATCGTATGACCTTGAACTTTAAAAATCCTCAAGGTCACCTGGTAATTCAACCTTAAAATGCCTAGGGTTTTTCAAAATGTTACCAAAGGTTTTTTAAAAATTTGGATGATAGGCATTTTTTTTCCCCTAAAAAAAGTTCGTCCTTGACCCAGAAATTTTAAGTCACCCAAAGGGCACCCGGGGGAAGGGGCCCTCAGGCGGTTCCCTATCGAAAATGTCACTTGGGTCTAAAATATAATTGGGAAATTTCATGCTTTTTTTCACTTGTGCACAATTCTTCTGGGTTTTGCGCTTAAAGGGTTTTACTAATATATATAATTCATGAAATTTCAGATGCTATAGATGGGAAAAACTTCTTTCGCTATAACAACAACCCCCGGATTTATTGAGAATTACCATCCCGATGTACCGGCAATGGCGGGATTATTGTCATGTCCTCTCCAATGGATGTATACTGTTTTCGTGGACGGCTCACCTTGGCCAGCAGCCCGATTGAAGGTTGATCGCGTCTTTTTCCCCTTAATGGTCCTTTTCATCGGGCAGGACAGGACCACTCTCGGGCAGATTCAACAATTCCGATACAGAAAGGATTGTAACGCAAAATCAATTTGTGGAGCCGTGGCCCTTCCCCCTGCGAATATAGCACTAAACTGTAGTATAATCTGATGGGGGATGTTTTTTCCCTGATAGGATGAAATTGACCCTTTTAATGAACCCAACAGAGCACTCATCTTGATGATATATCCTGAGGAAAAACAATTTTTTTAAAATTTTCCCGAAGCCGAACCCTTGGAGTCCCGGAAAATGTGCCACTTAACTGGTCTAAAAGATGGCCCAAGACAAGAAGATAAACTTGGGAAATCAAATGCACCTTGTGGGAAAAAAATGTCTCGAAAAAAAGTTCGGGGGATTGGCGTGAAAGGACTTGCAGGGGAAGGGGTGTGGCGTCGCCGCTTTAAAAAAGTTTTTCGATTATTCTGGGTCCAGGGCAACCTGACGGACTACAGTGGGAACTGCATAATTATGGGATGGACATCGTCTTGGAATGATACCCAGCAAAAAAAGTACAGCGTGGGTTTTTGAGGAGGTAAAAAACATTCCCCTTTTTCTCCAGGAGCATTAAAGAGTTTTTACTGAACAATGTATGAAATCTTGGGATTTTTCCCGCAAACCTTTCTTCCCGGCTTTTTTTTTCCGTGATATCAATCCCGGGAAAAGCAATGGAGTCCGTTTTCACCGTTTTTAAAGCCACATTGCAACTGTTGAATTTGGGTTCCCTGATAATTTCCCACTCGCCGACACAAAATGGGCCTTTTATCATCACTGTGCAATAAGGGAAAGGGGACAATTAGATTAAACTTGTCGATTCACGGGAAGGCCCGTCGTGCAACGACGGACAGTGCATCGATTTGTTTATCGCTGTGAGCCAAAGGCATTGTAGTATGGACGGACGGGATAAATTTTTCCATTCTTTAGATCCCCCAACGGCTACCGGAAGTTCAAGGCACCAAAAAATTATCAAGATCCCAATGAGCCACTACAGCCATCCATGAAGTTTATATTTCTTCGGTTTTAAGAATCGAGGATGTCTTGCAAGCCATCACTCTGAGTTTATTGTCAACCTAGAGTGGATTGATACAAGGTTAAAATTCCTTAACCTCCGGGAAGACATGCACGCCAACGAACTATCAAACAACGAGGTGAAGAAAATTTGGCACCCCAAAACTAGAATTCCCAAATGTAAAGGATTTGGGGTAATCAAGTCAATAAATGATCATTTTTTTCGTGGACAGGAAAAACTCTTCCCCTCAGAGTGACTTCAACAGCGTAAATATGGGTAATGCAGAAACTCATGTACTGTCTGACTTTGATTCATGTACATTTTTATTGCATGTGTATGGCTAACAAATGAGCGTCTGAAATATTCATAGTTAAATGTAGAATGGTAGCTCTTGTTGTAGGGGCTAGAAATACTCTTTAATTTCATCAACTAATAAGCAAAATCTATAAAGTACGAGTTAATTATCAATATTTCAGATGCCGTGTACCTGGGTGTGGCAGCCAGAGTGATCAAAAAACACCATTTTAGCGGCAGTTTCGTGTGTGCCTTCGACGTATTCTACTACCCTTTTGATGAGTGCAGCGGTGTAGCGTCTGGTGCAGTATCGTCCATAAGCAAAAACTCGTCTCTCTGACGGAAAATCGAACAAAGGTCGAGTTTTTGGAAGACTCTGATCTCTCCACATACATCATTAGTGACTTCTTTGTCAAGGAGGTGGATACTGTGTCTCGGGAGAGTCTTATAGAGGTAAGTCAAGACACACACAACACACATATATATATATATAATATATATATATATATAATATATATATATATATTATATATATATTAATATATAATATATAATATATACTAGCCGCAAAGCCGCCCTCCAGGCGGATTTTTTGGCTAGCTCCCGCGGAGGGCTATTTTGGGGGGTTCGGCCCATCAAAACAGACGCTCCAGATAGCCCCTTTTAGCTTTTCCCGAAATCATGATTGTATGTATTAACGCCAACCATTCCCATCACCCCCAACCCATTCACCACCCATTACCCATCATCCCCCCCCATTCACTCACCCATTCCCATCCCCCCCCCATTCACCCCCCTTACCCATCCCCCACAACCCCTTCACTCACCATTTTCCTCACCCCCCATCTATTCCCCCACCCCCCCCCCCCACCCATTCACTCACCCATCACCCCCACCCATTACCCATCCCCCCCATTTTTTACTCACCCATTACCATACCCCTACATCAAGGGTTTCCCCAAACTCGCAACCCCCTTTTTTTTCACAATTTTCGCAATAGGCTGCTAAAAAAAAAAAAAAAAAAAAAGTGATCGGTCATTCATAAGTGGGGTTTTTAAAATTCCCATGGTCGACTGGGGTTTCCCAAAAATTTCCTATGAGGGGGTTGGGGCACGGGGGCGGGCCCTATGCGGACGACAGACAGACAACAGACAGACACACACACACTTATATTATTTTTAAAAATATATAATATATATATAATATAATAAATATATATATATATTAATATATATATAAAGAGAGAAGAGAGAGAGAGAGAGAAGGAGAGGAGGGGGAAAAAGAGGGGAGAGAGAGAGAGAGAGAGAGGGGAAGAGGGAGAGAGGAGAGGAGGGGAGAGAGAGAGAGAAGAGGAGAGAGAGAAGAGAGAGAGGGGGAGGTCAACATCTTGAGGGGGCGGGAAAAAATTAAATGGCACGCAAGGCAAAGTAAGCATGTGGATATGCTTTAGCTCTACACATCTATAGCAGACGAGCGGGACACACCTCACGGATAGGTCCGTTCTTTTTTGTGAAGAGGTGGAAATGTTTGATCCACGAGGTCGATGGAGACCGATCCTATAGAGGAGATTAGGCGTGAGTTTGAATTCCCCTTTCCCGCAAACCCAGTGACAAAGTGGGACAATGGATTTAAATTTAATTACCATTTTCTATAACGCAGGGAAACGGGACCAAGGGTAAGCGAACTAAAAGCCCCCTCACACCGAACTCGTTTCACTACGTTCTGAAAAATTTAGCCGAAAAGGGCTTAAACTGTGTGCAAAAGGGGGTGGGGTTACAAAGAAATTTTTACGGTCTGTTTTTTAAAAGCTTCAGGGCGATCGGACGGGTTTGACGGGGGAAAGGGCCCAGAGCTTTTACCTGCCAAAATTTTTGGGAAAAAATCCGTCCTGCATTTAGACGGATGGCAACGTACTTAAAAAGATGGGGTACTAGAAAAGGGAAATTGCCGTACTGGAAGTACTAGGGACGGGTATGACGGGGGGAGTAGGGGGTAATTGGATATGATATAAATGGCCGTTTTTACTGGTTCTCATTGGTTTTCTGTTTTTGACTTAAGTTTTTTAAAAAATATGCCCAGAACATGGAAAACCTTGCAGCTCTTAATATGTTGAATGTTGGGTTTTATTGAATTTTTGTTGGAAACAGACAAGAAAATAAGAGATGGTAGAGCAAAGAGAAGAAGAAGAACCAGAACGTTGGGTAGGAATTGGTTTAAAACGGAGGGGAAGATTAGCCATAGGACATTATCATCAGCGGATGGAGGATAAAAATAAGATTTTCATCCTATCTGGGACACTTTTGCAAGTACCAACTACAAGGTTTTTGACTATACAAAGCGCGCCACGTCAGCATGAACTAGGCGGACTCGAACCGCTGCCGAATGCACAGGGACGCTGCACATTGCGAACTCACTCTTACCAACCTTTCCCAACCCTGACGGGCTGCTGATGGAGGGAGTCCGCTTGGATGATCAAGAGTCCCTTCTACAACTTTTTGAGAATCACCCCACCCATGTTTGACGAACTTCTTAAAACGCATGACCCCTTTTATAGAAAAAGAAGACCCAACTACAAAAAGGCTCGGGAAACCCAGGGATGAAGCTTGCCACCCACACTGCGTCATCGGGCAACAGGAGATTCCTATGCCCCCTTTAATATGATTTCCGGGTAGCCAGAAACACAATCAGCTTATTAGTGAGAGAAGTCTGTGATGCCCCTGGTGATGGAGCTCAAGAATGAAGTCACACCTGCCCCGTTGACAGAGACGCATGGGAACCAATTGCAGAAGATTTCATGATGCGATGGAAAATGTCCTTTCATGCCTGTGCTGCTCTAGATGGGAAACATGTTGCTATCCGAAAGCCTAAAAGACTGGAACCATGTATCACAACTACCAAAAGGGTTTCATTTAAAAATCCTAATGGCCCTTGTAGACGCAGATTAAAGTTCATGTGGATAGATGTTGTTGGTTTTGGGAAACCAGTCTGATGCCCAGATCTACAACCAGTCAGAACTGAAAGAATGCTTAGAAGATGGCTCCATTGATTCCCTCCTCCTTCACCCCTTTCCAAATTATGTCCAGGACTTTCCCTATTTCTTGCTGAGAGTGACGCCTTTGGCCTTCCCCCCAAACCTCATGAACCCAACTAGGCCGTCTCCGCAGAGAAGAATGTTTCCCAAACTACGGATCTCAGAGCCGGGGACGTGTGGTCAAAAAATGCCGGCCTTTATGGCCCAAAGAGGGAGACCCCCTTTGAAAACAATGCAGAGATCCAGTGCAAGCCATCGTTGATGCTTGTTGTGGCCTTCACAATTATCTGTCTCCAAAACCCAGCCATTCGAACATTCAAGGGAGCTGAAGAGGTGCACACCAACTATCCCTGGTCCCCGGGAGACAAGTTTTTTCTCCCAGATTTTGAGGGGCCATAGGGAGGAAACAGAGAAACTTTTTTGGCCAAAGACAAAGGGACTTTTTGAGAATTATTTCAACACCCCCAGCGGTGTGTGCCATGGCGGGACAGGATGATTATTAAAAGTGTGTATATGATTGGAGGACATGCTTGAGGGTTTAAATTTTTGTTTGTTTTGTTTTCTGGTTTTTAAGGGATCATTGAAAAAACAGTCCCTTTTAAAACTGAGACTGCTATTTTCTGTTCCGGGATGTTTTTTGTGCTTCCGAAGCACCTTCCAAAATTTGATAAAAAATGGATAGAAAATGGTTTATTATGATTACAAAGACCGAATAAAGATTTTTTCACATGCCAAAAAAGCAACGAAAAATGGGGATTTTGTTATTTTTTAAGAGGGAAATAAAAAATCACTATTAATTTTAAAATATTTTTTTTCATGCTGTACTTCCGCTTTTTAACAATGAAGAGAATACAAAATAACATCAAGTATCAAATGGAAATCATACAAACATAAAGCATGTCACCCTATGCATGTCGCATTTAAAAATAAAAAACACAAATTAAACATTACCGCACAACTGAAAAATTGTAAAAGTCTCAAGCTGTTCAACCCCAAATTTTCCAAAAAAGTAAGTACTAGTCACAAACAACTATTCCGCCTTTAGTCTCTTTTTCATAGGGGGGTCCTCTGTTTAAACATCTGTGCGACCGGGGATCTAGTGAGGGGTCTCCCTAACGAGCTAAGCCCAGAGGGGAGCTGGGGTCGGTGAGTGGATTTGGGGGAGGCGTTGAGATCATAGGGGTGAATGTGGGGGGTGGTAGAGGGGGGTCTTTGGTGCTTGCCCTGTGGTCGCTGTTGGGGGCCCCGGGAGGTTTGCTGCGTGGCTGGAAAAAGTTCGTGGTGCGGGTGCTCGGGAATTGTGGACTGTTTTTGTGGGGCTGGGGAACTGTTGATTCACCCTCAGGCTTTGGCCCCCCACACTCACTGGGGTTTTGCACGGTTATGCCACATAGAGGAGGGGTGCCCAACAAGCTGAGGACGTAAAAGGTTCAGCTGTACTGTACTCTGTTGACCCCTCTTCAGCTCATTATCTCTGTCTTTATACATCAGCACAGACTTCATGATGTCTCTATGCATCTTTCCCACAAGTTAGGGTGGATTTCGTAGACAGACTCTCTAATGTAATCAAAAGAAGACCTCCTTCATCCGGTCTTTGTTCGGTCTGACCCTCTGATGCATGAGACGATTCTGCATCTCCATGAATTGGTCCATCTTGTCGCTGTGGGTGAGCTGAAGAGGTCACTTGGTTTGGATGTGGGGGGACCTGGAGGTGGTGGTGGAAGCTGTTGTGGTGCTCGGGCTCAGCAGTTGTTGGTTGTCAGACTCTGACTTGTCATCTGTCCCGAGGGAGAGGTGACGTCTTCTTCTTTATGGAGTCGGGAGTTGTAGCTGTAGCTGTTGGTGGAAGTACTTGGACTTGAGCTGCAACAATAAGAATAAATCGTAAGTATAGCATGATTAATACATGCTGCTAATACAGTTATAAAATTTAGTACATGGTATCTTACTACAAGCTGCTATCTGAACAAAAATAATGTACGGTACAGAACATGTTACATAAAATTTTGAGGATGTACTTACACTCACAAGTGTCCTTTTCTTCACTTCATACGTGAATGAGGCCAGAAAGGAGAAGTTATTCAGCACCCACTGGTCTCTATCGGTGTGTTCAGGAGCACATCACCAGACTTTTTCTGCTTCAGCTTGGTGTAGCGGGTCCTCAGGCTGTTGTACCAGATCCTCAGCTCATCAACACTCACACCCATCACTTCTGCTTGCTTCTGCCACAGGAAGGTCTTTTTCTTGGTGTCCTTATAGCCCTCCAGCTTCTTGTTGTAGAGGACTTCATGGGTCTTGAGCCATTCAACACTGGCTTCTTGTTGATCTATGGTAAGATGGGTGTGTGTCTTGGTTTTCTTCTTCTTGGGCTTCTGATTCTGTCCTCCATCTTCCTCCGACATCTGACTTTCTGTCTTTGAGGCAGAGTCATCAGAGGGTGCAGGGGATAAAACACCCTCATTCTGTTTACTTCCAGACTTAGGGACAGGCTCAGTAACTTGGGGGTGATCTGGTCGGGCTTCAGTTGAGCAGGAGCTTGGGGATCTTTTGATAGTGGCTGCTTTAACACGCCCCGTCTGTCTGGCTCCTCTCTTCCTTGGAGGCATGATGATCACAAGGATGCAATGGTCACGATGCTTGTCACAACTGGTGTGGACTTGATCTTTACAGCTTGAAGCGGCGAACGAGAATGAGGACTGGCAGAAACGTGCTGGGTTTTTATAGCCGTCAGGCCAGGACGTGATTACAATTACGTTTTGAACGCACTAGGGACGAGATGAGGACGTGGTCAGAACAAGTTAAACTGTCTGTGAACGATGTGATCGAGTTATAAACTAGTTAGAACGGATTTCGACGTATAAGGAACGAAGTAGAACTAGTTACGAACCGGTTTTAATTGACTACAGACGGGCTTGGACTGCTTGGAAACGGTGTCCCCATGAGGTGAACGGGCAATTTTACCCGATCTGAACTTGATATAAGCGGACTGCAGACGGGATAAAGACGAGATGGACGTATCGAGAATTGTTTATGAACTTACTAGGGTCACATTATAGACGTTGTCCGGCCAAAGCTATACGTTCTAGCCAGACCACAACCCGTTTTACGATTTTTATTGGACGGGTTCGGACGTTTTGAGAACTAGTTTGGTGTGACTGAAGCATAAGCGGCTCTTACGGCCCCCATGGCCATCAGGGTGCCCCCAAGAGCGCTTGATATTACAATTATAAAAGTATTATCTTATGTTTTGAAATTATTATTATAAAAGTATTATGTTATGTCGGTGGTAATCGTACAAACACACAATATTATGTCAATGGCAAAATTAATACTACAGATTAAATTTAATTCCCGCCTCCACCTTCAGAGTTGATGTCACGTTTATGTTCGTTCATGCATGCACACTGGAACTGACGGTCACTGAACGATTCAAGGGAACAGTCAATCAGTTATTAATCTTGTTCTATCAACAACTTTATGAAACTTCCCCAGATACGCGGTTTTAATATTTTGGAGCACAACCAATGCCGGCTGCTGGTTCATTGTGTTACTGTTCAGGACACAATGTTCAGTATGTCACTTAGTGTTGTATCATTTTGAACATTGAGGAGCAAATGACCTCCAGACCATTCCAGAGAATTTACTACCTTTTAATAAAAAAACAAAAAACATAGCAGGGTAAAAAATATGCTAAGCTGACATTAGTATGATGTACCCAATTCAGATACAAGTAATATAATTGCTAAAAAAGATGTGTAAGATTTGCAGTATGTGAATGATCGTACATTGATCGTAGTTAATGGTATTGATGATTGGGGGGCCCATGTGTTGGGGGGCCCACAAAAAAACTAATTCCGTTTAGGACCCCATAAAATGCCGGCTTTGCGCATGCGTGTCCGATATTTAAATATCGGTGTTTTAAATCATGGCTCCAAATGTTCCAGAATAATGTATTATGTTCGAACATTTTGTATATTTTACTTTCTTTACACTTGCCTTTATATTATTATATATGAGACGAACTAAATATTTAAATCCATATTTTGCATTGGTGCATAGAGAGAGTGACATTTTTCTGACGTAAATTAATTTTGATATGCACAAACGCCTTTTGGTTGTGCTCAAATAATATGAACACTTAATTTTCTTCTTCAGGTTGGCTACACCCTCACCAGACACTCAACGCTCATTTTGCTTTCCATCTACTTGCCATCTGTCCTACTGATCACCATCGGTTACTCCACTCTTTATGTCAGTGTCCAGATGCTGCAGGTGAGACAAAGTGAAATATTGCCGATGAGATATACATTATATCATAGACCACTATATCTCTGGACTGTTTACGCGCCAGTGTTTTGAAATCGCCAGGCTGCATAGGGGCCCCACTGGTGGGGGGATAGAAGGCTGGTTTTAGGAGTGGTGTGGAAGTGGGAGTTGTAATGGGTTGTTGTGGAGTGTGGTTGTGCATGTGGTAGGGAGTGATAGTTAAGGTAACAGGTGTTATGGGTTATGGGTTATGAGTGGGTTATTATGAGTGGGTTATGAGTAGCTATGATTTGTTGTGAGTGGGTTATGAGTGGGTTAAGAGGTTTTATGAGTTATTAATGAGTAGGTTATTAGGTGTTGTGACTTGTGAGTTGGTTGTGAGGTGAGTGAAATCCGAGACGCATCATAAACTTCACCTCATATGGTTTTAATCACACACACACACACACACACACGTAACATTCACCACCACTGTTACATAACCTAAAATTACGTGCCCAGTTTCGCGAAGCCACGAAATTCAACCTCGGCCACTAACCCCCCTCCTCCTACAACCCCTCCTTCACCTCACCGTAACCTCATTTCACACCCTTTCAACCCCCTACACTCATCTCCACTAACCTCAACATCTCCATAACAGCCTCTTCTTTACTTCCTATATACTCCTATCATCTCCACTCATCTCCTATAGTTTCTTCTTTCACTTCTATGTAAACTACGTCACTATCAGCGACTTTCTATTAGGAACTGAAAACCATACGAAATTCGCTTCAATATCCTTCCTGGTTACCGAGTGAACAGTGAAGTTGAAAACAGGCGCTCCGACTTTGGGGCCCTTGTGCAACAGGCCGATATTCCGTGCGCAGTCCAGATTTACAGTGGTCTATGATTATATGTATGTTCATGTGCCATGCCATTCATTCAAAACCTCGAAAACATGATTACGAATTCGACGAAAAATCTTGAAAATATAACTAAACATAATATTGACAATCATTTCTTAAACTTCGTTAATAACCCAACCCCATTTGCAGCAAAAAAATATTTCATATGGTAGATCTAGATTTTACTGAAGAATTTTTTTTTTCTTCCGATACACCATATTGTGCAGTCATGTTTGTGCAATATTGTTTATCAGAATGGAATGCCTCGAAGGCAACAGGAAACAACTCGTTTTTACTGTTTGGATGCATGAAGTGTCTATAGTCTATTTTAATTAATATGGTCAAATTGCACTAAGGAGGCCACGCCCCCTTGTACCTGATAGGCTGAACGCAACGCAACGTATACAAAGTTGTGAATGGAAACCAAAAGTAGTGTAGTTTTAAGTTGGTCAAAGTGCACTGAGGAGGCCATGCCCCGAAATTGAGAATGAGTTGCATTGAATACATCCGATCGTGTTATTTGATAGTACTATGTAAATAAATAAAAAGCATTATAATATAGATATTTGACAATATAAAACCTATACTTTATCGCGATATACTGATAAATCACATGTGATACCCGTCGAAGTCAACGCCGGCAGATATTGAAAATATTGCATTTGGAATTTACCTTTATTCTCAGTATTTCCTATATTATTCATTCAGGAAAGTGAAGCGAAATCAAGAAAACAATATTTTATAATGTCACATGATACAGGGATACATTAATACTTCCTCTACATTGTTTTTTTGACACTTTTAACGCAGCAGAAAGGGAGGTTGCACGCTCCACAGAACAGTGAAGTGTGGACACCCGGTGTCTGCCAGCTCTGCAGACGACGCTTGGCGACTCCCCAAATACTTTTGAATTTACCAATGCTCTTACCTGCTACTAGGCTGCTAGACAGTGTCTGTTGTAATCTCCTATTTTCCTTGAGGCAAGTGTTAAAACTATTTAATTGTACTGTAATAACTGTAATAACTGCAACATACAAGTTAGCATATGTCTATTATATGAGGTGAATGAGATAAACGTTGCTGTTATTTATACTTTTCTTCTTTCATAGAGATCGCTTAAATATATCATGACAGAAAACATTAAAGAGCTAGAGTACCTTAATATATAGAGTAGTGCCAACTCGATTTGTGAGCGCCATCTTAGCGCCAGGGCCTCTTCGTTCACTCTAGACTCGGGGAAGTTCTCAAGGATTACCCCCCAGTATATCATGGTATACATGTATAAAGGATTACTGTTACTTCGGAAATGCTTGTTCTATAAGATTATTAAATAAAACATAGTAAAACACATTAAATAAAGGTCATTATGAGACTCTGAAGAAATATGATGAACTTAGCATTCACTTAAAACTCTTCGTCATGTAAAACTTTGTGGGACAGCTTATAAGATGGCAGATATCAATAGAAGCAGAAGTTTATTAGCTTTCCATTGCTATATTTCGTTTTCTGATAAATGCAGTAGTAGCATGTATAAATTAGCGTTAACTAAATAAATCACATCGGCGTCGACCGCTCTCTCTCTCTCTCTCCGTGAAAGAGAGATATGAGAGAGTAACCAAAAAAACTTTTCTAATTCTCTCTTAAATTATTATATATATATATATTATATATATATATATAAAATATATATAATATATAATAGAAAGAGAGAGAGAAAAAGAGAGAGAGAGAAGAGAGAGGAAAATTTTGAAAAAGGTTTTGGTTACTCTTCACTCATACTCTTTCACTTATCTCTCTCTCCGTGAAAGAGAGAGAGAGAGAGATAAGTGAAAGATATATGAGTGAAAGAGATATGGAGTAATCAAAAAACCTTTTCAAATTCTCTCTCTCTCTTCTCGCTCTCTCTCTCTCTCTCAAATAAAATAAATAAATAAATAAATAAATAAATAAATAAAATAAATAAATACAAATAGCCATGACTAAATAAATAAATAAATAAATATAAATAGCCATGACTAAATAAATAAATAAATAAATATAAATATATAAAATATATAATATATATATATATATATATATAATTTTATATATATATATAAGAGGGGAGAGAGAGAGAGAGAAAAGGGGAGAGAGAGAGTGAAGAGGGGGAGAGAAGAGGGGAAGAAGAAGAGAGGGGAAAGAGAGTATATACGGGCGGGGAGTTTTTCTCTGAGACAGATCTCGTTAAAAGTGATAGCTAGTTCAGGTTTTTTATCTTCTTAAAGATTTTTTCTCTTTGTTTAAGAGTGTCTTATTTCTTTTGTAGCCTAATCATTTTTATGATTTCGCCGTTAGTTGTCATTTGCTGTATCGTGATTTCGGGTCTAAGAACCCTTCTTCAGCAGCATATGGAAGATGTTTTTCCCCTCAAGAGTTGAGGTGAGCAGGGATTAATTAAGATGCGAGGTTGTTGTTGTTTGTTATCGGGCCTCCAGCAGGGAGGACCACGGGCTAGCTTGAGCCCGTCAGGAGAGATGCTTTGATGTGCAGAGGTGGAGTGGGGTTGATCGGTGGCAGCCTAGTGCGGCAGGCGGGGGGCCCGCTAGGCTGCGGCAAAAAGCGGGAGGCGAGGGGCATGGCCACACTCGCCGTTCCCGGAAGAGAGGAGAGTGCCCGTGCTGCTGGCGTGCGGCACGAGGTCTGGCTTGTCCAATCCTGACGAGGAGGCGGGGCACTCAGCAGGTTTACACTCTCCGTGTGGGGGGGGCGCAGCAGGCTGCTACGCGTCGGGATGAGGGGGAAGAGGGGCCCATGAGGGGTGCCCGGGCCCCGGGGTGCCATGGGGGTTGGCTTGTTATCCCAGCCAGGAGCTCCGGTAGGGGTGACTGCGGCTCCAACTCTGGATGCGAGGTTGTTGTGTTGTTTGTCTATGGGGGCCTCCAGCAGGGAGGACCACGGGTAGCTTGAGCCGTCAGAGAGATGCTTTGATGTCGCAGAGGTGGAGTGCGTTGATCGGTGGCAGCCTAGTGCGGCAGCGCGGCGGCGCTAGGCTGCGGGCAAAAAGAGGGGAGGCGAGGGCATGGCCCACATTTCGCCTTTCCCCGGAAGAGAGGAGAGTGTCCGTGCTGCTGGCGTGCGGCACGAGGTCTGGCTTGTCCATCCTGACGAGGAGTGCGGGGCACTCAGCAAGATAAAATTTCCCCGTGTGTGGGGGGGGGGGGGGGGGGGCGCAGCAGGCTGCTACCACTGATCTATATAACATGGATGGGCGGAAAGCCTGGCGCAGCACTGGTTCCAACGTCCGCCATTTGTCCGTAACCAAAACAAAGCCTTGTTTGTGGCTCGCGTTGCTGTCTATCTGGTGTTATCGCCTCGTCATGCCAAGTTGTGCTTGCTGTCTGGCTGTGTTTTCACCTCGTCATGCCAAGCTGTGCTGTTATGTCCTGTACAAACAGACCAGGACCTGGAAGTGGCAAATCTTTCCACCTGTGAGTAACACCACACACACACACACGCCACCCACCAACCACCCACACACACACCACACACACACACCACACGCACCACCAACACACACACACGCACGATCCACCACACACCCACGCACCCACACCAACACACACCCAGAACCCACACCCACACCACACACACACCCACTCCCCACCCAGCCCATCCACTCTTAATCCATCTACCCACTCCAGTCATCCACCTACTAGTTAAAAAAAAATATAGGTGGATTTTGGGATACTTTGTTTATATAGGTAGATATAGATATAAGTATATTTTTTTATATTTGTTTAAAAATTTGTGGGGAACGGAAGCAGGACCTGAGTGCGGTTATGATACAAATGGGCATATAATGGAGATAGCTTATTTTGCGAAGAAAAAAAAAGGAAAAAAAGTATACCTTGTGGTTAAAGTTAGGTTAGGTTTCATTACAAAACCCAAAGGTTAGGTTAGGTTCATTAAAAACCCTTTAAGGTTAGGTAGGTTTCATTAAAACCATAAGGTTAGGTTAGGTTCATTAATATTATTTTTTTTTGGAGGGGGGGGGGGGGGTTGGCGCAAAATAAAACTATCTCCATTGCAACAAGCACCTTTGTAGGCCAAGAAAAAATAGTTGATGTCTCTTAAAACGACCCCGAAACTCGTCCATTATTACCAAAGTTGTTTCGTTTGTCTAAATGAAAACCATAGTCGTTTCGTTTACACTCAGCTCAGAGTTTAACTTGATACTAGAGTTACGAAACGACACCAGGTATGTAAGAAAATATCAAAATCAGTGTACGAAACTAACTACTTTCAATTCAATATACCTAATTAGGAAAGGGTTTTTGATTTGGCCAAAGGTTTTTTGATTAATTTAAACTTCCTGTAATCCCCGAGAGTAGCTTCTATGGACCACTGTGGCTCGCGCCGTACCGTGGCGGCGGCGGTACGGGGCTAGCGCGTTATAGTGGACGAGAACTGCGCGTTCGCTCATTAGGTTTAGACACGCACACCTCGGTGGTTCGCTCATTAGGTCTGTACCCCTGCACTCTTAGCCTCTCGCTTTACCACATACACACACCTGTCACTACACACTTGTACGGCCTCGCAACACAAACCTGTCACTACACACCTGTACGGCCTCGCAAGACACCTGTCACTACACACCTGTACGGCCTCGCAACAACCTGTCACTACACACCTGTACGGCCTCGCAGCACACCTGTCACTATACACCCCCCGTACGGCCTCGCAAGGCACCTGTCACTACCCCACCTGTACGGCCTCGCAAACACACCTGTCACTACACACCTGTACGGCCTCGCAAGACACCTGTCACTACACACCTGTACGGCCTCGCAACACACCTGTTGTCTGTGTATCACCGTAAATAAATGACTTGGAAGGTTCGACGATGCACTAGGTTGGAAGTTTAGTAATAGTAGTAGTAGGTGTTAATAGTAGTTGTAGGTGGTAATAGTAGTAGTAGGTGGTAATAGTAGTAGTAGTAGTAGGTGTTAATAGTAGTAGTAGGTGGTAATATAGGCTATCACATGCCAGCAGCCAAACCCACCAGCCACTGCCTGGCCGGCCCATGTATTTGTTTTGGTTATTTCAAGATGGCGGCTGGTGACTTCAGTATCTCGGCCACAGCTAGCCCAGATCCGCGATCCATGTTATATAGATCAGTGGCTGCTACGCGTCGGGGATGAGGGGGAAGAGTGGCCATGAGGGGGCTGCCCGGCCCGCTGCCATGGGGGTTGGCTTGTTATCCCAGCCAGGAGCTCCGGTAGGCGGTGACTGCTGGCTCCAACTCTGGATGCGAGGTTGTTGTTGTTTTCTATTGTGCTCCCTTTTCAGGGGGAGCACACGGGCTAACTAAGAGCCCGTCGGGGGGTTGACTGCTGCAAGGCCTAATTTATTTAAGGTGGAGGGTATCTGCTACAAAGATTTGCGAGCATTTGAGTTGAGGCAGAGGCTATCGCTAGTGCCGCTGCTTCGTTGTCTGTGTCCGGGATCCAGGCCACTTGGTGGCGGAGGGCCTGGGTCACTGGGCATCGGAGGATGTAATGGTGGAGGGGATCATCCTCGATTTCGAAGCAGTGCGGGCATTGGTCCGGGGCAGTCTGCAGGATCTGTGAGGCACATCGGTAGCCAAGGCGGAGTCGGATTAGGCGGGACACCACCCTTGGAGGTAAACCTGGTGGAAGGGTGAGGGGTTCTCGTCGGGTTGCTGTGGCGTACCACGTCACCGACCTTGACCCCTCCTCCATTGCTTCCTCGAAGAGGCAGCGGGTGGCTCTCAGTGCCCCCTCTGTCCACTGCGGCCTTGTTTGGAAGAGGCGCTGCGGAGAAATGAGAAGGTGACTTCCCTCTTTTCTCCAGCAAGTCCAGCCGCAGTGTCTGCCTTCTCATTCCCGGGGACACCAACGTGTCCCGGGACCCAATATAGGTGAGTATTGGTGCCGTCACGGTAGAGGGGGCCAACTGGTAGTGGATGGCAGATAGAAGTTCAAAGTTGTCTTTGGGAGTGGAGTTGAGAGCGTGAAGCGCAGCGAGGCAATCCGGAAGAGGTGGATGGTGTTGTGACGGGCCCCGGATGCGTGCTTTAGGGCCAGTAGCAGTGCCGCTAGTTCCGCCTGAAAGGCCTGGTGTAGGTTGAGAGTCTGTGGGCTCGATGTAGGCCCCACACACAAATGCCGCGCCCGCCGCGCCATTTGCCCCGACTGAGCCATCGGTGTA
This sequence comes from Chionoecetes opilio, assembly GCA_016584305.1. Taxonomy (NCBI): domain Eukaryota; kingdom Metazoa; phylum Arthropoda; class Malacostraca; order Decapoda; family Majidae; genus Chionoecetes; species Chionoecetes opilio. The sequence continues at coordinate 68,166 of JACEEZ010019267.1, read as the reverse complement.
GTGATGGCTGTCAAATGGGCCATAGCATGAGGCTATAAGGGAAAGGGCCCCCTCCTGCTGGAGATGGGTGGGTAGGAGGCCCCTGGGTCTCACTCGCGGGGGAAGGTGGTGATGGTAAAGAGCGGTGGGGCCCAAGGTGCCAACGGGAGGTGGTCTGGGAGGGGTAGGTCGGGGTCGCAGCTACGGCCCTGGCCACGTCCAGGGTCCTGGCGGAATCCGTACTGCGTGTACCCAGTCCTTGTCGGGCCAGCTGCTGGGGGGCGCTGAAAGGCGTGGCAGTACTGTCTGGTTAGTGGAGCTAGGCCAACGACGCATGTACGCCACCATGGCGATCGACGTCCGAGCCAGAATGCGGTGTGGATGGGGGGGCAGGCCCGCACTCCTCCCTCATCGTGGCCACGGATTTCCACGGTGGTGCGCCTAGGATGGCTCTTAAGGCCCCGTTCTGGACTCTTCAAGGATTGAAAATGACTTTTGGCGATGCCCGGGAGGCGGGGGGCACAGTAGTCCAGGACGGAGCGAATCGCTGCGGTGTAAAACATTCTTTTAACCTTTTGGGTGGCCCCGGTGCCCCACCCAGACAGGCACCGCAGTACTCGAACCCGCGCCGCAGTTCGGTTCTCGTAGGTGGCGTACCTGGGGTGGGAATGAGAGGTTGGTATAAAAACCAAACGCCAGGTACTGGTGAGTGGTGACGTGCCGGAGGGGATTCCCTCAATCTGAAGGGGCTGCGGAAGGGGAGGGAGGCCGAAGGTCATGTAGCTGGACTTATCTGGGTTGATCTTAAGGCCCAGAGAAGTGCCCGCGACGCTGCAGTTGGCCAAGGCAAGTGGGGCGCGGGCCTGGTGGCTGTGTTTTGGGATGTATAGGGGGAGATCGTCGGCGTAGCAGAGGAGGGGACCCTGGGCCGTATGAGTCTTCGAGGAGTTCTCCATTAGCATGTTAAAGAGGAAGGGGCTTAAACAGCTGCCTTGCGGGGTGCCGAGAGTGTGGGCGTGCGCGGTGGAGAGGGCTCCCCTGGGAAGCGCACTCGAGCGCTGCGCCCTGATTAGGAATCCTGCTATCCACTGCAGGAGGCGGCCCCGATTCTCTCTCCGTAAGGCCCGAGTATTGCAGATGGGGTTGCCAGCTCAAAGGCCTTCTCGAGGTCGAGGAACACTACCAGACCCGAGCGTGAGCGGAGCTCCCCAAGGGGGAGTCATGAGAAAAGGTGGTGGCATTCTGCGGGGGCTGGAAGGCGAACAGAAGGTGGTGGAGTTCACCTATCTGCCAACGGAGGCGTGCAAGGACCAGCCTTCCATTACTTTCCCTGGGCAGCTGAGAAGAGAGAGGGACGCAAAGGCACCGGGTTCTTTGGGCTTTGGAATGGGTATGATCGTTGCGATCTTCCATATACCGGTGGGGTTCCTGCCTCCAGCGACGGTTGTAGGTCGCAAGCAGCTCATCCATGCCTCGAGCCCCAAGGTGTGATATCATGGAATAGCTTACTTTGTCGATGCCCGGGGGATGTGTCAGGTCCGCAGCGAAGGGCGACCGTCAGCTCCGTGGTTTTAAGGGGGCATCAGTGGCCGCTTCCATGGAAAGGGGTTCAGTGATGGCCGAGACCTTGTGATCTGTAGGTCTTCCTGTATCCTCCGTGTGGCGTGGGGGAGGAACGCGGGAGAGGTGCGCTCAGAGAAAAGTCCGCTAATCTCTCTGCCTCTTCCGATGGTGCCGGGGTGTAGGCGGAGGGGGAGGACGAGGGCCATACATGGCTTCACTCGGCGCACATGTCTCCTAAGCGGGTGTGGCTGCCCATTGACCTGCACCACGAAAGCCACTCTTCCTCCTGGAGGCGTCGTTTCTCCGATTGGGCGTGACGGGCCACGCATCTCAGGTAGCAGCGGGAGGACGGGGTGGGGTTTTTCGTGGGCCTTCCGCGCCGCATTCACCGTCTATTCAGCTCACTCCCCTGGGGCCGTAAATCCCGGCGTGTTTTTACGTGCAGGAATGTTCTTTGGTGAGAGGGATTGCCTGGTGGGGGGCACGGGAGTATAGTCTCACTTAGGAGGGTCGCACGGTCGTCCAGTGGGATGTCAGGTCCGCTTCCTGGAAAAGAGCCTCGGAAAGGGCGCCTTGAAGAGGCCCCAATCCGCTCGACGCATGTTAAAGCGTTGTGGTCGCCGTGGTGGTGGGGCGAGGCGGACCGTCATGTCCAGGAGGACTCCGAAGTGGTCGCTTGTGAGGGTGGGGTGAAGCGACCAGGTCGGAGTCGGGGCGATGGTAGAGGAGGCGAACGCCAGGTCGAGCCTCCCCACCTGGACGTGTTGCGAGGTGAAGCGCTCGCTATTTATAGCCGGTCTGCCTGCCACGCAGCCTATTAGCGGCATCGGTGATTGGTAGATAGCTTTTGCTTCTCGTCATTTGGGGTGGGAGACGCTGATTGGTTGTTTGGTCTTTGCTTGGCTTTTCTGTGAGTAGGCTGTTATTTGCTTTTGTTCTTTTCATGCTGGGTAGAGCTTGTAGGTCGTTTGCCTGTACGTTAAGCTTGGGATTGATCTCTTTTATGTACGCATCTTAATCATGCTCACCTCAACTCCTGAGGAGAAAACATCTTCCATATGCTGCTGAAGAAGGGTTCTTAGATCCGAAATCGCGATACAGCAAACATGACAAGCTACGGCGAAGTCATAAAAGGATTACATAAGAGAATAAGACACTCTTAAGACAGAGAAAATATCTAAGGAAATAAAAGCTGAACTAGTATCACTTTTAACGTATATATATTATATATATAAAATAAAATATATATATATAGATATATATAATATATAATATAATATATATATATATATATATATATATTTAGAGAGAGGGGGAGGAGGAGAGAGGGGGGGAGAGAGAAGAGAGAGAGAGAAGAGAGAGAGAGAGAAAAGAGAGGTTTTGGTTACTCTCTCATATCCCTCATATCTCTATTATATATCTCTCTCTTTCACGGAGAGAAAAAAAGAGAGGAGAGAAGAGAGAGAGAGGAGAGAGAGAGAGAGAGAAAGAGAGGAGGAGAGAGCGAGAGAGAGAAGAGGGGAGAGAGGGTCGGAAGGCGAGAAGAAGAAGAAAGAGAGATTTAGAAAAGAAATAAAGGAAAGAAAAAGAGAACTCCACTCGTCCCCAAAATTTTTTAGAAATTTTAAA